>WHSA01000741.1:32500-240296 GCA_012931725.1 Litsea cubeba
TCAGGCGAACAATGAACCTCCTCCGAATCATCAAGACGACGAGGTAAATAGAGAAGAAAATGAGTCACGCGCCCTTACCAAAAAGGACGTAGACGGTATCCTCGCCAAAGCAAAAGAAGAGGATATACTCAAAGAGCATGGGATCAAGCCACCATATCCCTTATGGATGGACGCGGTCCCGTTCCCCACCAAATTCAAGCATCCTACTCTCCAAACATATACGGGGAAAGGATCAGCCAGACAGCACGTCATCCACTTCAAGATCTTGACGGGAGCTATCGCGGATCAAGATGCACTCAAGATCCGCCTCTTTGCAAGTACCCTAAAAGGTACGGCCTTCGATTGGTACTCCACTCTGCCGGAGGACTCAATCCAAAATTGGGCCATGCTAGAGACACGCTTCCTGACTCACTTCAAAGGTGAGGATCACCCCGCTACTATGGCTCAGCTGTGCAGCCTAAAACAGGGGGAGAATGAGTCAACGTATGACTTCATTCACAAGTGGAAAGCAATGGCATACAAATGCTCTGATGTATTGCCACAAGCGTCGCTAGTCGACATCTGCCGAAACAACATGAGAGCCAGAATCCGCTCCATGATCATCGGCAACAAATCAAAAAACCTGGGAGAACTCCTAGAAGCTTCCATGGAAGCTGAAACGGTGATTAAAGACCTCAACAGTCAGAAATCATCAAAGAAAGAGCCAACCGCCATTGCAACCTCTAAACCAAAGAAGAAAGAGGTCCTCAATGTGCAGACCAAGCCAGCTCCTCAGCCACCAAAGAAAGCTGAAAACAAAGCTGCTGGTAAGAGACCTGAACTCTCTGATGCCTTCAAAGAACGAGTAGAGAAGAAATACCCGTTTGATGAAGATGTTGATGAAATTTTCGGGGCTCTTGTGGCAAACGGCAAGCTCACCTTGCCTGAACCAAAAAGACCGTGTGATGTTGGCAAAACCAACGATCCTCGGTACTGTCCATACCACCAGATAATCTCGCATCCTCTCAATCAATGCTTCGTTGTGAGAGAGAAAATAAATGAGATGTGGAAAAACGGAGTCATCACCTTTGACAAAAACTATGGGTCTGCCTCCGTCAACATGGTGACATATGGACAAACATCAAGATCACCGAAGAAGAAGATCACTACTTCCTTCAAGGTGATAAACTCAATCGAAGCATCCGAAGAACTGGTTCCTTACCCGACACCAGACGGACAACCGATATGGGTACATCCCGATCTCCTGGAAGATGAAAATTGGGAGGTCGTGAAAATAAAGCCTACAGCTCGACAGCGAAGGCAGGCTAGGAAACATCTCCTCAAGCTCAAACGGCAAGAGAAGACCCAGCCAAAACTAGAGGTCAAAGAAAAGGCAGAGGCTTCCTCTACCGCTTCACTGGAGGTAACAAAAACATCCCTTCCAGAGACTTCAAAGGGGGCAAGGAAATTCACTCTCAGTGATTTCATGCCACCTCAATTCAGAGAAGCCATGCAGGAGACATCATACTCTTGCAATTCGGTAGTTGGATTCTCCATTGATGGATACGAGTCCAGCGACACCGATGATGGATTCGAATCCAACTACACAGATGAGTGGGAGGAATCCCTTGAAACAGGAGAATATCTCTCCGATGAAGAATGGGTTCCTGAATCTCATCTTATGCCAGTAATCTGGTATAACCCCCTACAGCCACAAGGATCCTGGTCTGATGATGAAGAAGACCAAGGGGCTGTACAAGAAAATGCTGCTGACCCAGCACCTCTCATCACTCCAGTGGAAATCAACCATGTTGAGCCACAAAGAGATGATGAAGAAGAAGATCCGGCTCCCATGCCTGATCTTGAAGATTATGCAAGGATCTTGCAGCGACTCGCTCTACAACAAGAGCAAGAACGCGTCAACGAGCCTCCTCGCAATCCAGAGCCTGAAGTCCCTGAAGACCATCAGAGCATCCATTGCCTAAAGATTCTCCACTCAGAGATGATCTCCCAGACGAACCAGTCTACAATGTGGAGACTTTCTCACAAAGTGCCTCCTGGGACATGTACTTTGACGGTGCAACCAGGACAAATGAAAAAAGACAGCTGATCTCAGGAGTTGGCATCCTCTTTGTTAGCCCCGACAAATACATGATTCCACACGCTTTCTCGCTACTGGAACCATGCACAAACAATGCAGCTGAATATCAAGCTCTGATCTTAGGATTGGAACTCGCCATCGAATCCGGTATCACCATGCTGGAAGTCTTTGGAGACTCTCAACTGATCGTCAACCAGATGAATCAGAAATTTGAAGTCAGGAAGCCAGATTTGTTGCCCTACTACAACAAGGCACAATCACTTCTGCAAAAGTTTGACATCTGTCACATCACCCACATTCGTAGAGGTGAAAACATACGTGCAGATGCCCTAGCCGGACTTGCCGCATCCATGGCAATCCAGGAAGGGGAAAACATGCAAGTCACAGTGTGCGAAAGAAGAATCCTTCCTCCTCTTAACACACACCAAGCAGTTGCTGAATGCCACCAAGTGGTCGGAAGTCGGATTTCAATCCTTCAAACTTCAATTGGCGACTGGAGGGATCCGTTCATTGATTACATTATGTTCGGAATCCTACCTGAAGATCCAAAAGAACGGGTAAGCATCCAAAGGCGAACCCCAAGCTTCCATTTGGATATTCCTTCAAAAATCCTTTACAGGAAATCCTTCAACGGAGTACTTCTACGCTGCTTGTCACAACAAGAGGCTGAAGAAACACTCAAAGAAGTTCATGCTGGTCTTTGTGGAGCTCATCAGGCTGGACCTAAGCTCTATGATCAGATAAAAAGGTTAGGATATTACTGGCCTACCATGGTAGCTGATGCAATGCAATTTGCTAAGCGCTGCCAACAATGCCAAGTTCATGGAGATTACATTCACATGCCTCCAGAATGGCTGCATCCTACAGCGATCTCATGGCCTTTCGAAGCCTGGGGTATGGACATCATAGGTCCTATTTCTCCCCCTTCAAGCAAAGGTCATCGCTTCATCTTCGCCGCTACGGATTATTTCTCCAAGTGGTCAGAAGCATTTGCGTTTAACGAAATGAAGACCTCATCAGTCCTTCAGTTCCTGCGCACCAACATCATTTGTCGTTTCGGCATACCCAAAAGATTCGTCCATGATAACGGACCACAGTTCCGGGATCATCGATTCTACAGGTTCTGCGACAAATACAAAATCCAAAGCTGTCCTTCGACTCCATACAATCCGGCAGCAAACGGGTTAGCAGAAGCTTTCAACAAGACACTCTGCAAAATCCTCAAAAAAATGGTCTCTAGTCACAAAAGAGACTGGAACGACAAAATGTCTGAAGCTTTGTGGGCCTATCGAACCACCGTTCGAGGACCAACCCATAGCACACCATTCTCCTTGGTCTATGGATGCGAAGCTGTCGTGCCCTTGGAAGTACAAATTCCTTCCTTGAGGGTATCCTTGCAAAATGACATGACTCAAGAAAGCAATGTCAAATTGCGACTCCATGAGCTGGACAATCTCGATGAGAGACGGCTCGAAGCTCAACAAAGCATTGAACTTTACCAAGCACGTATGGCAGGATCTTTCGATAAAAAGGTCAGGCAACGTGCCTACAAAAAGAATGACTTGGTTCTTGCGATAAAAAGACCAATGGTCTTCGCTCACAAGTCCAAAGGCAAATTTGAGCCAAAATGGGAGGGACCCTACGTCATCGACAAAGTTTTCTCCAATGGCGCATACGCACTCCTAAATATGGAAGGTGACAGATGTATGCTGCCCATCAATGGCAAGTTCTTGAAGCGGTACTACCCTTGAAGACTTACCCAACTGGGTAAGAGCAATGCTTGTACGGCCAAAACCGGTTTCCAGGTACACGCTCGCTAAACCCACCCTTTTTAGAATTTTCATATCAAATGTTGAAATTTCTAGAAATCTAAAACAATGCTTACTTTCATCGTTTCATTGTTCAACAAAAATCCAAGTTTAGGAACCTTTCCCTAACTTGACCAAAATTTTCAACCCTTGAACCCAAAATTCATGGTTTGAAATAAAATCCGGATTCAGGGATTTCCACCCTAGTCCACCCTGCCTTTTACCGCCAAAATGGTTTTAGGTCAAAATTTATGACCCTCGTGTCTTTAAAAAAAAAAAAAAAAAATGGTTTTTCAAAAACCGCGAGGAAGCGACGCTTAGTCGATACTCGCACAAATCGGAAGCAAGCGAACCACGTTCGACACTTCCAAAATCGCAGGGAAACGACATTTCGTCGATACTTGCAAAATCCAAAACTGTGGAGACGCAACATTTCAGTTGATATCCACAACCCAAATTTCAAAGGTTCGAAAAAACCTAAAAAACTGTGGAGATGCAACATTTCAGTTGATATCCACAACCCAAATTTCAAAGGTTCGAAAAAAAACCTAAAAAACTGTGGAAACGCAACATTTCAGTTGATATCCATAACCCAAAGGTTCGAGAAAACCACAAATTTCAAAAATCATGGGGAAACGACATCAAGTCAGTACCCGCAAAACCAAAATTTTTGAAAAGCAAGGATGCGACATTCCATCGATACTTGCACCCAAATCCGCGAGGATGCGACATTCCATCGATACTCGCAACCGAATGAGCAAGGATGCGACATTCCATCGATACTTGCAAGAACATTCAGCAGGGAGGCGACTTTTAGTCGATACTTGCATTTTTTGAAAACCAAACCGGCTATAAATGCCATCAAAACAGGCTATAAATGCCACAAACCGGCTATCAATGCCACCAAAAACAAAACCGGCTATCAATGCCACAAACAAAAAAACTTGGATTTCAAAAACGGCTATCAATGCCACCAAAACAAACCGGCTATCAATGCCACCAAAACAAACCGGCTATCAATGCCACCAAAAACCGGCTATAGATGCCACAAAACAAATTCGGCTATCAATGCCACCAAAATTGGCTTCCATGCCACAAACAAAAACCTGGCTTTCATGCCAAAACAATCATTTGACAAAAGATTTTCACAAAATGACAACCTTTTGATCAAATCCCATTTAGCAATTACTTTTATCACAAAAAGATTCAAGTGAGCGTAGGGATATATAAAAAAAAAAAGCATCCCATTTAGCAATTACTTTTATTACAAAAAGATTAAAGTGAGCGTAGGGATAACAAAAAAAAGTGTTCACAAGCACTACAAAAAAAAAAGAGTACCAAAAAATGCATGTGGTACCAAAAAAAAAAAAGTGTTCACAAGCACTACAAAAAAATAAGTACCAAAAAATACAAGTGGTACCAAAAAAAGAAAGAAGGATGGTTTCTGTATACAGGAGCTCAATCAAAGATGGTCTCCAGCCAAGAGTTCAACTCCCCAAGCAGATTTTTAGCCTCGGCTGTCAAGGATTCTAAGGCACGCTTCTTCAGGAACTTGCCATGAGATGCTGGAGTGGGCTGTACCCCTTCTCTCACACCAGGAAGCTTACCTCGAGCAGCTTGCCATTGTTTATCCTCATTAAACTTCCTTTTGAGAACCTGTTCGGCATCTGCAACATGGTGAATCAGGACAGTCTCCCTTTCACGAGCCTCTGTAATTTCAGCCCATTTGGCAGCGACTTGTGCCTGCAGAAGCTCAAGACGTTTCCTGGCCTCATCGACCTCCCTATCAAGGATGTTAAGGTCATGTGTCAGCCCGATGATGGTTAGCTCTTCTCTATTCCTCTTTCGGAATGCCACCTTCTTGCTTTCTGTAGCCTCATCTAGGTCAGACTTAGCCTTATCAGCAGGGTCCAGGAACATCTCCTTGAAGAACTGGTCATCAGCCAAACTCACGGTCTCAAACCACTTGTCACCCAGTGCAATGATCCTATCAACGATCGCCCTGGCACCTGTGACATCCAGACCAGCCTCTTCAGCATCACTGAGAATCTCCTGCACATGCTGGATCATGCCAAATCCGACTTCCAAGTGCCCAGAAAGGAGAGTCTCAATCCAAGAGCGCACAACTCGCATCACCACCTTCTTCGCAAAAAGAAGAGATGGCCCAGCTGAGGATTCGCCCAACTCCGTTGGTCGGCTGCTCATTTCATCATCTGTTGAAAGAGTAACAAAAGAACTCTTTCCAGTTGAAGCTGCTCCTGCTCGGGAAGGAATCTCAGCACGAGGAATCTCCTCAACATTGTCAGAACTGGTCCCAGGAGTCTCTACCTCTGGATTAACCTCTGGCATCCCTTGCTCTGGAAGCGACGGATCCTCCTCTGCCACTTCAAAACCTGCAAAGGAAACACAAAAAGGTATGAATATAACCCTGTTTGAAAATCATTATCAGAGTTATAACTACAAAATACATTCTTCGACGACTGGCGGAACACTTTCTTCCTCCATGAACTCATCGGAAGCATCATCAACATTTGCGTCCATCGATGGTTCAAAGTCATCAGAACCCTGTGGCAAGTCAGCTGACAAAAAAAAATGTGTTAGCAAACCGAGTCACAAACAAAAAAAAAAAAAAAAAAAGAAGAGCAAAAGAAGTCGTACCAATTGGAGATTCTGGATTTACTCCAGAGTCCCTCGGTTCTTCTTCAGGTGCCTCAACAGGATCCATCACCACTTCATCGGTTGGGACCTCAGGCATCACCAAGTCTTCCTCTGCTAAAAAAAAAAAGAAGAAGAAAAGCAGAAACAAGAAGCAAATCATAACATGGAAAAAACCCATGAAAAGAAATGGAAAGAGAAAAAGGAAGAATCATACCTTCACCGACGGTCTCTTCTTCTCGGCTTCTCTTCTCTGGAGGCTCCTCAGCATCCACTGGCACATCCTCATTAATGGTAAGAGGAACTTCCAAGTTAGGAGAGTCCTCATGCTGCTCCTTGCTGCTATGATGACTCCTCCTCCTCTTACCTCTGCGGGCTCGCTTCTTAGAAGAACCTACCCCGCTGTCAGAGTCAGGTTTGCCACTTGACTCCTCACTAGATGGTCTGCTCTCGCCAGTAGGCTCCGCGGAAGCTTGCCTCTTTGCCGCCTGCATCCAATCACCAAGTTCGGCTTCCTCCTGTTCTAGCTGCTCCAAAGCCTCGTCAGGTATTTCTCGAACAGCTTCAGAACCGATGACGCCCTGGTCACCGAGAAAGCCTATCTTGTGCTTCTCTCCAGAAAGGAAGGCCCAAACTTCCTCTCGCCGGATGCCATCCGACTTTCCAAGGCCCTTTCCAGATGCCAGCTTCACATCAAGCTCCTTCTTGGAAAGCCCCCGATATGCCGAAAAGCTCTCCGCGAACCACTTCGCAAAGCCGGCAGTCCGGGAAGTCAGCAACACAGGATAAGAAATCATGGCTGTAGTGTCTTCAGCACTATAGAAAGCCCATGCATTTCTCCCGTCCTGTAAGCCTCCAAAGCGCTTCACCATGCTTGAAGGCGCTCCAACAACGCCTTGAGAAAAGCCAAGTTGCAAGGCAAAGCGAGAAGGTACATACGGCTGGATATCGACAAAAAGATGTCTGCGGTACACCATCGTGCCGACACGTATGCTGAAAAGCCACTCTCTCTCTGCATTTGTCAAAGAATAATGCCTTCCCGACCCCGCCCTGGTAGAGTCTCGGGAGGCACCAAAATCAAAAGCCTTCTTCCGCAACTCCGGAGAAAGCTTTACTGACGATTGCCCCATCTCGACGTCCCTGAAACGTCGGATCCTCATGCGGGCAAACAAAAGTGATTCGGACACGGCTTTGCCCTTAGCCAGTCGAATCATCAGAGGATCATCATCCTGTGCAGCACCCAGCCGATGGAAGCCAGGACAGTGGTATACATACCACGAATAAAAGATATGGGCTGAAAATACCCTATTCATGGGAAGCCCAAGCCGAACTAGAAAAGCAGCAGCCTGCAGTTCGGTACACAGGTAGGAGTAAAGAGCAGGCACCAAAGCAAGCTGCTCTCCAAACGCCATCTGACAAGCCGGGAAAATACAATGCGGCCTGATGTGCGTTCCATCTCCTCCAGCAAAAATAGCCTCACCAAGCCAATAAGTGAGGTACACAGCGAGATCTCTCCTCAATGCAATGTCAGGACATATGGCATTTGTACTTGCACAGAAATCTCTTAACTCTTCTTGCATGGCCAAGATCTTCTTTGAACTTGGATCCTGAGCTCCAGCTTCCTGGGTCATGCTATCAGAAGGCTCCCTACTATCAAAGAAGTTGGGGAATGAAGAGCAAAAACTCTTCCAATTGCTGGATCTAACTTTCGAACCTCCCTTCTCCTTCAAAAAATCATAGAAGGCGATGAGTTGAAAGTATAAAAGCCTGAACTCCTCAGACTGCCCCTCGAGGACGCTGTCAATCGGCATAAACTCCTCATAGAGTTTGCCGAGGATGGGCAATCCGGTAATGGCGCTCAACTCCTTCAAAGAAAAACCAATCTCACCATTCGTCACAACGAAGGTATTGGTTTGAGGGAGGAACGACTCCAGCATAGCCATGAAGGCCTCGTCGGAAAAGATCACGGTCTCCCCAAAAGCGCGGACCGCATCAAAAACCCCGGCTTCCTTCAAAACGGCGCCACCAATCAGCAGGACGCGATCAGTCCACGACTTCCACTCGGAGTCAGCATTGAAACGACCTCGAAGTCGAAAAGGCTTGATCCAATTGCTGCCGTCACCACTGAAAATACCAAGGCCCACCGGTCTCAAATCGACCGACGGATAATCAGAGCCCTGGTAGCCGCTGGATGGCATCAACAGGTCCATGTCAACAGGCGACCTCTCCGTATATCCAGGAGAACCGCCGACAAAAACCCCGGTCTTGATTACATTTGTCCTTCTCACCCAACTTGGAGGATCTTCCCTCTTAGGGCATGTGGGGGCAAGGCTCAGAATCGAGACGGTGCGATCAAACATCGACCGGGTAGTAACAGTCTTCTTCTCACCATCTGCTGTGAAGGAAAACTGAAAAGATCTCCTCTGGTATGTAATGTCGTCAGGGACTGCATCACCAAAGAAGAAGGTAGGCTTTGGCAAAACGCTCTGATCTTCCATCAGCCATGGACGACTGCTTACCATGATCTTATAAAATTCCTCTCCCTTGAGAGTGATCAGTCGCTGCCTCATCTCATCTCTGTTGAGGGAGTCGCACTCTTCCAGGTTTCTTTCAACATACTGGACCTTCTCGAAAGCCTGCTGAACGGCCGGATTAGAGGATCTAGAAGACCGACGAGGTACGCTTGTAGCAGGCTCTTTACCCTTGTTCGCTCTGGAGGAACCACCTGAAAAGGATGGAAAAGAAAAAGATCAAACATCAAAATGACAGAATCTCGCTAAAAAAAAAATCTGGCGAAATCTTGACATGATGACGGGGCAATTCCAAAGAAAAGGAACTATCCCGAAAGAAATAGAAAGCTTGAAGATGGGCTCAACATCGCTGCGAGCTCCGAAACTCCAAACTTTCGAAACCTAAAAGTCTCCGCAAAATCAGGAAGGGCTCAACATCACTGCGAGCTCCAAGTTCCTAAATTTGCAAACACTTTCAGGTATGCAATCACATCATGCTACAAGTTTAATTTACAAATTAAAGGCATGCATGAACATCTAGATTTGCGAAAAAAATGCATTATCATGATGAGCAAAAAAAAAAAGAAAAGAAACTTTCTCTAAAAAAAAAAAGGGAGGAGAAAGAAAACAAAAAAAAAAAAGGAAACGAAACTCTCTCAAAAAAAAAAAAAGGAAAAAAAAAAAAAGAAGAAAAAAGGAGAGGGGCTGGCCCACAGGCCGTGGCCCACAGGCCACGTGGCCGTACGGCCAGATCCGTACGGATCTGTCCGTACGGCCCACACAATAAAAAAAAAAAACGTGAAAAAAAAAAGAAAGAAAAGAAAGCAAAAAAAAACGTGTGAAAAAAAAAAGGGGCAAACACGTGAACAAAAAAAAAAAAGAAAAGAAAAAGAAAGAAACAAAAAAAAAAAGAGAAAGAACTTTTTTTTTTCCTACAATGGAGTTTTCTTGAAAAAGAAGAACTTACTTGAAGCCATTGATGGAGAAGAAGAAAAGAACTCTTGAAGATCTTGAAGAAGAAAAGCTCTTGGTCTTGAAGCCCTCTTGAGATTATTGCAAAAGAAAGTAGTAAGAGCAAGAGATCCAACCTTCTCTTTGCTTTTATAGAGGAGAGCAAACCAAAGAAGGAAAGAAGAAAGAGGTAAGTGTTACTAATTAGTAACCTTACCAAAAGAAAGAAATTAGAAAGATTCTTCCCAAAAGAAAGATATCTTGAGATATCCTATCCCAAAATAAAGGGATCTTGAGAGATTTTCTCCAAAAATCAATCTATGACGGATTCTTTCCCAAAAGAAAGATATCTTGAGATATCCTATCCCAAAATAAAGGGATCTTGAGAGATTTTCTCCAAAAATCAATCTATGACGGATTCTTTCCCAAAAGAAAGATATCTTGAGATATCCTATCCCAAAATAAAGGGATCTTGAGAGATTTTCTCCAAAAATCAATCTATGACGGATTCTTTCCCAAAAGAAAGATATCTTGAGATATCCTATCCCAAAATAAAGGGATCTTGAGAGATTTTCTCCAAAAATCAATCTATGACGGATTCTTTCCCAAAAGAAAGATATCTTGAGATATCCTATCCCAAAATAAAGGGATATTGAGAGATTTTCTCCTAAAATCAATCTATGACGGATTCTTTCCCAAAAGAAAGATATCTTGAGATATTCTATCCCAAAAATAAAGGGATCATGAGAGATTCTCTCCAAGTAAAGATATTCTTAGATATTCTCTATCCGAATGAGATATTTTTGGATATTCTTTACAAAAATGACACCATATGAGATCTAAGCCATTTCAAAAGCTTAAGGTCCCATGGGTTAGCCCACATGAGCCAGGTTTGACCACCTAGGCACACACAAAAAAAAAAAAAAAAAAAAAAAAAAGAAAAATTTTGGGCTTTTAGTCAAAGAGAAATCCCTCTTACCAAGAGCATACAAAAATGGTTCCATGCCTCTTTTTGAGTTGATTGGACCATACAAAAGAAAATTCCAAGCCCCATGAGCTTCCAAAAATCAAACCATCCAGTCTCATCTACCAAATTGAGCCAAAATCTTGAAATTGACATTTCACAAAAAACAAACCAAATCCTGGTCCCCTAACCTGCCACATACAGCCTGTTAGGTCACAAGACCAAAACCAAAAACCAAAACCTGATCCCCTAAACTTGCCACATACAGCCTGTTAGGTCACAAGATCAAAACCAAAATTGATCCCCCAACATTCCACATACAGCTTGTTGGGTCACACGATCAAAACTAAACCCGACCCCCTAACCTGCCATATATAGCCTGTTAGGTCACAAGGTCAAAACCCAAAATCCACATCCCAGATGTCATCTTCAAAACTTTGCCTTGAGATGGTACGTGATCCCTTTCACCGCCATAAAATTCCCCTGGAAGCTCAAAAGGCTACAAATACCAAAAAGAAAGACTGCTCAAAGACTCTTGGTCAAGTCACAGGCTCTCCTTCAAAAAATCTCTTCGAGGCACATCGACTACAAAAGTTAAGCAACTCGCCGCTGTACCTCGAGGGGGCATTTGTTGACACCAAAAATGTCACTTTGGCTTTCCAAGATCCAAAGAGCTACATGAAGTCGCAACCTGCCATAAATAGGCAATGCTGCTTCCAAAATAAAATCTTGTCAGAATCAAACAAAAACTGCAAGATTCTTCCAGACAGCCAAAAGAGGAGTACACAAGAAGTTTCAAGCCATTTCAAGATCATTTGGCCTAACTTCGCTTCTCCGACAGCCAAATCAAGCCTCTCGGCGGTAAAGCTCTCCGGGACCATGGTTTCCAAGACAGAACCTATGGATCATCTTAAAATGACTCCAATAGGTTCCCTGTCAAATTTCAAGTCAATCGGACATCGGTTGACCGCACATCAAACCGCGACATCTTCATCGCGATAAAAAGCAAGTCTGCAGGTGATAGGACCCCAAACGGCTTCGAAACTCAAACAAAAGCCTATGGTTGGTCTTATTTATTGCTCAAGAGGCTTCACACCAAATTTCAGGTCATTCCGACATCGTTTGACCCAGTTTCAGCTTTTGACAGAAAATCGGCAGCTCTGCGCGACAAAGTCTTCGGCTTTCTCAGGAAATTGGAAACTTTGCAAAATAAAAATGCAAGGATTCTCATCAGGTTTCCTACAAAGAAATCAGGCCAATAAATGGTCAAAATGTCAAAGAAAAGTACAGAAGAAAAAAGAATCAAAAAAGAGCAAAAACGGACGCAAAACGGGACCAGAAAGGGGGAAAACCCCCCAGGGTCGCAGACCCCTGCGACCCTGGGCCAGGGTCGCAGGCCCCTGCGACCCTGGCCCAAGGTCGCAGGCCCCTGCGACCCTGGGCCAGGGTCGCCGGCGACCATGGACCCCGGGGTCGCCGGGAAAGCCCCGGAAACCCCGGTTTTCGCCGTTTTTTTCGCGATTCGAAGGGCCCAGCCTCTGGTACTTTCCAAAATTCATGCTTTTGAGACACCAAGTCCTCTGACATCCGTCCAAAACACGGGTAAATCATCAAGAGTATCGAAGACAGTATTGATCGCCACCCGGTCAACCAAAAAAGTGTGCTTTCCACCCGACCGATCGAGAAATTGACAGGACAGATGGCACCGACCCGCTGTTGGCAACAAGCACCTGGAATTACATGGTCATCTGATGTCGATCTACATGAAGATCCATCGATGATCATCGACAGAAGAATTCCAAAAGACGTGGCACGGCCCGCGACTCTTCAGCTGCTCGGCGACCACTTAATGCGATTAATTGACTAGCTTTATTACAGTCATTAATCCATTTCTTTGGACGGCCCAATCAGAAGCAAGCATTTGGGAGTTACAAGTCAAGAGATTCATGGCATTTAACCCATGAAACTCCTCCCATCATGGCGATTAAAGGCGATTAAATGCCCTCAATCTCCTCCGGCCAATCAGAAGCCAAGAAAAAGGAGTTACAAAATAAACAATTCAATTTTGTAACTCCTCCCATTATGTGGCTTAATGACATTAAAAGCCCATAAGCTCTCCTAAATGGCTACCAAGAGCCTATAAATAGGAGAGCACTCCAAAGGAATAGACATCACACAGAACATCAGAAAAATCAGAGAAAAAAGCACAAGCACACAGACAGAAATCCAGAGAAAGGAAAAAGAGAGAAAACTCTGCGGAAGTTCTACACCGGCCACCGCAACAAGGTGACAAAAGTCCCTTGGGGGGTACCCCCCCCCCCCCAAGGTCCTTGCCTTCTCCTCCTGCCTCCAATGGCTTAGATGTGGCTTTTCAGCCCGTCTACTCGGTTTTTTATTGGACATAGGACCTTCCTTTGGTCTTTGTCTTCTAAAAACCCGAGGTTATAGCCAAGCCAAGCGAATCAAATAGCATCCTCTGTTCTCATCTGCATGGATGATGGCGAAGCCCACATATGGCTTGCGACCGTCAATCTAAACGAGTCCCCCACAATCTCCTGAGAAGTTAGATCCTCCTTTTCTTGCTTTTCATTGTAGTTTGTATTTTTTTAAAAGAGACAAAAATCACAATTCTTGTCTTTCATTATTGATAAGGATTGTAAATCGGCTATAAACGCCAAAATCGGCTATAAACGCCAAAAATCGGCTATAAACGCCAAAATCGGCTATAAATGCCAAAAAAATCGCCTTTCACGGCAAATCAAGAAAAATGTCTCTTTTCTTAAATATATGTGCAATGGAAAACTTGAAAGAAGTTGATTTCCTTTTTACTTGCGAAGGTTGATCTCCGGATCACCACTTGCAATTCCAAGTAAAAATAGAAAATCTGGCACACCCACAAAAAAAGAAATGTTGATGCACGCCCCTGCCCCCCGGTTACGAAAGGGTCGGACCCGACGGACTCCCACGTCCGCCGACCTCGGTAGGAACTGGAGCATTGGAGCGCGGTCCATCAGTCACCCCAGACGGATAGTTTCTGGGTGAAATGCCGGAGATGTGCTGCTGGGTCCGAGGTTCTGTCATAGAGGACGAACCTCGGGACGCTGAAATTCTTTGGGAGGGGATAGTCGATAATTTCTCTGGAGAAAGGAGATGAGTCGAGGCCAGCGAAGTCGGGGACGTCTGGCTGGTTCTGAGCGAGCCCTGCCTCCTTCAGGGTGTTCTGGATGGCCTGCTTGACCAAGTGGTCAATCAGTGCCTTCTGATCTCCCGCCTCTGATCTCGGCATTGACCCCCTGTCAATGTGGTTATGACAGGAACTCCCAGCGTGAGTCCGCTCGCGGCTTTTCTCGTTCAGATGTTCTCTTAAGTCCCTGCCGGTGACGGGATCCTTTCTGCCTACGGGATTACCGCCCCCGGGGACTGTCTCTTTCTCCCGGAGCTGCTGCTTGAGCTGGCGGATAAGATCGTCTTTCTCCGATGCTTGAGTCAGTTCAGGGACTGAATAAGGGAAATGGAGAGAAAATAGCAGAATAAGTCTATGCGTTATGGGTTGCGTACCTTAGAATGGAGATGGAAATGCTATTTATAGGAGATGGAGATGTCTTGCGTGGGTGAGTTCCAAGATGGGCCTGGCCACTCGAGTGGCCTTGTCCACTCAGCCCACAATTCATTAAATGCTTGCCTTACCTACCCATGCCTCATTAAATGCCAATCTTATAGGGCCAGGCGCAGGTTTGACTTTTGCGCCAGGTCCCATCGGGCCTGGCCTGGAGCCATGCTTTGGGGCCGCACGTGCTCTGTATACGCCGTTTTGTCAGGAATGATGGGTCGCAGGGCATGCCTTAGTACGCGCCTCCATCCTGTCGACAATCCCATCAGCGTCTGTCAAATCTGCCGTGCCGAGGTCGGTGTACAATGTCCCGTGCCACCTGACCTCGGGGGTGCTTATCTCGGCGAGTGCCGCGATCCTTTAGCCGCGGTTCGTCTCGGCCGAGTGGAGGTGAGATTAAGCTCTTAAGACCGGGACTAACTCTGATCTCGGCTTAGTGAAAATATCCCCACACACACCCTTACCCATCTCTCCATCTCGGCTAGCACCTGTACAAAAACCAGCCCGCACAACCCAATGCCTCACTTCATCTCATTTTCATCACCATCATCATTCGAGGCCCTTGCACCTTTTTCCTCTTCTTCTTTCTTGTTTCTGTTATTTTCTTCCTCTACTTCCCAACCAAACATGCCCACTTTTTCTCTTTGATCCTTTCTCTACTTCTCCTCTTTCTTTTTTCTACTTCTTTTCTTTATTCTTATTTTTTTCTTTTTCTTCTGTTCTTTCTTTCCTTTTCTCCTCTGCACTTCTTCTCTTTCCCAGTCACCCAAAAAACCGAACCCATCCGACCCTGTAACTTGCCAAATAGCCACCTACACTACACATCATTCTCTTAATCTCATCACCGCACTTCGCCAACCCCATCTTCATCTATTCACAACCACTCACCCTCATCCATCTGGCCAGCCAAACATCTATCCCCATCATCCTCTCTCTGTTCTCTCATCCATCCAGCCAGCCAAATATCTCTTTGTTTTATAGTTTTGCTTGGTTTCGGGTTGAGACTGAGAGTATGATGCCTGGTTGAGGTGAAGATGTTGGGGAGGGAAGAAGAAGATGGATGCCATAAGAAAAGTCGTCGCCAGAAAAGTCATAATCTCACGAGATCCTGATTTGAAAAAAAGGAAATCGAAAACTTAAAAGGTTTGTTTTGAAATGTGTACAAAACTTGAGCCGTGTTTTGAAAATTTCTCTAAATAAAATGATTGCCATTAGGGGTGTACACGGATCGGATTGGTGCGGATTGGGCCAAATCCGTCACCAATCCGTTACCAACGGATTGACGGATTTGGAATCCGTCACCAATCCGTTGCTGTTAAAATCCGATCCGATCCGATCCGTGGAGGACCGGATCGGATCGGATCGGATCGGATTAATCCGTTCACTCTAATTTTAAAAGAAAAATATCAAATATGTTATTAAAAAATTACATTTTGACCCCTTAATTTTTTTTTCTTATTTTAAATTTAGACATCTTAATTTATATTTAGACCCCTTATATTTTTTTTATTTATATTTAATACTAACGGATCGGATCGGATTGAATCCGCGGATTGAGGGTGAAATCCGCCACCGATCCGTTGCTAACGGATTATAAAATTTTCAATCCGTCACCAATCCGTTTACCTTCGGATCGGATAAAAATCCACGGATTGGATCGGATCGGATCGGATTTCCGGATCGACGGATTTTTTGTACACCCCTAATTGCCATCATCAAATGGGGATTTGTTTAATTATAAACAATTTCCATAAAGTCCTTCCCATCCAACCATCCATCCATCATACATCAAGATAGCGTTATAGTCTATAGTGGGCATCCGTGGTGACAGGGAGAAATAGAGTTCCCAAGATTGAGATATTACCGTGCAAATCCAAATGTGGAACCTACTCGTATGTGTGGTAATGAACAGAGAGAAGTAGAGGTGTACAAAATTAATCGTGATCCGACCCGACCCGTGGGTCAATGGGTGGGTCACTCCATCCAAATTTTCGGTGCTCGACCTGACCGGACCCGACCTGTGACGTCAGTATGGGCGAACGGGTCTCACGGGTTGGGTTATCGGGTGACCCGTGAACCCGATATTTTTTTCTCATGAAAAAGACCAAGGATAAAAATCCAAGAGGGATGCCCACTTGTCGGGATGTGGTTTTACTTTCTCTTAGATGTAGTTCACCGACTAATTTCTAAATATTTGAGTTATTATATTGGTCTCATGTCTATGAACTCAAGGCTCATGTATACTATAATATATTTAGTGTGAGGAATATTTGTTTTATTCCTATCAACAGATTAAGGTGATCTCACATAGAAAACATGGTACGTTTTGAAGCCTTATTACATCTATTTGACATCAGTTTGCTTAGATTTGTTGAATCTTGAATATCTTGTTGATTGGATTTAATCATTTAATTGGTGACCACTGAATTAATGTTCAAGATGAGAGTTATTAGTAGTTGAAATTGGACGTGGGTTTTGGTTCAAACCGCAACTACTTTTTTTTGTACACCTCTACCCATGGTACAAAAGAAGGCCAGTAAACAACCGCAACCACTTTTTACTTTTACATCTAATCACTTTTAGTTCTCTAACAATTATCTGAAAGTTGTTTTCATAAACAATTTGGTCTTCTAAAAAAAAAAAGACGACCTGAACCCGACTCGTGACCTGCTGACCAGTGACCCGTGACCCAAACGGGTCGGCTTCGGGTGGGTTTCACCCACATAAAAAGTGGTCAGGTCGGGTTGGGTTTGACCCAAATCCCGCGGATTCGACTCGTTGAACACCACTAGAGAGAAGTACCCAATGTCAATTACATATGGACCAAATTTTGCCTTTGATTTGACGACCATAACATTGACAACCATAACATTGAATTGCATGCAATTTATTTTGGGGCTTCCATATGACACGAATACTATCATCAAATGACAGTATTTTTTTAAATCATAACACATTGCATGAAAACACCTTCTCATCCAAGTTATGACTGTGGGTACTTGGCCAGGGTGGCACCCTTAATCAAGGGGCATAGCGTATCAACCATGGGATTCAAACGATCGATGAGTCTCCGTTAGCTCGCATCGGAAATACCCAAGTCTTGACCCTGGCCTTATAAGTCAAACTTTGTATTAACTTAGCATGAGGCCTTTTAAAACCGTGCGGTCCTGAAAACCGTAAGAACTCCAAAGTTAAACGTGCTTTGGTTGAAGCTTCCACCTAGCGGCTAGAAGGGGGAGGGAGGGAGAGGAAGAGGGGGGAGGGGGCCAGCCAGCCGGGATCCCTCCCCACCAGAGATTGGGAGGGTGGGGAGAGGATGAGGGAAGAGGAAGGAATGAGGAGTGAGGGGTAGTTTAGGAAAAGAAAAAAAAATTGGTGCGATGTGGAGAGATAAAAGTGTGGTGCCAATAGAAGCTCCTTTTTTAATATTGTATTATGTTTTAGCCATGTGTGTGATTCTAAGGTGGCGTTTGGTTCGCTGGAATGGTTGTAGACGGGAATGGAATGGAGACCGGAATGAGTCTGGAATGGAATGAGGCAGGAATAAGCATTTTCATTCCAGCGTTTGGTACGCTAAGGAATCAACCCAGTTGATTCATGTTCCTGCGTTTGGTACACTGGAATGAGTCCTGGAATGGAATAAAATTTACATAAGACTGACCAAAATACCCTTAGTCGCTTTTTATCTTTAGCTCAGTTAATGTACAAAGATTATATTAATTATTAGATAAGGTGGAAGCCCACACAAGCTCTTCGATCTTATAATCTTAATAATAATAATAATAATAAATAAATAATAATAGGAATTTAATATTATTTATTATATAGGTGGGGCCCACCAGCTCTCTAGTTTTAGAAATAAATAGAAGAATAATGTAGAGATTATATTATTATTATAATAGGTGGGGCCTACACAAGCCTCTTCTATTTATTATCTTAATGATAATAATTAGATATATATTAGATTTATTATTATATAGGTGGGGCAAACACAAGCTCTTCTTGTTTATAATAATTATAATAATAATGTATGATAGATATATAAGGTGGGGCCTACACAGCTCTTCTATTATAATCTTGCTAATATATGTGGATCCTATAGGTGGGCCCACCAAGCTCTTCTATTTTTATAATATAATAATAATATATCATATATTATAGATACGGTGGGCCCACATAAGTTTTTCTCTTTTATAATCTTATAATAATAATAATAATAATATATTATATTATTATTTATATAGGTGGGCCCATACAAGTTCTTCTATTTTATAATCTTATAATTATATAATAATAATGTATATATTATATTATTATTATATAGGTGGGGCTCACACAAGTTCTTCTATTTTATAATCTTATAATAATAATAATAATGATAATGTATGTATTTATTATTATATTATATAGGTGGGGCCAACACAGTTCTTCTATTTATAATCTTATAATAATAATAATAATATATATTATATTATTTTATATAGGTGGGGCCCACACAAGTTCTTCTATTTTATAATCTTATTGTATAATAATAATGTATATATTATATTATATTATATAAGTGGGGCCCATACAAGTTCTCTTCTCTTTATAATCTTTTATTATAATAATAATAAATATGTATAGATTATTTATTATTATATAGGTGTGGCCCACACAAGTTCTTCTCTTTTATAATCTTATTATTATAATAATAATGTATAGATATAAAAAAGGGTATTGTGGTCTACAAAAAAAGTAGAAAGGAATGGAACACTACGTCAAAAACGCTAAAAAACCACAGCCAATGGCCGTGGTCTTTCCCTTTTACCCACAGATATGACCGTGGCAATTGCCGTGGCAAAGAATGGTGTAGTATTTCAAAAGCCACAGCTCGAACCTGTGGAAAATTTAAAAATTACCACGGCCATTACATGTGGATAACAATAAAATAAAACCACACACAAAACCGTGGTTGTTTTACTTTTTTTTAAAAAAAACCACAACTCGAACCTATGGCAAATTTAAAAATGACCACAGCCATTACATGTGGATAACAATAAAATAAAACCACACACAAAACCGTGGTTGTTCTGACTTTTTGAAAAAAAAAAAACCACTGCCCATGCCGAGGTTTTTTTATTTTTATTTAAAAAAATATTTTAAAAATAAAGAATGCACCTGTTTTATACCAATAAGAATAAACTAAATCAATCTTCCATAACAATAAATTAAATGGATCTTCCAAAACATCCAACCCAAACTGGTATATAATAATAAAACATCCAACATTATTTCAAACAACCATACAATAATCAATCATCTATCAACTAAAACATTAACATAATTAACAATGTAAACATCCATCACTAAATTGAGTGTCTCAAAATATTAAATTGAAAATGTTAAATGGAGATGATCCTAAATTCAGGCCAATCTATGGCATCGCCTGGTGTGAGATCTTCCATCTTGCCTTGTCCGTTTATCAAGTTAACATTCCCATCAACGATCTCATCTAAAATGATCCTTTTCCAACTTGATTCTTCAACAGACTCATTTGAGTGTCTTCCATATGCGACACATGTATTTTTTGTCAAATGCAACAATTTTAGCAAAGGTGAACTTGATTGATCAGTGGTTGCTTGGTCGGATTGTGCCTCCTGACGTGAGGAATCTTGCCTTACCTACATATATTATATATTAAAAAAAGTGAGTAATTCATCAATAGGATATTTAATTATGTTAGGGGATATATTATTAATGTAAAATAAATAAAGTACCTGAAATGAACTCCCATGATTACTCGAAAATCGAGTATGTCCCCCACCACGAGATGCAAGAATTTGTTGCATTTCCCTCATATGCTCTTTCAGCTGTTCCACCTCAGTATGAAGGGTGACATTCGACTTCTTCTCCCGCTCTAATGCTCTCTTATAAGGAGCTGAACGCGAAATAGCATACTTAGAAATTCCTGAACCCATGCCCTTCACGTGTCCACGAGTATCACGACCACATACCCGTGCCACCGGGTCTTGGTCCAAATGTCCTTGTGCAAAGGAAGGGTTATTCTCATGTATTACGCGAACTCTTTCCTGTAAAATGAAAAACATAATAAGGTTTTAAACTCTGAACAATAATAAGGTTTTAAACTATGAACAAGTATGCTTTGTAAGAAAATGGTGCATGAACAAAAAAAAGCTAAATGAAAATTGTAACGCCCCAATTCCGGATACCGAGAAAATCGTCAAAGTACCGAAATTGGCGCGCTACTTCCCGGAAAATCCGAGAACTTCCAACATCGTAGGTCCGCAGTGAGGTCCAATTTAAAACTTTTTGAACAATAATGTAACAACAGTTATTATTGCGGAAGCGTATTATAAGCGGAAGCCATACAGAGATAGCGGAAGCATAAGGTATCATCGTATATATATCAAATGTAGATGGGCTGAAGTCCAGCCTAAATGTATAGTGATAACAAATCAAAGTTTAATTACATATTTTTCATTACTACCCAACTCACAACAAATGTCTCTCAAAACCCAGACAAAGGAACACTCAAACCCCTGCAGCTGGTATCGGCTCTCCACCTTCCGGCTCGACCTCATGGTCGGCCGGCCCCCATCCGTAGTCGCCTGCTACGGGCACCTCGACGAGTGCGAACGCATCGCCCTCGTACTCGGGGTCAAGACCTAGGCACCAAGAGTGGGTCAGATCTAAAGATCTGGCAAGTCACAATATGCAGATAATATAGAATGTATGTATCAAAATGAGTAGAGACATGTATAAGGTTAAGAGGGTAACAAGGTACATATGCTATGCAGTCGTGCAAGATAACCATGTAAAATCATAATAAGTATAACAGTAATAAACCTACACAATATGGCACATTCACATAAGCTGGTCACCGCGGGATATTATGCCGCGGCCCTCCCATACTGAACACAGTCGCGGTAGGGATCCTAAGCTAATGCTAGGGATTACTAACCCCGCAAAATATCATCAACATCATCCACAACGACCGGAACCGGCATCACACCGTCCGTCCCAACAGTGCTCATCATGATAGCCACACAACAAATCTCAATAGCTCCTACCAGTGATGATCAGTCCAACTGGCTGAGCTTAAATCAACTGAGTGAATGTCTATGCCGACTCGGAAACAATAAAGGTCTGTGTCTGTCTAGGCTTTGCCTTGCGTGAACAAGGTCCTAACAAAAGTCCCTAAGAGGTCCAAGTACTCAATATAAACTGTGGATCATAGTCCAATTCCATCATTGGATCCATACCAAGGCCCACCAAATACATGGCCTGATCTATAACAATCCATATGAGACACAAGTCCATGTTCAATGACATATGATCCCTCTACGTCCATAATGGGTCACAAGCCCATACAATCTAACCTCTCCATTCTAGGGTAATTCACATCCAACTTAGGCCATAAAAAGGGCCCGCCTAGCCACAGACACGGGTCAATGATCCACCCAATCAGATTACCGGGTCACCTCTAAGTATTCCTAGGTTTAGGTCCTCCATTTTTCATTTAATTAACAGGTATGAGCAATAATAAGGACAATAGAGTGATAGTCATAGTATGAGGGAGATGAATCTCCAAGTACACGAATCATAGGGAGATAGCAACAGTCCAACCTAGGTAAATGGTCCACTTTCGGATGCAGGTCCATCTCAGGTAATTCGATCTTTAAGTGAAACCACAGATGCTAAGGAATATTGTGTTTGGTGCTTAGAAGTTATGTGCATCATTTGGTAACGTATAAAGGTCGAATCATCTTAGATTACATAACCTGGACTTTAATTAGTGAACCCCACGAGTCGAGGTTGAGCCGTACCATTGACTCGTGGCTGGCACAGTGATGGAAGTCTATTTGAATGGTCAATGGGCCCTACATATGATTGCAACAATAGAAATTAGAATCTGGGGATCGTCACTGTACACAGTGTGCTCAGCCGACCTCCTGGCCTGGGCGGTCAGCTCGGTACACTGGGTCCAGAGAAGGAAAAACACCCTGCAGGCAAAGCCTGTTTGTCCAGGACTTCCTGTGAGTTCGGCTAACTCCCTGGCCTGGGTAGTTGGCCGTGCACACTAAGGATTCTGGCTGAAGGGAATGTCCCAGGTTCTATTCTCCTTTGTTGGAATCCCGCCTTTTTGGAAATCCATCTCGGAGTTCGGCTAAGCAATGGAGCTCAATTGAATACTCAGTTCGGCCACCCAGCTCAGCTCGGCAAAGGGCCTAGCTCAGTTGGATCACCCAGCTGAGTTCGGGAAAATGCATTGGGCTTGGCAGGGCATTGAGGTTGGTTTAGCTCTCAGCTCGGTTAAGCACTGAGTCCGGCTAAGCTCGAAGTCCGGTCTGGCACGGAACCCGGTCTGGTGCTGAGCTCAGTAAAACACTGAGTTCGGCCATAACACTGAGTTCGGCCATAACACTGAACTCGACTTTGAGCACTGAGCTCGGCCTAGACACTTAGCTCGGCTAAACGCGAATCTCATCCTAACCATTATGCTCGGCAGAACTCTGAGTTCGGCTAGTGTTGAATCCAGCCATTGCTGAGTTCGGCCAGTACTGAGCTCGGCAGTTGCTGAGCAGCGCTAACGCTGAGTTCGGCAACCGCTGGGCTCTGTAAGTGCTGAGTTCGGCAGTTGCTGAGCTGCACTAATGCTGAGCTCGGCAACCGCTGGGCTCTGCAGGTGCTGAGCTCGGCCATCGCTGGACTCTGTCCATCTCTCCTATCAGTGTTGTGTTCTGTTACAGAACCCAGTTCTGCGACAGGACACAACTTCTCTTCATTAAGCACAGGAATGGTGGTCCACCTCTGATCAAAATCCAGATCAAGTAGCACCCCATGGTCGCACAGGCCCCCCTCACATAGACGTAGGGTCCTGATCTACCAAGGGTGGTCCTACTTCGATTCCGATCTCAATACTGCGAGATGGGTTCTTGTCATTCCATCTCCGGAAACTCATTCCCGTGACTCAATTCTTCTGGGATTCTCCATAGACCATTACAAAAGCAAAATAAATCATCCCTACATCATCCACCCATCATCAACCGGCCATTGATCATCCAAATGAGGTAATCCTATCCATCAACGGCCAAAGGAACCAAACAAACATGCTCAAGGATCGATCTAAACATATATATTACGAATTGCAATTCTACTGCAAATCAAAGGAAGGAAACATGCAATCTAGACTACCAGCACAGTGCACTTGCCTTGATTAATTGAAGGTAGAAGGAAAAGATAGAAAACCACAGGGAAAAAGAGAAAAGGTCTCGGCAGTAGCTCTTATGGTGCAGGTCGGTCTCGACTGGTCTTCTGTCAGGGATTTTTGGGGCGAGGGAGAGAGAGAGAGATTGGAAGAGAGATGAGGGTTCGTTGGAGGGAATTGAGGAAGAAGAAGAGAGAAGAGATTGGAGCTTGAGAGAAAAGGAGATGAACAGTAGTTGTTAGGGCCGGGGAGGGTTTAGTTTATATAGGTTGGGTTTTTGGGTTATGGACAAAAATGCCCTTAGAGTTAGAATGGGATTAGGGTTAGGGTAAAGGGTATCTAGGTCTTTAGGTGGGCTTCTAGAAGATTCTTTGGTGCAAACCCCCTATAGTAAATACAAAACTCTGGCTAGGGCCTCTAACAAACTCCCTAACTCTAAAAATAACAAAAGACCCCCTATTGACTCTACTAATTACACCACTAGACTAACCCTAGGAAAATACATAACTACCCTCACTAAGTCCCATAATTAATATAATTAAAATACTTAAGCTAATATATATAGTATTCAAATTCACATTGAGGGCCCACCAGGGGTGGGGTCTCACAAAAATGGTGCATGAACAAGTCTGAAACTGAGTTTTAAAGCCATGGCACCATTTTAGTTGGGACTGACATTATTTGGTTAAAGGTGGTCAATGCCTTCACCCATGTGGGATTATCGCTGCGATTTTCTCTGAAAGATGGATGGGGAAGATATAACTTTAGAAAAATAGAAGTCATAACTTTAGAAAAATTTCGACAGAGTCTCCCCTGTATTTCGGACCCCGAAAAATATCTTGGGTGCACAAATGTATTACCTGTTAATAAAACACTTCATATATATAACTCCAATGCCCCTCAAACCTCCAATATCAATAATCCATATCACCACATCACATAGTACTTAAAACACTTCATCTATATAACTCCAATGCCCCCCAAAACTCCAATATCAACAATCCATATCATCACATCACATAGTACTTACATAATGAATTTAAGAATGAGAATTCTTATATATCTTAGAAACAAATCAAATTGGTGACTTGTAAATGTGATAATCCCCCAACTAAAATTAGTGCCAATGCAGTAAATTGGAATTATGTTTTTCTTACCGTTTCTTCGCAGGAAGCAGAACCATCCTTCTTTGTATGAGTTTCAAGCCAGACATCCGTACGCGTGATCTCCTTGTCAGGATTTTTTCGCTGCTGAAAAATGTTAGAAGCGAACATCCCAATTACATAAAAAAATTAGATAAATATAAAAAAATAGGGAAATTCATAAATTGTGATTACCAGTTCATCAGCAACCCTCGCTTGCCCCTTCCTACCGGAGGTGTGTGGGCACCTCATAGCTTGCCTAGCGGCCTTCCCCAGGTTACTCTTTTCTTGTGCCGCATATGTCGAGCACATGTCGATAAAACTCTCCCAATCTTCTTTCTTAACAAATTTAGGTACATTCTTTTTTCTATCTGTGTCTGTGTGATATTTAGAATATATGTAACGCTTCAGTTTTGACTTCCGATTCCTCCAACACTCATTTGCCTTCATAAGTACCCACTCTTTATTATCGATTGGGATTTCATATTTACTCTGCAAAGTAGATTATTTAGCGAGATAATCAACCAAAACACATAAATAATATATGAAAACTGTTTGAACCAAATGCACAATTACTCACAGTTACTGTCTCCCACACTTTCTCCTTCATTACATCGGGCACGTTTAACCATTTATCGAATGAGGGCGGTATATTACTCTTCACAGACCGCCCTATCATTGTGGACAAACTAGCTGCATTATCACCGATGGGTTGCCCGTCAATGTTAAATGTCACCAGGGAGACATGACCTGTTACAAATGACATATCAACTTATGAAAATTAAAAAAGTTAATATCTCAAATTAACATGAATTGGGATATGCATTTCATACTATCACGAGAACCACATCCTTGTACTATAGACGCAGTTGCTGACGATGGTTGATCATATGACATAATGCCTGCAACCAAATATGTTAAATTTTAAATAGATGTTATTAAAATAAAATCAAGTAAAATCTTTTATAAAAGATATCAAATGTTTACATTTATGGTTATGTTACATTTAAAAATAATATCAACATGCAAAAGGATACTAAAAAATGCAATAAAGAAAACGTCGTACATGGATTTATAGTTCGGTCTCCACATTATCAATGATATCATCTAGCAGTGCTTCTGTTAAGTCATTTTCATTCGTTCTTCCCTCAAAGACTAGGGGATCTTCAAAAGAGTCCACATCCTGGTTCAGATTTCTTGGAACATCCAATACAACATGCCATTCTTCCGCAGGCCTACTATGATCTTTACAGTAGAAGACTTGAGTTGCTTGATTAGCAAAAATAAATGGCTCATCATCTTCTTTTGTGTTTCTTTGCAACCTCCCTAAATTAACGTAGACCAAGTTCACTTCTGGATCAACTCTACATCCATGACTGTCTAGACGCACCCAATCACAATAGAATACTACCCGTTTAAAGTCATAATAATCCAGCTCTAGAATTTGTTTGACTATACCGTAGTAAGCAGATTCTTCATGCACAAGATTCATGTCCTTCGCACTTGCCCTGAAAGGGGTCAAGGCCATCAATGAGACTCCACTGTTCTGCGTCGTTTTGTTCATTTCTGCCTCCGCTGTATAGAAAGCATATCCATTGACCATGTAGGATGTATACGAAATGGCTTGAAAACTTGGTCCATCCGCAAGCCTTTTGAGGGTACAATTTTCTTCATTCTCTAATTGCTTTCTAAGCCAAGATATGTAATCTAATACCTTTTCAATTTGAGTACTGCCTCTTCGATATTGATTACTAGATCTTATGCTTTCGACGTATTCAACATAAATCCTGCATTTATTTATGTAGTGTGAATGCTTTATATATTAAAATAATAAACTTGTTCACATGATCATTAAAATTTACTTACTGCTCCATCTCGACATTCTCAGTAGAATGCGTTAGTACCCATTTGCGTGCTTGCTAATATTGCACATTTTCAAGAATGTAGACCTTCCCATTTTTATCGATAGGATAGGCAACTTCACCTTCCTTGTCCATCCACTCCAACCTTCCTTGCTTATGGCTTTTTTTTATGCCATCGGGCATGTAATTCATGGCGTACAACATTGCTTCATTTATGAGGTAACACTCAGAAATAGAACCCTCTGGATATGTTTGATTCACAACATATCGTTTGTATGTTTTCATCTTCCTGGTAAAAAAATATTAGTAAATTAGATCACTGTGCTAACTTGTGAATAATATGAATAATCTCAAGCAATCAAGCATTTTATTTACCTCTCAAAAGGATACATCCATCGATATCTAACGGGTCCGCAAACCTGCGCCTCTTCCGCCAAGTGCACAATAAGGTGTGTCATGGAAACGAAAAATGAAGGAGGAAAATACTTTTCAAAAACACACAGTGTTTCCACAACTTTTTCTTTCATCTTTCGCAGTTCTGCACGATTGATTACTTTTGAACATAAGACATTAAAGAATATTGACAGTTGCCGAATAGCAACACGTAATGGCTTATGGGACTGAAATGCGTGCATCAGCAACACTGGTAATAATTGTTGAAGTAGTATGTGATAATCATGTGACTTAATATTCTTAAGCTCTCTATCCTCCAAGCTTACTTTGTGTCTCCAATTTGCACTATACCCAATAGGAACCTTCAGATGATACAAGGTTTTACAAATTAAATCTTTCTCCTGTCGGGATAGAGTGTAAGGTGCTTCTGGACATGTCAACTTCCCGTTATTTTCCATTGGCCATAATTTTTTTTTAATTTTCATAGCCTTACAGTCTTGGCGGGCTTCAAGGCCATCCTTAGTCTTATCCTTAGTGTTCATGATTGTTGCAAATAAAATTTCAGCCACATTTTTTTCCACGTGCATCACATCCAAATTGTGGCGAATAGGCAGATCCTATAAAAATAATAAATTTATATTAGTATAGCATTTTATTTGATGCATTATTTTAACATAAGGAGTTAAAGTTAAGCGCACCTTCCAATATGGCAAGTCAAAAAATATGGATCTCTTCGACCATGCAATCATCTCATTCTCCTCTTGACGTCTCTTCCTCTTCTTATTCTCTGCCTTCCCGAAATTGCTATCAATGGTTTCCATTTTTAATAAGACTTCGGAGCCAGTCAAACGCCTAGGATGTTTCGCATTTTCTTCTTTCCCATTAAATTGGGATTTTTGGCTTCTGAAAGGGTGGTTAGTTGGTAGGAATTTTCTATGTCCCATGTAGGCAAACTTCCTTCCATATTTTAGCCACACCGAATCAGTTCCTTCACTACATACAGGACAACCATACTTACCTGCAGTCCTACAACCCGACAAATGACCATATGCTGGAAAATCATGTATAGCCCATAACAAAATTGCTTTCATTGAAAATACACTCTTAGTGTGAGAATCATATGTTATGGCTCCGGTGGACCACAATTCTTCTAGCTCAGTGATCAATGGTTGCAAATAAACATCAATGTCATGTCCTGGACCTTTCTTTCCGGGGATCAATAATGCTAACATGGTGAACTCTTTCCTCATGCATAGAGATGGTGGAAGATTGAACGGAACAATCATAACAGGCCAGCAACTATAGGAATTGCTATTGTTCCCAAAAGGATTGAATCCATCCGTCGCCAGTCCCAAGCGAACATTCCTTGGTTCAGCAGCAAAGTCAGCCCATTAACGATTAACCTGTGACCAACAAGAAGAATCCATTGGATGACGCATTATTGCTTGATTTTGAACTAAACTTGCATTTGCATGCCATGTCATACTCTCTGCAATCCACGGTACACTATACATTCTTTGCAACCGTTGTGTTAATGGAAAGTATCTTAGCTTCTTCCATGGCAAGCATTTGCATCTTGGCTTCAAAATGTTCCTTGGTTGCCACCTGCTTACACCACACGTAGGACAATTGTTTCTATTTTCATGCTCTCTCCAATAAAGTATGCAGTCATTTTTACACGCATGGATAATCTTGCACTCCATACGTAAAGAATTGATCATCTTCTTGGCAGTGTATGTTTTCTCAGGTAATGTGTTTTCGCTTGGTAGAATATCTTTGATCAGTTCCAACAACTCTGTGAAACTCTTAGTAGACCATTGATGTCTAGCCTTCATGCTCAACAAATCAACCGTCACCGACAACTTCGTATGTTCAACTCGGCATGAAGGATATAATGGTTTTACTGCATCCTCCATCAGCTTCTTGTATCGAATATTCTCTGGTGAATCCCCTTGTCCTTCAACAAAACCTTGATCATTAGTTTCATCGGGGCATATAGACGTACTTACCCCTACATGAGATTCAGGATCATCCTCATTACGAGAACGTCCAAATAAGTCATTCACCATATCAACCATTCTTGGGAAGGAATCTTCATTATTAGTACCTGCTCCTATGATTACATGACTTCGGGGATGCAGTTCTCCATGATGGATCCATGTTGTGTAAGTCTTATCTATACCATCACAAATTAAATGCGTATGAATTTCTCCTAAGGTCTTTTTATCTCTTATCAAATTGCGACATTTGACACAGGGGCAACAATACCAATCATCATCCCTAATTCATCTTTATTAGCTCGTATGAACTCAATGAATGATTCAACCCCTTCTAAATATTCAAAAGAATTTCTTGGTGCCTTCATCCATTCCTTGTTTAGGGACATGTTCTGAAATATTAAAATCATAGAGTGAAGGTGCATTAAAAAGGTAGAACACAAGTACAACTTATACAAGTATTACAAGTATCTTGGACTAAATCACAAAAGTAAATGAACTTGGAAAACTATTACATCTTCATACTCAAAATTAAAGAAAAGTAGGTGTTGTTTGGCAAGTGAATAAGCGTTTTGAGTATTTGACAATATTTATTTGGATATCTGATTCAATGAGCTTTAAAGTTTTTGGCCTTTTTCTAAAAAATTACAAGGTAGCTCTTTCCAAATTGAAATATATGATAACTTCGCGGGTATAACTTCGACAGTATAACCATTGTTAAAAAGAATCTAATTGAATCAGATGATCTATTCCAAACATATTTATTTGAATCAGCAAGGTTTCAAACAGATAAGACTTAGTTAATAAGCTAATAAAAGAATTAGTAGAATTGTCCCAACAACCATGAGAGAATAGTAAACATTGTAAATAATAGGATAAGGGCATTGCATAAAACTGTATATTGTGCAATGCTACCTTCATTTGATTATCAGAGTCAAATCATCAGAGACCTCCCAAGACCTAGACTACAAGAATGCTCTCTCACATTCTGCATGCTCTTGACTAGGGTTGTAAATGGACCAGTCTGGTCTTAAGATTAACTGAAAATTTAAGCAGGACTAACTTGTCAGGCCCAGCCCAGCTGGTTCAAAATCAGGGCTGGACTGACCTGTTCAAAATGAGGCCCGTTGGGTCGACAGACCTACTTTTGATTCAATGGTCAGTGAACCAAATTCATGAGTAAATCTGTGACATAACCATCCACAATATGTACAGTTGCTGACAATTTAGTAACAAAGCAACTCAATCACAGTAATAACAAAAACAGTTTTAAGAGTTGTATATAAAATCAAGATAGTCCCTTTTTATAGAAGAAGAATAAAATGTAGCCACCAAATTGTAGTAAATTATTGGCCATTATTCTCACTCATACACACAAAAAGTTACAAAAATCAAATATCAATAAAAAAAGAGCAAGAGCAGTGCTGATCCAATTGTCTTATTAGTATAAAAATGGCATTCATACCTTACTTTATATGGGACGCTGGAAAGAACCAGAGATTTATAGTATAATGACAAAATTAACCAAAGATGATTTATTAACTTCTAAATCCCTTGCTACCATAGGCAGATAGATGTTTATTCCTCTTTAGAGAGCATTCATCGTTTCATAAGATTTTATATTCATATCATTATGCCAATCATGGTGTAGAAAATCTTTCTGGTTAACCCTAGCTTTAACTGAATCAATCAAGGCATAGTAGTAGGTCACCATGCCAGACAAGCACATCCAAGATGAACCCAACTTCCAAGTCAAACAACCCATTCAACGTCCCACCACACTCGGCCTGCAATCCGATCAAACAACCCATTCAACATCCCACCACACTCGGCCTGCAATCCGATCAAACAACCCATTCAACATCCCACCACATAGGGGAATCAGATCTTGGTAGTTGGCAACATTTAAACCACCATAAAGATTTCAAAATCGCCAATTAATTGGGTCTATCAACGTATAGTCATCAGATGGTTCAAACCAACCAATTGGTCTACAACAGTTGATCTTCTAACATTTAAAAAAAAAATACCACTGAAACCTTTTAAAAAAACCACTCCATCTATCCATTGCCATAATCACACCACCACCATCACAACATGCACAACACATACAAAAAATCTGCTGTCATACAAATAAATTTACAACCTAAAGTTACATAAATAAAAAACTACAATCATACCTGAGGTGGTTATCAAATCCGTGATCAGAGATAGGGTTGCAAAGACTGCAGAGAGAGGATTGCAGACCTAAGGAAGAAGAAGAAAAAAACAACAATGAAAAACATAGAGAGTTGTATGAACTAACAGCCCATGAGACCCAAATCTGAAATCAACGGCTCCAAACCAATACCCAAATGAAAAACCCATCTATGAAATTAGTGCATTAATCTCTAACCCAATACTGAAAATGTGCAGCATAGACACATCAATAAACTGAAGAAGTAAAACAAAAATTAATGAGGAATAGAATAATGGGCCCCATATTACCATTCCTACTGACAAAATGAAGACAAAATCACAGTAATCACAGTAATGTCTCTTTAGAAGATAAATTAAGACAAAGATCATACCAATAATACCTTAAAGTATGGAGGAAGAGCGCCAACATACGATGATCGATGATTTGATATTAGCAAAGCATGAGATGAACTTAATTATATGGCTAATGCAACTACTTTTAGACATAACTATGAGTTAACTGCTAATTTAAAAGCGCCCAACCAATTAATGTCTGCAATACAAGATTTAGACCTTTCGCTTTAATGAAAATCACCAATCTTTAGTTTAATGCAAGAGGAATTAGAATTGATCATGGGCATAAATTAAACTACCTACGATACCACAGTTTGCAAATAGATAATCTCTACCATCCAATCAGTTTCATGCAGATTAATTTTGTGATAACCTGTCTCTTGGATGGGCATGAACAAAGAAAAATGGATCGATTGGTTATGGGCCGCGCACTTTTGGACAATTCAAAAAAGGTAATAGACGATATATAGTACAAAAAGTCCAAATAGATTAGAAAGGTTAATTATGGGTTAGTTCACTAATTAAATATTCTGATCAAATTTTAATACCATCCTCTTTTTTGAGTTTTGTAATGACCTTTTAACTCTGATGTAGTTTATACCTTGGGCCAAAGTATCAATCATAGATATCATCTTTAGTAATATAATCTCAAGCTTTTTAGTGCCATCCCCTTCATCATTGTCATCATCACCATTGTCAAAAGACTTCATGGCTTTAGTAATATAATCCTAATAAGATTGCTTGTATCTGTATGACATCTCAGCTGATATGGACTTCCAATCCATGATATAAATAGAATAACTATAAACACAGCATCACAGGGCATGATAGATTTTTTTTTTTTTTGCATGGAATTGAGTTTTTACGAATTCTAAAAGAATTTCTTTTCCCAAAGTGAAATAAAATTAAAGAAAAGTAGGTGTTGTTTGGCAAGTGAATAAGCATTTTTAGTATTTGAAAATATTTATTTGGATATCTGATTCAATGAGCTTTAAAGTTTTTGACCTTTTTCTAAAAAAATAATAAACTTTGACAGTATAACCATTGTTAAAGAGAATCTAATTTTTTTGACAGCATAGACACATTGACAGCATAGACACACCAATAAACTGAAGAAGTAAAAAAAAAAATTAATGTGGTGCAGATGGCCCTGTTCGGCTGTCTTGCTGCTGAACTGAATGTGACATCTCAAAATCTTCTTGCATTTCTAGGTTTGATATACTTGGAACAAATTGGATTTTGTTTATTTCCTTTAGTATTATATAAGGCCTATTTGTTTACCATGGAATTGAAACAGTGTGTTTGCGGGATACTGCAAGGGACATGTAAGGATAGATTACTCAAAAATGGAACCATTAGATTAAGATTGGATTTTATTTCACTCATCGTCTATTCTATTCCACGGCAAACAAACATGCCCAAGTAATGATGCATTAGTAAGTAACAGGACAAGTCGATTTGATGAGGGGTATGCAAATGCAAGGCATTTGTAACATTTGTAATTATCTGGGTAACATAGCTTGTGACTTGTAAGGCGTATTGAAGCATTGGATGATCATGAAACATTGAAAATCAGGAGACCAATAAAGACCTGTAAGAATGAAATGGCAGCCCCTGCTAGGGCTTCTATCGATCAATCACGAGAAGCACGAAAAGCATTACAATCGCAAGTGGGAGAGACAGATATCAGAGAGGAATAGAGTACCTGTGACAGAGAGCTGTTGTGAGAAAGAGAACGGCGAGATGAAGAGATCTGTTGTGAGAAAGAGCACAGAGAAATGAAGAAAGCGATGAAGAGAAAAGCCGCAGCGAGATGCTTCTTCGATGAAGAGAAAAGGCGCAGCGAGATGTTGTTGTGAGAAAGAGCAGTCCGAGGAGAAGATTTAGAGCTTGGATCGTCGAGCACAAATACATAGCGCGGGAGAGGGAGCTTCTAGCGGGAAAGGAAAAATAAGGGGCGGAATATATTTTGTATCATTTTAATCGACGAAAACCACGTTATAGGACTTTGGTTATTAGAACTAAAACGTGGTAAAAAAGACAACGGCAGCGAGTGAGGCCTTTTGGTGCCCAGCGATGTGGCTTTTACTATGCTTTTGACGTAGTGGAATGGCCATTCCTTCCCATCCCGGATGGAATGGCCATTCCTCTACATAAGGGAATGGGATTCCGGAGGTAATGGTCATTCCGCCACTTTTTTGCGAACCAAATGCTGTAATGACCATTCCGTTGGAATGACCATTCCATTCCGACCTTCATTACAGCGAACCAAACGCTACCTAAGAGTACCAACACCACTTAACCATGAGTGTATTGACTAGCCAGCTCATCTTTTAAACTGTAACGTAAATGAAGGTTGGGACATGGTGGGGTCTTTTATAATGGATACTTAATGGATAGTGGATACTTCAAAATAACCATGGGCCCACATGATTTTTTCTTTTTTTGCTTAAAAGGTAAATATTGTATTAAAAGGAAGAAAAGAAAGATACAAGGGCTGGACATAAGCTCCCAAAAATACAAAAAAAAACCTAACAGGCAAGCCAAATACTGAAAAGACTTGAGACTTACATCAAAGAGAGAACAGACTAAAGAAAGAAAGAAAGGATGACCGGCACTTCAACCATACTGCCATAACAACCTTTGGAGGCATAGTCAGATTACTCCGAGAGTATTAAGAATCGAGTGAAGGGGACCGCTTTGAACTCGAACTGTTAGGGAGCTTAGCATCTCCTTCAGGCAATCAATTAGGATTGACTTTGCTCTAGATTGGGAAGCTTTCTTTCTGTTGTGCTTGGAGTCATTTATGAAGAGCCACGGCACAGAAATGACATAGAAGAAAATTACAGTTGCACACTTTCTTCTTAAACCATCTGCCGGAAAAGTCATACATTCATGACCCCACATGAATGTATGACAAACAAATAAGGTTCGACTATTGATATAAATTGTTATGCCATTCACTAAGAGCTCGAGCTTTTAGTGTTACTGGTGATTAACATAGTATCAGAGCTAGAGGAAGCATGTTGCCTCTATCTGTCTCTTCTGTCTGTCTGCTGGGTTTCAAATTCAAAATGATGCCCTACTCGATAGGGGTCTTGATATAAATCTTTATGCCATTCATTAATACTTGATCTTAGTTTTAAGCCCTTAAGATTTAATGAATATACCATAGTTACTTGGTTTGCCATACGACTAATTTGCATTCAAGTTTGCAATTCACATTTCATTAGTTTGTTCTCAAAAATCAGTGGAGTAGGTTTATTTGATTTTCTTGTCAATTAAGCTAATTTTGAGTTTGAGTTCAATATGAGCTAATTCATCTTAAACCAAGCTATAAGTCCATCACTCAAGCCCACATCTATTTTTTATTATCGATAACGATAAATTATATTAAAGACTTCAATAGAGAGGTACAACAAAGAAGATGGAAAGAGAATAACCTGCGTAGGTATTACAGTTAAATACCCACACAAAAATAACAAACAACAAATTACAAAGGAGCAAACAAAGTTACATCTCTTTCTACCCTCAACTTAGGCAAAGCATCCACCATGCCATTCCTCGACTGAAGCACATAATGAAACTCAACATTCAAATATGAGGACCAAGTCTTGATTTCATTGAAAAGAAATTGGGATTCCCATAGACCATTTTCCAAACAAGACATCCAAGAAATCACATTTAAGGAATCGCTTTCCACCACTATGCTATGAAAATTATTTGAGACATAGATCCTTAGAGCTTCCAATATAGTTAACACTTCCGCTTCATTAGAACCCTTGATGCCAATATACTTTGAGAACATAAACAGTACCTCTCCCTTGTAGTTCCTCAAGATGCCATCTATACTTGTAGGTCCTGATTTTTCTCTTATCGTGCCATCTGCATTAAATATAAGAACATTAGGAGATGGGGGGACCAAGTGACTAAAGGTCTCTTCTTAACACATCCAATTCCCAAACAAGCTTCCCAATTACTTAAGATATTATCCGCGGTCAAGTGCTCCAACTCTTTTTTGATACTTGCCCATTTAGCTATTTCGAGGATAATCATAAAAATAATACCCTCCCTATCCCTTGACTTACCATTGAAGATTCTATTGTTTCGTTCTTTCCAAATTGACCAAAGAATAAAGAAAGGAATCAACCTCCATAGGATTAAGCCAACCCTTTTAAAAGGACCCAACCTCCAAGCCTCCATCAATTCTCTCAAAGCCCTTGGCAAACAACATGAAATTCCACATTTTTTGAAAAAAGATTGCAAAATAAAAGAGGCAAACTCACAATGCAAGAACAAGTGGGTGATAGATTCTTCTTCCTTACCACATAAGACACAAGTGTCTGAAATGGCTTCAGACATTATCCTTCTTTTTTTATATTGTCCATCGTTGAAATCTTTCCTGCAACCGCCAACCAAAAGAAAACCTCAACCATTGGGGGGGGGGGGGGGGGGGGGGCGGCTAAACCACACCACACTTGAGATAGATGAGAATGACTCTCCAAGAATATGGAAGAAACATCATAGAAAGATTCAACAGAGAAACTCCCCGAAGGACATGGCTTCTAAATGTGTATGTCTTCCTCACTCCTGCAAATATAGACGTTAGCAAGAAAGCTTAACAATGACACATACTCTGAAACCTCAAACTGACGCAACCCTCTCCTAAAGGACACAAACCATGACACTTTTGAACCAACCCAAAAATAACAATCCTTGACAAATGACTCTTTATTACAAACCACTCTAAACAATCTAGGAAAAAGAGACAAAAACTTTCCTATCACAACCCAATCATCATACCAAAAAGGAACATTCTTTCCCTCCCCAACTCTAATGCTTACACTCTTATTGAAGACTTCCCCCCCTAACATTGGACACCTCCACGAAACAAAAAATGACTCCAAACACTCAAATAATTGTTCTTCTTTAAATTTATTTTGAGCCAGATTTTACTTAAACCCACCATCAGAATGATCATGCATCAAACACATGGTTGACATAAAGATCAAAGTGTAGTCTATAATTTACTAGTGATCAATCCTAAATTCTTCCAATCTATTCGAAGCTGGATATAGACTAGTGGGAATACATAGGGTGCGGTTCTTTCAAATGACTTGGATTTTCCTAGTTTAGTCATACCATTAGATTTATAGAACTCGATTTAGTGACCTTTGTAAAATAATTCGCTAGCTAGTAGTTCTTGATTCTGTTGGGGATGTGCAACCAAAGTCCCACATCGGCTAAAATTGGGAAAGATCATGAGCATATAAGTTGGACTAAGTACTTCATTGGTATGAGGCATTTTGGGTAGAACCCAAGAACAAATCCATAAGGGCTTAGGCCCAAAGTGGACAATATCATATCAATGTGGAGTTTGTGATGGTTCACTGTACTAACAAGTGGTATCAGAGCCCAAGCCCAGACTTAGCCCGGAGAATCCTCAGATTGCCGAACAAAAGGTGGTGGGCCCCAGTGATGCGCAAGGGAAAGCGCAGTACTCACGATTGGTGGATCCGTGGTGAAGCTCTCGAGTTGCCTCTCCTCGATGGAGCGGACGGATGGATGATCGTTTGAGGGGAGGCCCAGTAAAAATATCCAAAGAGATATGGTCCTTTGTTTGAGGGGATGATTGTTGGGGATGTGCAACCAAAGTCCCACATCGGCTAGAATTGGGAAAGATCATGAGCATATAAGTTGGACTAAGTACTCCATTGGTATGAGGCCTTTTGGGTAGAACCCAAGAACAAATCCATAAGGGCTTAGGCCCAAAGTGGACAATATCATATCAATATGGAGTTTGTGATGGTCCACTGTACTAACATATTCAAATTGGAAATTATTCGAAAAGAACTAAATTAGAAGACCTCATAAGCAAACTAAATAACTTTGGGCTGTGCACTGCATAGTATACATATTTTTGTTTACGAAATTGAGAGAAGAAAAACACATGAAGCAATGCAAAAACTTGGTACCATGCCATTCACGAGGAATAATGTAATGTAATGTATGCCGAAATGATTAGATTAACTAAAAGTGAAGTCATGCCTTCGAAAATGAACTTCATGAAACTGGCATTTCATTTTGCCGTTAAGGTGGTCGCTCAGTTGGCTCGAACCTTGGGTTTGCTCCCCAAGGTCTCGAGTTTGACTCCCACCCATTGGGCTCTAGTACTGTGTATTAGAGGGCTTGGATTAGAGTCCTAGTGTTCAAGGACAAGGAATTTGGAATGATCTTTGTAGATCAAAAGGTCTTATCATTGTGACAACAAGACATACCAGTATTTGAGGAAAAGTATAAATTAGATCCTGTCTCAAAATGGACACCCAGAAGTGAAGTGAAGGGTCTCTTAGAAATCATGTGGCCTGCCTGCTACGGGCCCCACATCAGATTAAATATACTGCTAAAACTAAGTTGATCTTTCCATTAAGTCTTCATCTATAACCTCTAAGAGAGTTTGTATTGGAATCGGATTGGATTCGGAGTATGGGTAAAGAGTCTTGAATTGACATCTAACTCAAATGTGACTCATCTCCAAGCTAGTTAAGTAACGAGGGATTCTAGGAGGGATAAAAATTCTATAATAATCGTAATTCCTTAGAATTGCTTTACTTAAAAGGGTTGGGAGCCATTTATTTTATTCATCCATTGAGAAGACTAAGCATTAACAATAAATTCGTAATATCTACCTCACACTGAAACATACAAGAATATTGGAATAAATTCACATCAGCACCCATGTGCGATATGTTAGTTTATTATTAACATGAACCCTAAGATCGAGAACATCATGATTATCACGTATAGGATTTAATTAAAGATTACCTCCAGACATCTTGATGCAGAGAGCTTTCCGATCCTGCTGTCTGATGTTGATGTTGAGATCCGCCAAGAAAACTTTAGGGAATAACTTTAGTTTCTCTCTCCTTGCCTATAAGCCTTAATGTGTTGAATTTTGTGAATGAGTCTTTATGATGGAAGAAAGACTCTTTTTATAGGTGGAGAGAGGACCAATTATATTCCAATTAGAGTTCCATTAGTTTTAATCTCAACCGTCCATCAAGGTAGAGTTTGTTATGGAATATATCTCTTTAGGAAACCTTATATGATTAATAGATAGCATGTATCCTATGAAAACGGAATTCCTATGATGACCACAATTTATGGAAAAGTAAGGACTTGTGGTCTAAGTAAAAGACCTAAAGTAATTTCCTTACAGTCTCCCACTTGGTCAATAGGAAGATCCATTAATGTTTTCATATTAGGAATCATAAGGCGCGCATTATATGCTAAATACTTCTTTAGTCGGTTATCATAAGTGTCTTAGCTAATTCGGTTGTGAATGAGAGTCATGGCGTACACACATTATTTTGCAACATGCTTACTTCCATGTACTACGTCATTTACAACCTGCATAACTAGACCATAATAAGAGATTGACGTAATGGTCTCATAATGTCTTTGTTTAAAGACCGTTTCTGTTTATTATTCATCCAAAAATAAATATGTACACAATGGAAAAACAGAAATTGCAGATGTAGATATGCATTAAGAGCTCAATAAATGTCCAATACAAGCAGAGAAATATAAGGCAGAAAATAATAATCAAGAACTATCTACAAGACCCATGCTTTCAGTATGACCCTGAAAGGTCTTTGGAGGTAGTCCTTTCGTGAATATGTCTGCAACCATGAAATCTGTACGTATGGACTCTATTACAAATTTATGTAATCTCACATCTTGCTTCAGTGATAGATATTTAAGGTCCATGTGTTTGGCTCCCTTAGATATCCTGTCATGCTTGGAGAAGAAGGTTGCAGCTTCATTGTCACAGTAAAGAGTTAATGGCTTAGAGATGAAACTCAAAGCCCCAAACTGAGAGATAAAGTTACGCAACCATGTTCCTTGAATTGCAGCCTCATAACATGCCACATACTCAGCCATCATGGTGGATGTGTAAAGTAACTCTGATTTCTGACTTTTCCATGATATTGCACCTCCACATAAAAGATACACATAACCAAGAGTGCAAAGTCTGGTGTCAGGACATCCAGCAAAATCTGAATCGGAATAACCAGTCACCTGTAGGTGACTTGATTTTCTGTATGTGAGCATATAATTTCTTGTTCCCTTGAGGTATCTCAGTACTTTCTTTGCAGCTTTCCAATGTGCGATTCCTAGGTTGCTTTGAAATCTACCCAGCATGCCAACAGCATGACTAATGTCAGGTCTTGTACAGACCTGTGCATACATCAGACTCCCTACTAGAGAAGCATAAGGATATTTTTCCATTTCTTTACGTTCCAATTCGTTCTGTGGACACTGCGTAAGATCAAGTTTGTCTCCTTTATGCAGTGGAACAGGACTAGAGGAACATGTCATCATGCCAAATCTCTCTAGAACTTTGTCAATATATGCTTTCTGAGATAACCCCAAAATACCAAGTGACCTGTCACGAAATATTTCTATTCCTATCACATAGGAAGCCTCACCCATATCTTTCATTTCAAAATTCTTAAAGAGATAATCCTTTGTAGCATGTAATAAACCAAGGTCGCTACTAGCCAATAGTATGTCATCAACATACAGAACCAAAAATATGAACTTACTCCCACTGATCTTGAGGTATATGCAAGGGTCAACCATGTTTTCTGTGAAATCGAAGGCAGTAATGATTTCATGAAACTTTAGGTACCATTGCCTCGAAGCTTGTTTCAGTCCATATATTGATTTCTTAAGTTTGCAGACCATGTCTTCCTGACCTTCAATTATGAAGCCTTCAGGTTGACGCATGTAAACTTCTTCTTCTAAGTCTCCATTAAGAAAGGCAGTTTTCACATCCATTTGATGTAACTCGAGGTCATAGTGAGCTACTAATGCCATGATAATTCTAAGAGAATCGTTCCTAGACACAGGGGAAAAAGTCTCAGTATAATCAATGCCTTCTTTCTGATTAAAACCTTTGGCAACAAGTCTGGCTTTATGTCGTTCAATATTGCCTTTGCAGTCGCGTTTGGTCTTGAAGACCCATTTACAGCCAACTGGTTTGTGTCCTGGAGGCAATTGAACAACTTCCCATACTTGATTTTCATCCATAGATTTCAATTCATCCGTCATGGCATCAATCCATTTACTAGAATTAACATCCTTAATGGCTTGTGAATAAGAAACCGGGTCTTTAATTGTCCCTTCTGCAGATTCTACTTGGTAAAGCATATAATCATCGGAAATAGCTGATCTCCTTTGTCTTTGGGACCTTCGTAATGCTGGTTCCTCTGGTGCTTCATCCATATGTTCATTGGCGATAATCTCATGATGGAGTTGGTGATCATTGATTGGATTCTCCTCATTGTTAAATGGTTCAACAACGGGATGATTTCCAACATCTTTCGGAATAGAGGGTAAAGGGATAGGTACCCTGATTTCCTGAATGATCACATCTTGAGTTTTATTACTCCCACTGATTTCGCCATTCTCAAAGAATCTAGCATTACCGGTTTCAACAATTCTCGTACTATGATTAGAGCAGTAAATCCTAAATCCTTTGGACTTTTCTGGGTAACCTATAAAGTAACCACTGATCGTTTTAAGGTCCAATTTCTTTTCATGTGGATTGTAGACTCTAGCCTCAGCTGGACAACCCCAAATTTGGAGATGTCTTAAACTAGGTTTCCATCCTTTCCACAGTTCAAAGGGTGTTTTTGGAACTGCCTTACTGGGAACCCTGTTTAAGATATAAACAGCTGTGCGTAGAGCATCCATCCACAAGGATATAGGTAAGTTAGCATGACTCATCATGGATCTAACCATTTCCATATATGTACGATTTCGCCTTTCAGCTACACCATTCTGCCATGGAGAACCAGGCGTTGTGTATTGGGCAACAATTCCAAGCTTTTGGAGAAGTTTTGCAAAAGGTCCAGGATGTTGTCCTGTTTCGTCATACCTACCATAAAATTCACCACCTCTATCTGACCTTATGATTTTCACTTTTTTATCTAGTTGCCTTTCGACTTCAGTAATGAACACTTGTACAGCATTCACAGACTGAGATTTGTCATGCAACAAGTATAAATAACAGTAACGTGAGTAATCATCAATAAAGGTAATGAAGTACTTTTCTCCCCCAAAGGTTGGAACATCAAAGGGTCCGCAAATGTCTGTATGAATTATTTCAAGAAGCTGAGTACTTCTTGTGGCTCCTTTCTTTGTGTGTTTTGTTGATTTGCCTTTAATACAATCCACACATACCTTAATATTAGTAAAATCTAGATCCGGAAGGACACCATCTTTTACTAATCGTTTGATTCTTTCACTGGATATGTGACCCAGTCTTTTATGCCACAAGAAATAAGAGTCATTTTTAGATGACTTTCGTTTGGTTTCCTTAGAGTGCAGGGTAAGATGGGTTTCAGCAATTTGATCATTAAGATGAAACTTGTATAGCCCATCAAATAAAATTCCAGAACCAATACGACTAGAATTTTTAAGTAAACTGAAATTACCATTTCCTAATTCAAACGAGTAACCATCTTTATCAAGTGCGCTTACAGAAACCAAATTACGGGAAATAGACGGAACATAAAGAGTTTGACATAAGTCTAACTGATAACCGCTATCTAAAACAAGACGAAAAGTGCCAATGGCTTCAACTGGAGCTTTGTCTTTGTTGCCCATAAAAAGGAAATTCTCACTTGGGTTTATGGTTTGGATCGTAAGGAATCCCTGCATTGAATTGGAAACATGAACATTAGCACCAGTGTCAATCCACCAAGTATCAGAAGAAACATAAGTAAGATGTGATTCGAAATAACTTACGAAACCCAGAGGGTTACCTTTCTTTTCGAACCATTCTTTACGTTTAATGCAGTCTGCCTGAAAATGTCCAGGTTTCTTGCAAAATTTGCATAAGTTTTCCTTCTTTTTCTTCTTGGGGTTTTGACTGGCCTCATTAGATTTGGGTGGTGCCCTTTTTTGGCCTGAATTTTTCTTTTTCCCAGCTTTGTTTCCAGCTCCTTGAACGAGATGAGCTACTTTAATACCTTGTTGATTCAGCCTGGCCTCCTCTTGAACCAGTTTGTTGGCCAATTCATTCACTGTCCACTTTTCCGTAATAGTGTTGTAGTGAATTTGAAAAGGCCCGTACTGAGGAGGTAAACTGTTTAGGATAAATTGGACGAGAAAAGCCTCATCCACGGATAGTCCCAAATTCTTTAGTTTAGCAGCAAGGTTGGTCATCTCAATGACATGCTGATGCATTGAGCGAGTGCCATCAAACTTCATGGTTGTAAGATCTGCCATTAGTTTCCCAGCAAGGGATTTGTCTGCAGTCTTAAACCTATCTTCAATGGCTTTCATAAAGTCCTTAGCATTCTCAGGTGTAGGAAGGGATGTTTTGATGTTAGCATCAATAGTCATTCGCAAAAACATAGTGCTTAGTCTGTCAGACCTCTCCCAAGCATTAAAGAGGGTCTTTTCCTCAGCGTTACTTGTGGCAGTGAGTGGAGCCGGCTTATCTTTACGAAGAGCCATATCCAGTTCAAGTACCCCCAATGTGAACTCAACTTGCTCTTTCCATTCGGAGAAGTTGGTTCCATTGAGTTTAGTGACGGAGGTAGCATGCGAATTCAGATTAGTGGGTACAATAACTGCAATAGAGATATAACAAGAAGGCTTTAATTAAAATAAGACAACACATGCATAATATATGAATATATATGACAAAAAGAAATTTGGGTGCTCCTGTGGGTAGTCACCATAATTTCTACACATTATACCATCTAAGGTCATCATATTCAAGGTGGTGTAAATGAGTGATGTTACTTTTAATTAGAACAAGTAAGATATCTGTGGATATCTTGGGTCCATGTATGAACAAACACTCCTTAATTATTATTCAAACGTATGATTATAATCCGCCTGTGGGCGACTAAATTCTTCATGCGCTTGAACAATAGGAAAAGTAAACATCATGATGGTAGTATTAAAGCCAAATATCAGTATTTAATTGTTAGGGTCACTGTGGTGAGACCTAACCTTAAGCATACAACTTTGGTGATCAAAATTAGCTTAATATGAATAGGTAACATTATATATTACATGTAGACATAATTGATCATTCGTTATATGAAATATACTGATAAAGATGGCCGAGCCTCGGAGGGCAGTCCCTTTGGCAACATCGATAGATCTGCCCTAGCAATAGAGACTGCTGATTAGTGAATCAAGAGAGCCTTTTTCATAGCAATGTAGTCCTCAGTCATCATTCTGACTCGATCAAGTGACTGAACCAAAAGTTCACTTGGTTAAGCCACAGAGTCAACAAAGGGAGTTGGCAAGCCAAGGTAAGCATCCGAGCCTTACTTAATATTAGTGGCCCAGATCCAATTATTAAGTACTTGGGATGAATTCAAATGCTCAATTCAATTCAACCATTTGTCCATCTGTGTTTAGTGCAATACGTACACGCTGTTGGACATCATCTTTAAAGTAGATGTCAAATTGTACCAATAAAAATCATTGGATCAGCAAATCTCGGATGTGGAATTAATATCTTGGTAAGTCGATCTCCGTGATCCATTGATTTGATGGGCCCCACTTCAGATTGCTACTGTGAATTCAATTCCACTCCAAAGTCACGGATATGATCCACAATTTCATATTCACATCTCTTTCCAGTAGTGTAAAAAAATAGAAAAGTTGTCATGCTTTTTCTATCTCTCTTATTATCCATGCAGTGTGTGTCATTCACAATTAAATTAAATTAAAGGGCCCACGGAAATCAATCATTCCTCCAAGACTTTCATGAGATCAGACGGTTCATCTCCAGAGTGTTGATTATACACATTATATATGAGACGTGGGTTTTACAAGTTGCCGGGCCAAATATAGATTTGATCTCAAGCCTTGATCCATTAACTAATCAGTCTGGTGCTAGAACAGGATTGGAAATATATATCCTTGCATTGCACATGTCCCTAGGTGAATAAAGGTTAACAACAGATTGCATGGATCCATAAACAAGAGTACCATGTGCATAAAGGTATTTGCATGAGGTATGTGCTTAATGGTGCACAGATGGCTTGATGTGCACTTGATCCAATAAATAAAATAATAAAATCTGATGGCCAGCAATGTAACTTGAGATGGACATCAAAGGTGGATCACCCCCAGAACGTCAATGTCCGGGTGATGTTGTAATTACATACAAATCCAGGGGCTGTCCCAATTGACAGAATCCATCCAGGCCTCATCTACACATAGAGAACCTCCATCAAGTTTCAATTTCCACCTTCTGATCGTGACCACCCACTTAGATCAAGTCCATCCATGACATGACATGACCTTTTTATAATGTAAAAGCCATGTGCAAAACTTGAAAGAGAAATTCTCTCACTGATATGATGCAGCACTCGGTCGACGTGAATTAATTAGACGAGAGAGAATTTTATCCCGCTTGATCGTGGGGCCATCATCATTAGACCAAACCTCCTAATTAATGGACGATCATGTGTTCTCTAATAACCATGCTCTGATACCACATGTTAGTTTATTATTAACATGAACCCTAAGATCGAGAACATCATGATTATCACGTATAGGATTTAATTAAAGATTACCTCCAGACATCTTGATGCAGAGAGCTTTCCGATCCTGCTGTCTGATGTTGATGTTGAGATCCGCCAAGAAAACTTTAGGGAATAACTTCAGTTTCTCTCTCCTTGCCTATAAGCCTTAATGTGTTGAATTTTGTGAATGAGTCTTTATGATGGAAGAAAGACTCTTTTTATAGGTGGAGAGAGGACCAATTATATTCCAATTAGAGTTCCATTAGTTTTAATCTCAACCGTCCATCAAGGTAGAATTTGTTATGGAATATATCTCTTTAGGAAACCTTATATGATTAATAGATAGCATGTATCCTATGAAAACGGAATTCCTATGATGACCACAATTTATGGAAAAGTAAGGACTTGTGGTCTAAATAAAAGACCTAAAGTAATTTCCTTACACGATAAGCTTGGTTTACACTACTCATATATAAGAACTCAATGGCTCATGGAAAATCAGTGTCCAGCTCCATGGATATCGATCTTGCGTGGTGAACCGTGCGTCAGGCGCTGTGCAACCAAAGCAAAGCATCACAGGACATGCAAGTGGCCGACAGGAAACGATAATGTGTAGGAAATTCCAGATTTACGGACTGTCTACTCAACAGAAAAACATAGAAAGCTGGGGAATAGTTTATTCTAGTCTTGTGCATATGACAAGGCATGTGGATACATTGATTACACAAAAAGGATCCATGGGTTGCGTCAGAGCCGGCACTTCTAGCAGAGGGAGGCTAGGTGAAGATAGATAGAAATATGGGTAGATGCGTGAGTTTTGATGAGACTGGACTTTGGTCCAGGTCAGGCATGTCTGGATCGTTTACTGTTTAGATTCACTAGAAGTGAAGGGCATGTATCTTTACATTTATTTCTTATTATGAGAATTCCTAATGATATCATATTTAAAAATGGTTTGATTCATTGCAAAATTCTCATAAATCCAACCCACCTGAAAAGCCACAAATGGCCTATAGGAACTCTCAAAATTTCAATCCCTTTCATATTCTAAAATGCTAGAGGGTTACGAGCAGTTTGAGAATTTAGTGGGTAGACAACATTTGGAGAATTCCAAAATCTCTAAAAAACCATGCCTATTTTGTATTTACCTAAGCTTTAGTTTATAATCAAAATTGTTTGGGCATGCTTGTTTGCATAGAATACTTAGGAATTAAAGACATAAGGATTCATCAAAAAGTGATAAAAAGTGAAAACCTAAGTGAAATATACAAAAACCGTCATTAACAAATAACTTCCCCTATAATTGAAAGTGAATTCACGAAACATGAGAAATGAATACTTAACCATCACCCTAGTAATTTTAATGTTAGAAAAGTCAAAGTCCTATCTACATTGTTAACTTATATCTTCCACCCGTCACTTAATTTCATTCACACTTCATCTCTTTAATATCTTTTGTTGGAGCTCATTTCACCTTAAATTCTTAAAAATTTTGTGTAAATTAGTTTTAAATCCTTAATCATTGGTTAAACAAAAAATATTAAATATCACTCTTAGTATACTTTATATATTTGATGCAAATATTCTTGAGGAAAAATGTCCATATATGGTGATATCACAAAAATCTTGTGAATATCTGATATCACGATATTCTACTCTCGTTTTTTTATGTAAGAGGGCACCTTGCTAATCTATTCTCAATCATCAAAGCTTATAGTTGTGTTTGTTTATAAACTTATAATACTCTCTAACCAAACTGTCGATGAAAAAGAAGTGACCATTATATATACTAACGTGAAAATAGTACCTTTTTTAACTGCCTTCTCAAATGGGTAACTATTCTTTGCACCCTTGTTTGATACAGATGCTACTTTCCCCATCTCTACCACAGGCCAATAGTCTAATCTGTAAATCAAGGTCAGAGAAAGTTACTTGCAAATTAAATGTCGTTGTGTAAGTTGATATAAAATGAATGTGTTGTGTAGGTTAAAGAAAGTTTCCATTGTGTAGATATTGGGAGGAAGTAGATGAAGGCAACTGTAGACCTCGATTATTTGAAAAACAAGTTCCTATTATATCAAACCCATGATAAGAAAAATGGAGTTGTGGTAATTTAAGGATGACCTAGTGGTAAAGGCTCTCACTCTCATCCCACCCACCAAGGATCAATTTTTGGTGAATGCATTTACTCCTCTCCAACTTGGTCACTTGGCCTAGTAAGCAAACAAAAATAAATGGAGTTGCAGGATGCCCTTTCACATTAAAAAAAAAAAATGCAAATATCACAACATAAGGGAATTTTTGTTTGTGCTTCTTTTTACTCTAGCCTGGAGGGCTGGGTCCCAAAAGAGAGTCCATGCACACACACTGGAATAAAATCCACACAAATGGGAACGGAGCCCACACACGAAATAAGAGGTGGAGTGCATAGGGTTCAGACCCTAGGTAGTCAGGTGACTGCCACTCCTTAATACAAAGATAGGAAAGACATTTTTGTTAAAAGAAATATGTGTACAAAGCACTCTAAGGACTATATATATTTAAAATTTTCTTTGTTTTTCTGTCAATTAAGAGTTTAAGACTAATTTTACAAATAAAATCCACTTGAGTTTGTCTAGAGACTAGAATAAGTACTTTGATACGTTCTCATCATCATTTAATGTTCGTTTCTTACCATCAATATTGTCATTGTATCATTTTTATTACCTTAACTAGTATTCTCCAGTCATTTTACTGAGTTTTACCAAGGCCCATTTTGTTTGCTTGACATTGAAGTTTATAAGTAATGCGTTTCTTTCTAAGGTGCTAAATGTTAGCACCTTAGAAAAAAACCATTTCCCCAACATTTGGGGACTGAGGCTCATTAAGGATGTCTCTCGTTGGAGCAACCATGTGGAAACCCTCATTTTTAGGCAGGTGAAATATTGTCTTATAATCAATCAAATCCCTTCACACACTGGCTACCTTTCCATGAATCGGCACAGGCTCAAATTTTATACCTTTCCAAATTGTTTCACACTGTTATACATTGAAACCCTTAAACTTGAGCATGGATCAAGGGTTTACGATGATACAACGCAGTGACATTTAAATCCCCACCTATCCCATAATTAGCGTGGCCTCAAGTGAGCCTCTCAAGGAAATCCACATAGAGGATCCATGAGAAACATATAGAAATGAGAGTATTTGGAATATTTACCTATCCAAGTGACGATATGAATCACTCCTAGCTGATAAATTTTAGAAAGTGGGAGACTATCATCTAGAAGAGTAATTTTTTTGAGAGAGTTTCACATAGGATTCCCATTTAAAAAGTTAAAAGTCACTATAATAAGTTTAAGAGAAGGGATTTTAATGGTAGACGTTCCTGAATATTGGCTAATGTGGTAATATTCCTCTTTTTTTTTTTGGTAAATCAGAATTTCATTAAAGAGAATAACAAAACATCAGAGAGAAAGAAAAACCCCAAAAAATCTGCATCTCATTCATAGGAGCCAAGGTGGAAAAGAACAGTTTAAAAAACAATATTCGATGCTTGCCAATGAGCTAAACTAAGCTATAGAATGAGCTACCCTATTAAATTCTCAGAACTTAACACATTCAAAGGACTTAACAATGTTTAAGCTATCATTGAAAGATTGGTAATGTTCCTCTTGATGTGTCTACTTTGTTGTACTCGCTATAATATTGGACATTAGTTATATTTTAAGATTTCCTCGATATTTATCTGAAATTGTATGTTTTTTCTAGTAACCTCAAAACAAAATTCTCAAACTATTATTAAAAAATGAAAACAAGGTGCTAAAATTGCAAGAAAATAGGAATAAGATAGGGAAAATAGGAATAAAATAGAAATATTTTAACAGTGCATGTTTATTTTTTATTTTGAACTTATTATTTTCAAATTATTCAAAATTTATCTTTCTATGCCATTTTCCCAATATTACCACCACAAAACCTCCAAATTTGAAAGAATCTTGGCATTTTCCCAAGTGAAGATTTTTGGCGGTTGTGTCCAAAAAGAGGCCGGAGCTAAAAAAGAAGGCCATATGGTTCAAATTTAATTGTCAGGTTGACTCTGGTTGGGTGCTCAAACTTAGGGGTGCTCATGAGCTGGGCCAGCCCGAGCCCTCTCCAGGCCCAAGACATGACTTCGGCCGGGCTTGGATTAAATGATAGAAAGCCCAAAGCCCAGCCCGTGAAAGAAATACATGTAATTTAGTTTAATTAATCCAAACAATTGCTCGAATGCCCACAAAATTTATAAGAAAACCCAGTTCAGTCTGGCCCAATTGATTATATGGGTGGGCTCGTGCCTGGCTTTTACAGCCCGTGTTTGGCTTGGGCCGAGCCTGGATTTGCCTTAGCCCGTCCTGGCCCGGCCCATGATCACCCCTAAGCAAACTTTTGGGGGCATGGTCAGGTTAAAAGAGGGGGAAAAAATGTGAGATTTCACAAAATTTGATAAATTTGGGTGATATTGTAGAAATGAGAGCATTTTCTTCTATTCACAATGTAAGAATCAGTTGTAGGAAAATATTTAAAACTTCGAAAATAGGCTTGTTAATTGAGCCCGTTAAAATGGGTACCTGGCCTGGCCTGGTCCATCCCAAGCCTAGAAATACAGGTCTTTTAAAAAGTGAAAATAATGTGAGGATATTGCAAGATAATAGGAAAAAATGGGGGAAATAGGAAAAAAATCAGAAATACTTTTAACAACATTTTCTTTTCAAATACTCAAAATTTAATCTTCCTATGTCATCTCCAATATTTTCACCACAAATCCTCCAAATTTGAAATATCCTGACATTTTTTCCAAGGGATGATTTTTGGCCACTGCATAGAAAAGGAGGTTGAAGCTTAGACAGAAGGCTACATCAGGGGCATGTTTCTTTATCAAAAGAAATAGCATAAAAAGAGTAAAAGTAAGTTATGATGTGAGGTTTCTATTTTAGCCGGTTGGGATAAAAAAAAAAAAAAAAAGTGACTAGTAAAGTGGTGATGTAATGGTTTTACAGCAATCTATTTGAATGGAAAAAGTGGAGGGAAGAAGGTTCGGGCGTCTAGCCAATTTACTCCTTCTTTATCTTTTTTTTTTTTACTGCAATCAAATGTGACAATTTTGAGAGAATTGAACTTTGTTAAGAAAAAAAAAATTACTTTAACCCTCTTTATTTTTTCTTTAGCATGATTTGACTGCCACTTTAATTTTACTCTTCCATGCATCTGTTACCAAACATGCCTGTGACAGTGCAGCGAAAATGCCTTCCTACCTGCATGAACTTCAGCCAACCAATTGGTGTCCAGAAAATGAACCCTACATTACATCAGTGGGATGACCCCTTCAATTTTATTTATTAATTTTTTCAATGCTAAGGGACCCCTATCGAACTATTCATCTTCACTGGAGGAGCATTTCGTTTTCTTCATGGTCACATTTTCTTCATCTGTACAGTTCTCTTGAAAAGTATGTTTTTATCTACCCTCTCTCTGATTAGTATGCAGGCAGGCCCACTTAGCCGACCTTTTGTCACCTATAATGGTTGCCTACACGTGAGTGAGCATGCATGGTCCCATTTTGTCTATTCCCATCGATCATATTAGAAGTTCATGAAGTACTAGAGAAAAGGATGGTGGCCGTTCTGATCAACAATCTTCAAACTAGCCAACACAAAAAAAAAAGGTCCAACTAGCAACTAGCATCTGCCCAGAGTCCATACTCCATATATAGTCCATACCCAAAGAGAGAAAATAAAGAAAAGGACAAAATTGGAATGGCCATCAAGTGAACAATCTATCAGATTTCTTGGGGTTTGCATTGTACTGGCATTTCTTGTACGGCTGCAAATGGGGCTCACACTTTAAACCCCTCTGTTTTGTGTTTATTCAAAAGGACCAATAACCATTCTTATCTTATGTACTGTTTAGGTGGAGGAATAGGTGGAGAAAGTTGTCCATGCTCATTCCTCTTTTCACACAGCGGCAAGAGTCTCGCTTCTGTGCTCCAATTGAGAATTTTCCTATCTTGCAAAATACTCACGAAATTTTGCAGAAGAAATTATTTTAGTGAGGGCCGCTTGCATGTTTCATGTAATATATGATTTTTAGGGATTTTAATTTCGAACATGCAAAAGTGAATGTTGAGAAATGACGGTCAAATAACTTCTCCTTCAATAGAAAATTAATCAAAGGAAAATGAAAACTAAATATTCAGCCATCATAGTAAGAAAGTCAAGCTCTAATTACTTTCTATCTTTCACTCCTCACCTACCATCTAATTAAGAACGCCGATGGATCGAGTTAGGTTTGGGTTTCCGCAGATTCGAACTCGACTTGATGGGCGTATACATTGCCTCATAGATTACCATACACATGACAGCTATGGGCCGGGTCAGATATATTGATAGTTGATTTATTTATTTTAACATATAAAATATAGTTATATAAAAATGGTTTCACCCGGGACTTGTAAAAGAGTATCACCCATTCACAACCAGCAATAACTTGTGCTAAATTATTTTTGTGTTTTAAATCTCATTTTATTTTTGAAATGGTAACAAAAACTTTTATTAAAACAAAAGATGATTATAAAAAGAGAAATACAAAGAGAGGTACAAAAGCACTGTACCCCACCCCCCACGTTGCTTACAAAAATATTGGCCGTAAAGTTGGCTGATCCTTAGCTCATGACTGAAAATAACGATAACAGAGGCCAACTACAATTGCGTTTCATTAAAAAGAAATAAATTCCCCATGAATTGAATTTTTCTAATTATACTCCCAAGCAATTGCAATATTAGAATGCTCTCTACAAGCAATATACAAAGAAAAGATTAACTAGACCAGGCAGGTCAAGTAAATCAAAATCGAATATGCCTTAATTCATATTTGATAGGAATTCCAAAATTTTCATTAAAGAGAGAATCTCCACGGCTTGATTTACTAATTAGACACCCAAGCAATTACATTCGAAGAATCATTCTCTACAAGTAATATTACAAAGTAAAGATTAACTAGACGAAGCAGATCAAGCACTACTAAAATGTAAACCTGCCAAAATTTGACTCTGATCCCGAAAAATCGCACTTGACCTAAATCTGACCCAGTCACTACCAAACTAATCTCTAATGAGAAACGGCCATGGTAGGTTCCCATTAAAGTCCAACCAATTTCCATCCTTACCTCTAAGCCTTAGTTGGGTCCTAGTTTTTAACCCTAAAAATTCTTATTTATTCAATTCTTCTTTTCCCTAAAATTCTTATTTATTCAATTCTTCTTTTTTTTTTTTTGCTAGAATTTATTTATTCAATTAAATGCCGACCAACAGAAACTAAATTGAATGGGACCATATTTTAATCTGCTTGGCAAATTCTGAACACAACACAAATCTTAACATAATTGGGTCTTGTGAGGTGATAGAAAAACTGCCTAGACACTACACTACAAAGGCATCTGAGAATATTCGAGGGCCTTCAGGCCCAAGGACAAACCTATATCAACCCTCGTCACTGTCAATTAAAGTGGTACAAAGTTGGCGTCCGTCGCTATCCTCACCTCCTCTCCCTTCTTTTTTAGTTAAAAAGTAGCCCACTATCGCATTCGCGTCCGTTGCGGATTGAACCAATGGCTCCACTTGGCCAAAACAACACACCTGTCTCTCCTCCATCCTGTAAAAACAGATCCGGACCGCTTATTTCATTGACCCAGAGAAGCTTGGCACATGCCACATAAAGCCAACACAGATGTTGAATGCTATCAGCCGGCTAAAGTGTCCGGATCCGCTGAGTGTCTCACATGTTTAAAATGGAATGGAAAATTTATATTAGGATAAATGTGTTTAATATCTAAATCATTTAAAATAGATGCTTATGTGTAGGGTTTTTTTAATCCGAGGAGATAGGACAGTTGGTAGATACCACAGCTCAAACCCGGAGGTTGTGGATTTGTACTCACAAAAATATTTAAAGAAAATTAATCATACGACTGTTCTTACATGTGACATTTGCCATACAAAAGTCAATGTTTATATAATTTTCATAGAAATATTCGTACAATAATAGTGTAATATCGCATAACCCTATGTATCGCACGGTATGATGTGTGCGGTATTGCACGGCCCTATAATAATGCACGAGAATTAACTTTGACCTTTCATTAGGAAATTTCGCGTCTAAGGACAGCTTTGTGGGCAATTTTTCTTTTCTTTTTTTGTGGTGGGGGGGGGGGATAGGCCCTTTTTAATGAGGCTAAACACCCCGTCAGCAAAAAAGAGATAGGCCCTTTTTAATGAGGCTAAACACCCCGTCAGCAAAAAAGAAACACAAAAAAAAAAAAAAGTACAATGTCCCCAGGATGACTCCACTACAACAAGATGGCCCATTAAGATTGGTTAAATAATTAATCACAAATATTTTTGTGTATCCATCCAAGATAGCAGTTGGCCCCGACTTGATGACAAATAAATGAAACAATCCAACCAACCATGGGTTTGCACCCATCCGTTAGAACGGCCACCGTTGGCTTGAGCTCGAGAGTTTGAGGTGGATGCAAAGGAAATTTATTCATAATTAATAGCATGATTAATGCATAAATTTGTGTTAAGTACATTATTGATGATAAACTCAATCTTACATTGGAACATTTGTAAAGATTGGATGGAATTCATTGTGGGACTCCCGGATAAACGGTCAAGATTAAGCAATAGTACATCAATTTCCATCAGCAATAATAACCAGCAACAGCAACAGACCAAATCCAGTCCGTGGCAAGAAAATCTCTTCACGGACAAACTCACTCTGATTCAGGATTTCAAGTATCCAGAAGCAGAAAAAGCCTCCTTTCCCTCACCCACCACTTTTCCTCTGCTTCTCCTTCCACCAAACGACTCTCCCAATTACAGGAAATCTGTCACCCATTTCCTCCCAATCTCAGAAATGGACATAGCCAGTTCCACAGTTCATATAATCACCGCAATCGGCTGCAGCCTAATCTTCTTCACCTTTCTCCGAAAAGCTCGAACCGATTCCACCCAAGTGGCTCAAGACAATGAAACAGGGGCTTCACCCATCAAACAGCCCCCTGTCCCTTCAGGTACCCCTTTTCTACTCCACTGCATGGCAGTTCACATAGTTGGGCATTTGGGTGTTCATATTTGGTGCTTTTCTGATGTGTTTTGGTTGGTGGTTGTGTCATGTGTGAAGCAGGGAAGAAGAAGGTGAGGTTTTCAGAGGAGGTTGCAGAGCCTTCGAGAAACAACGTGGAGTATAGGAAGAGACGTGGGGCGAACAGGGTTGGTGAAAGGAGGAGGAGGGAGGAAGATGGTGTGGGTCTGCAGCCGAATAGGAGTGCTTTGTATCGTGGTATGTATCGGTATCGTTCGCAGATGTCTACGGTAATAACATATGGTTAATGTGAACACAGATGGGTTTTGATGGGTTTTGTGTTTTGCAAATAAGAAGTGTATATGAGATGTTTTATGGAGGGGTGGACTTTTGAAACCTAGCTTTTTTTTATGAATGATGAAATGAAGAGAGATTTTGGTTTATCAGGTAAAATGATTGATGATGATCGTCGGTAAACATGATCTATCCATGTAATGAGATTTTTTTAAATTTTTCATAGAGGTTGTTTTTGTTTTTCAATTTGGAAATGATTATTGTTGGTGAACATGATCTATCCATGTAATGAGATTTTTTTCAAATTTTTCATAGAAGTTGTTTTTATTTTTCGGTGTGTGTGCGTGCGCGCGCAAAGTCTGAATTCTCAGGATGGCTAAGAGGTTGTTAGGCGAGTAAGATCTCAATGAAATAGAGACCTTATGCAATAACATCTGTTTGAAATATAGTTGATTAAACTGACACATTACAAATGGGTCATTTGAAATTTAGTTGGACAAAATTGTCGGTGACACTAATTATAATATATTAAGTTAAGGTGGTTTTGGCCTAAATCTCGACTGTTAGTTATAATTTTGATCAACGATTATGTAATTACTCATGCAACTATGCACTCATTTTTTTTATTAAACCAATCATTTTTCAGTTGTTCCCACGCAACTATATCTTTTTTACTCAAATTTCTCTATTTCTATTTTATCCAATTTGTCCTATGGAAAGATGTAATTTTTTTTAATATGCGATTATTTATTTTGCAGTGCAGGGAGATACTGTTGTAAGCATGGGTTATTGGACTAGTGCACCATTAGTCGTATCACCAAATTGGTCATATCATGCCAAATTTCATAGTCAAATTTATCAGGAAGAAATCAAAACTAATATCTAATTCCTCGATTTTTAGGTGTCTGCTTATAAAGGTCACCCTTTTATTAGGTTTTAAGACAGAGGCAAAAAATATTTCAGAAGATTGTCTTGTATAGTTTTAAGTCGGGTGGACCCAAAAAGTTTTGACTTTTCAAATAGGCATATTAGTGGATGACTTAAGGTAGAATATATTGTGTTTGATTGAATTTTCATTGGTGTTAAATAACACGTAAAGACTCAACTCTATATTGAATAAAGTATTTATGATACTTCTACTAATGCCTCGAGGTTTTAGGGGGAAAGGTTAGTGAAGATTTTAGTAGGAAAGGTTAGGGGAGGAAACTTAGTTTTAGTATTAAAGTCAAACGGTTTTGAGTTTCTTTACAAACATCTCAAAATTTCAGCCAATTAAAAGATCTCAGATAACCTTTGATAATTCAAGAATTCCAACTCCTTTACATTTTGGTGGAATTTCTGAATATTCAAGCGCAGCAATCCCACTATGTGTAGGAATTCAGAAATTCCTCTAATTACAAAGAAACGGGCCCATAGCATTTTGGAACTATACTTTGGAGGATATAGTACTTAGAATTGTCCAAATTCTTGGCACAATATATTTGCAAACGCTTGCAACCAAACATGCTCTTATTAGATTGCATCTTACTCAAGTCTCCACTCATCCACCATGAACCCATCCACCACCACATACAAGCAGGTTTTTGGTTAGCCTCTCTGCTGAAAATTAAATATATCGAACATCCACTGTCATTTGATCTAATACCATAATATATATGAGTAATCTAAAGTGAATTTTTTTTCTTCTGCCGTATCACCCATTACATGACTTATGCTGAAAGAATATGACCAATCTAAATTTTGATAGATGGGGTAATTCACATGCTCTGCTTGTTTTTGGAAAGACCAATCTCCCATTTTTATTGGACTTCCAAAATGCAGAAAGAAGCATCTCAAATTGGAATGTTAAACCTTTCAAAAATGCTCTAAATCCCCACCCCCACAAGACTATCCTTTTGGACTGATAGGCCGTGTTGAAAGTTGTTGTACGTGAGGCAGGGAAATGGTACGTGGAAATAATTTTGTCTTAAATCAGATGCTGGCTGTCGACTTCAAGATCCGATTGATTGAAAAGACAAATCAGGTTGATTTTCCACGCAAGGGGGCGGAGGCGGGCGCAGAGGAAATCACGGTAACCCTGATTCGTCAAAACAGAGCTCCCCAATTTGGATGAAACAGGGATCCTTTTCCTTAATCCACCGCTCCTCTTTATTAGGTGAATAAACTCTCCACAATAATGACATGTGATTAGGTTTGAGCATTTCTCTAGCCCATTTGGTTGAAAGCATATTTCACCACATTGATCTATCTAAAATTTATTATTTGCTGGTGCTGCATCTTTGAAATTCTAAATGACTTATTTGATTCAAGAGAATTCTTTAAATTGACATTTTAATTGATATTATTGCCTTGTACAGTTTTTAGATATTCAGCATTTAAAATGCTAATTAGCCCCAGGTCCTTCCAAAATTCATTTGTGGACTGCACTCGAAATTCTCCTAATGCTTGAAGACAAGAAAACCTGTCATGCTTGCAACCAAATTGTCCCTAGAAACGATAATTGTTCTAGTTTTTCATCCAACATTCTTTTTTTTTACGATATATTTTTTTTTTATAAAAAAATTATTTTTTGAAGGAGATGATTTTAATTTTTAAAAGAAATAATAGGAATGTAGGATTTCTCCTTAATGAAGTGCGAAATCAAGTGACGCTAACAAGTTGTATGCATTTGTTCAAGGGGAGGGATTTGATGATAAAGATGAAAACTGTTATGATCTTTTGTGGAGCGCAATGTTCCATTGGTTAGGATGCATTAATTTGTGCAAGGTGACTTCCTCAGGAAAAGATGGAAAATTTGTCATTCATGCGTTTAGTGCAATTCACTTTTGGTGGTGAAAACTTCTATTTACGCCTTTTTTCTTCCAAACTCAAAGGTCAATTCTTGATGCTGGAGATATATTTTCTTTACAGGAAGGAAAGAATTAACTTAGGATAGAAAGAATTCTATTTCCTATAGGGGAAGGGAAGTAATGCATGACTTTTCTATTTCGAGGAAACAAAGATTGGAGCATAGAATCCTAAGCAAATCCTCTAGAGAACTTCCAAAGAAATGGTCCAAATACAACATTGATCCCAATGTTGTATTTGGACCATTTCTTTTTATAAGTTGAAGGAGTCGAACTTTGCAGTGGGCCCACCAATTGAAGATTTCACAAGAAATGGCCTTACCATTAAATTGACACAATGATGTTGTGTATGAGACTGGGAGGATACAGAGTACTCTTCTAAATTTTATGTATGGAAGGGTATGTTTTCCTAACCCTTGCATTCTGTTTTCATAGCATCGTGAAAGTGACTTTTTTAATAGGAGATGAATTAATTTGCAAAATAAAGAAAATTAATTTATGTTTTTTCCACCTCTTCTTAAGTGGAGAAATAGAACATCAAATAAAAGGAAAAGCGACGACCAAAGAAACTCGAGATTTTTCCCACATTTGAGGAATCGTGCCTTGCACATACATGCTCTTTTAGATATATCTAATTTCTCTTTTTTCTTGTGAGCTACACTAGAGTCTTAAATTCACGCACTCTAACTCACACACTCACCACCTTTAGCTGAACTACAGCTTGGGGACAATTCCTAATTTCGCATAATGCAGCTCCCAATAAATAGAAAATGTGGTAGAGTTTTTTAGCATATTTGACCAAACATAAAAAATAAAAAAAAAAGATTTGGAATTTAACCATATGCAAAGAATCATAATGTCCTTATAATGGTTTTAAAACTTTAGAACGGCCACTTATCTCACGGGTAAGATTTGAAATTTACCAGGGTTTGAACCCTAGTAAGCCACATTTTTCCTCTTGTGTGGGTCTTCTTTCCGCTTGTGCATGCTTCTTTCCCACTTGTGTGGGCCTTCTTCCCGCGTGTATGTGGGCTCTCTCTTAGGTCCTAGCCTCCTTTGTTGTGTTACAAAAAAAAAAAAAAAAAGGTTTTAAAACTTAGTCAAGAGGGGGAGTGGAACTGTGATGCATTTCGGCCATGGCTGATACCTATTTCATTATTTAGTATAAAAAAAAAAGATGGATTGAAACTATTATAATGAGCTATCACATTATAATCCCTAAGGATATAAGAAAAGACTATAGAGTCCAAACTATTTGAAAGATGTTTAATATCCTGCAAAATAGGATCAATAAACTAATTAAATTTTTCATGGATTGCTTGCACCACCTCAAGCGCATCCGACATTATGTGGGCTTTGGAGGAGCCTCTATCCTTCTAAGCTTTTTACTGCAAAAAGAATTTCTCTCACCTCTTCTTTAGAGAAAAAAAATGAGCTCTAAGAATTTACCATAATGCGCGCAATGCAAGTAGGCAAACAAACCCAATAAGTAATGAAAAAGAAGCTTCATAATTAATTCATTTTTTAACATTTGAAAGAAAATTAGAAGAAAAAAGAATGTAGCAAAACAAGACACCATCAGTCCAGAATTATTAGCCAATACATAATGGTTAATATGACCATACTTTAGAATCTAGAACGTCGAGTCTTCATGGGCTTGATTAGACTGGGCCGAAGATTGTCCTAGGTCGATCTGCTTAGTTATCATCATGGTTTAAAATCACGGTCGCGGTCATCATCGCGGTCATCACGTCGCATCTCGATTCGCGGTCATCGCGTCGGGGTTCGCGGTTGTCGCGGTCCATCACGGTGCGAATTTTTATTTTATCCCGAAAAAATATCCAAAAGTCCAGAATATTCTAAAATGCTAGAAAACAATATTTTTTTCCATTAGTGAACACTTCAAAGAAAAATATTAGTCCTCTCAAGTCATTACATCCTGTGTCGCTGTCTTATGTAGAACTCGTAAAATCTGATATGAATTAAATAGGTTTACCTGTATATATTAAAACAAGTTCTAATATCACAAATTTTACAGTATGCATTGCAACCATAATTTTGAACTAATCGTTACTATTAAACACTTAGAGTTAATAAACCAATAAGTAGTAGTATAGATGTACGATACTCAATTACTCAATCACCAAGTAAATCAAGAATGAATTTCAACTTTCAAGTAACATTTACTACTACATCAAGATTAACTAATTAATTAAAACAACGGAGTATGACCATAAGGGTATTGTGGTTGAGGAGGGAAGAAACCACCATATGAGAATCTACCAAATTCTTGCAAATCACTTGAATTTTGGTGAAAAAAGAAGCTTGGGAAGCTCTAGCATAGTCTTAAGAAGTTGCACAAATGGTTTGGAAAGAAAGAAATGAAAAAGAAAGGAAAATAAATTTTTAAAAAAAAAAACATCGTGAACTGATATTTTGACCGTTATTTTCAAAATATCGGTCATTATGGTCCATTATAACCGTTACAACCGTTACATTGGCCGTTATGACCGTTATCGGCCGTTATTTTCACTGTTTTTTTTATACCGTGACCGTTATGACCGTTATATTAAAAATAACGTAACAGTATGGGCCGTTACCGTTTCATAACGGCCATTATGAAATGGTAACGGCCGTTATTTTAAACCATGATTATCATGCATGCCACTATATTCAGGGCCAAATCCATCTGATGGCTGTGAAGTGACACCCGCACCCACCCATTTGCAAAAAACTATATACACCTTTGTGAAAAATTTGTTAAATTATTTCTCTGACTGTAGTTAAGCTGGTTATGAACATGGATATGTGAGTAATAGTGAGGTGAATTCAGGTCTCCAATGTAGCAAAAAGATATGTCAGGCTATTTTGAGCGTTTATTCAAATATTGGACCAAGTTCAGCACATTGAGCTTTCAGGCAAAAGAATGGGCCCAAGTGCATGCCACATGCCAGGGTTGGGCTCAGATAGGGCTTGAGATGGCCAAACACATGAGCTTCCCTACCAATGAAACAACACAAGCTCATGTGTCAGGCTGTTTCTTTCTTCCTTTTTTCCCCCTTCCACTTCTTAGAAAAATGCTCATGTGTCAGGCCCACATCCACAAATTTCACCAGCCAAACTAATTTCGGTTTTATACCATAAAATAATGACACTTTAAAGCATGAAGCTCAGTTGTTTTACCACCTCTTCCATAGCCTTAGATGCATTATTTTGATGTTACTCAAGAACCAGCTGGTATTGAAGCAAATTGCAAGAATTTTGGAGGATAATGTTGATTACTGAACAAACTTAAATGAATTAATCCGCTATATGATCAAATCTAAGATATGGGTCTCACTCTTAATGATTTGAGAATTTTTAGTGTATTCTCTCTCCAAATACAGTCATCATCTAACCTTGCAAAACACAACTGAAAAAAATAAATTACTGGAAGCTACTGCTACTACTACAGAGAGAGCAAATACAAAGCACCCAACACATAGAAGAGAATGGAGAGACTGCCAATACCTAACGTCCTGGTTCAGTTACAATTGATGAGGCTTGGGAGACCCACTGTACTCCCGTCTCCATAAAAACTGCAATAGTTTGCAGTTGCAACCTTCTGAGAAAACTAAAATGAACGGAGTTTTATCCTCCAAGTTGCAAGTAGTTCCACTGGCATTTTTGTGGAAGGCCAAACTCAAAAGCCAAATCAGTTCTGTACTGACTCCTGCCATTTCCACCCCAAAACCGATATTAGAGATTGTAAGTTACAGATTGATGGTTGAAACAGCAGAAACAAGAATGCACTGCCTAATGCTCTGATTAAATTTAGAACCACTGTATAATGGGCAATAGAAAACATTGCCATCCATTCTGCCATAATATTCACAACACTACCAAAGTTTTGGGACATTCAGATACACAATTACTTGAGTCTTAATTAGAAAGTTTGTAAAACAAGGGGACCCTTTTTTTATACTTGTTGACCTACCGGCCAGGAGTGATACTATCAACATAAAGACATAGGGATCTATCCCTAGACATGTGTATGTTGTCAAGATGCCAACACCACTCAACCATAAGTGTGTTGGCAAAATAAGGGGACATTGATTCGAACAGTTTGGATTTTAAATGTAGGTAGATTTATGGCATTGTCTTAGAAAAACTTCTGAGCCCACCATTCCTCCGGAAGTCAAAGGGTTTGCTTTTGCTAAAGGTCCAGTTTTTGCTTTTAAAAAGTAGACAGTATTAGTATGGAGCCTACCTGGGTGTATCCATCTTAGGACTGGCCAAATATCACTCTAATTAGGCTATCCTAATCCTTGATCTTAATTGAATTTCTTCCTCTAATTGGCTCATTGCTTCCTATCAGCCCAGAGCCCACTCAATAGACCAAGGCCCACGTCTGGGATAAGGGCTATTTATGGTCCAATAGTTGAATATTGGAGGATGAGCCTGTGTATACTTAAAGGTGTATTACCCAGTCCTATATAAATTTCTAACACAAGACAAAATAAAATCTTGTGAATGAACTGGACCCTAAAATGGACCCAATCCTAAATATTATGCTCGATAATTTATTCAACTGGGCTTGAACAACTTTCGGATTTCGCCCAGTTGCAACCAGTGCCCTTGTCTACCTGAGATCCATGTCCTTTTACTGCCGTCAAAACTGGTTTATGTAGGGATGGAAAAAGGCATGTTAAACTCTGATCCAATGTGTACCCAGAACTGGACCAGAGTAGCTAGGACCCATAGACAGAGCCAAATTCAAATGATTAACCCAGACCCAAATTGAAACTCATTTGATATACCTAATAAGCTTAGACTCATTTATAACATGAAGTTATTGCATTTATATTTGGGCCCTCAGGTATGAACTTGTGGACCCAGAGCCGGACACAAACTTGGGTTCGAATTAGGGGTACAACTTGGGTCAGGTATGCACATCAAAATCCACTAACTCATTGAATAAATAGCTTTATCACCCCACTAGAATACACTTGTTATGCCTTCTGATGAATGCATCTACTCTCTAGGAGAGAGTCCACAGACCCGAATCCTGATCCTCAAAAATGCAGTTTCCAGATAAAAATAAGAAGATTTTGGTGGCAGGTAAAGGTCAGACTGGACTGCACTTACTCAACACTATGCTTGAGCCGGGCCAATTTGGAGCTTCCACATCTTGGCCCGCCTGAAAATACAACTCGGTTGGGTTTTGTTTGGTTTGGGGCTCAGGCGAAAATTTTGAAGCCTGTTTGAAATTCAATGAAGTGCGTGCTTTTCATCTGATCTTAGGCTTGGGCTTGTAATTTGGGCCAAATGTTGGCTAGGTCTATGCCTGCCTCAGCCCACCCACTTTGGCATCCCTATGATTGTATCAAGCTTTTGGATGGATGCCCAACATGGGCCACTCAAACATTAAGTTGGACCCATTTTTATTTGTCAACCAAAGACACAATGGCAAGGCAAAATCAAGATGAAGGCCCATTTAGAGTGCTAGCATAATACTAACAGATCCCAGTCAATCTTACCAACCAAAAGAAGAACAAAACAAAAATAAAAGAGGGCATGGAAAAGGAGGATGCCTCAATCAACATCCCATGCCTTAAACAAAAACCATCAGACAACCATCACACTCCTTAAACAGAAATCCTGTACACCTAAATCTGCTTTGACATATAACAACTGGCCTTCCCATACCAAAACCATTTGACTTAAATTAAGAACTGTTTAAAAGCAACACAATCATGCATGTCACCTGTCACCAAAAAGGAAGAAAATTGAGACTTGAGGGCACATGTGGCACATCTGAGAAAATAAAATAAGTGTGTCATTAAGTGATTGTATCCAATTAAACTCTTCAATTGGACCACATGGTCAATTATTTTTAATAACAATCTTGAAGTTTGGGCCTTCCAAAACTTTCTTATGAATAAATGGCTGTGAATCTTTCCAAATTAACTCCATTACAGACCAGTAGATTATTATTACGGCCAAAAGATAAATCAACCAGCAAAGTTTGTCATTTAGAACCTGAGAGAAATACAAGAGGTGTGTCTTGGAATAGAGACCTTCTTAAGCATGGCATTACAATCATGTGCTGAAAGTTCTTCCTCCTGCAACCTATCTGCATGCAAAATTTGTGAAATGTGTGAATCCTGAAAGGTAATAATGTGAGGGACTCAAGCATTATAAAGCCCACTAGGTAGATGAAGTTAGATGAGTCTCAAATTTGCATGGTAAATGCTGAGATTGCATGGCCAAATGCTCAGTTTGTGGGGTCCACATACACACATGCAACTCATGAAAATCACAAGAGAATTAGGGATTTGAAAGGTGCCCCTGAGATTTACGTGTGTGCAAGAATAGGAATCATCCGAATAGGGCCTTAAACGTTTATCAACAATCTTTTAGATAAGAGTCGTATGGGAATAAAATCTCGCCCAAGCCTATCTGGACCCTAAACCTGGATTTGAGCCCACTACACACAATGATTCCTCTATTATGGGACTCGGAGCTCCAACGTGGGTTTGGGTTTACCTATAACGGGTGCAACTTGGGTGTGTCTAGCTAACTTGACCAAGAAAAATAAAAATATTGTTTGACCCACTGTCTGATTGATCGCTCGCATCACAAAGAATCGAAAGGAGTGAGTCAAGTATGGGCCAAAGGTTTTACAAGCAACTCTGAATTCAATTGGAGCAAAATTTATCATGATGCTAATTAGGGGCTGTGATTTCAAGCAGTTGGGATTTTTTGAGATGGGCCCAACGATGGATTTATAGTACTGGAATTAAAAGAATCGGACAGCAGAAGTTCCAAACTCACCTATCTTAAGGAGACAAGAGTCCTGTTCATGAAAATTTCAAAAAATTCTACACACACGTTTCAGAGGCACTTTCACTTTCATGTCCCAATAGAAGACCCTTCTATTCAGAAACGGCTGGGTCGAAGGGGGCATAATGTCAACGTGCATTTGGGACTTTTGTCATGAGAAATTCACAGACAAACAAGTGCATTTTTATGTATCTAATTGGACAACCTATCATCTGTTCTTATTCAGTTATTTGTCATAGGCAGTCCCCCAAATCAACATATTCTATCTTTCTCAGAATGGACCCATGTTGGACTGGGTACATAATGGCCTCTTTCACTAGTTATGACTCTACTAAGAATCTAGTGTGGCTAGTTATGGGAAATCTGGATCTCCAGGCTAAGGCCTTTTGTGCAAACCTCATATGGAGTTTTTTCTCTTTTTTTTTTTTTTTTTTTTCTTTATCTTAGGATAAGTCAATGTGGATTCTCTTAATCACTCATAAAGATTTGAAAAAACCTGCTCTTTAGTTCATGCACAGCTAAGACCTTAAACTCACCTTTTATGGAAAAACATGCAAAAGGAAAAGGATCTTGAACAAAGTGACTAGTGTGGTAAGTCATGATGATCATAAAAATCAGCATAATAGAAGATAAATGGATTCCAGGCTTGATGACCTTGAACAATTATGCTTTTAAACAGGGACCAATTATAGGAACAAGTTTCAAAGATTCTTAGGACCTTATTGTCCAATCCCCTTCACAATCTAAATTAGAATGGGGCCAAGAAAAACTGACCCAACCAATATTAGGAAGAGGATGTTATTCAGAATGACTTCTTCTCTGGGGGTCAAGATATTCCATGGGAAAAACGCGGAGAATCCAAGTCTCCTGAGAAAAAATAAAACTTAGCGGCTAATGTGGCAGCTGAGTTTGACTGAGACCCCGCTGACCAAAAATATGTGAAAAGGTCAAACACTAATATACATGAACTGATAGTCTGATACAATGGAACATCTTTTTTTTTCACTTGGGCTGGAACAACCTTTGTTGCCTTTTATTTTTAGGGACGGCTATCCGTTTACTTATTCAAATTACAGCCACAAGTGGGCCAGGTCTCCTCTGATGACACTTTAAGCCATGCACCCCATCATCAATGTGATCATTGTAGAGCCTAATATTCCTTTAATATGGGGTTGGTGCTTACCTAATTGAGAATGTATTAGGTTTGAGCTGACATATCTATCTAGTAATTAAGAGCCATATTAATAAGTGGTTACTTTTTTAACCAATTTCTCTATTGCAAACTTTGAATCCAGTACCTTCACCCAGTTCAAAGAAGTTACCTCCAGAAAGACCCCAATTCTCTTAGTCTTAATGGGCTCAGAGCCCTTGCAAGAGATTGGCATTAGATCACAATGACCCATAGTCTCCAACCAATTAGCCTCCTGCATGAGTTATTGGCTCTGTTCTATGAGTTGAATCAACCGTGTCAAATCAAGGTGAGTTGAATCAAGTTGTTGAACTATGCTTTCAGTATTTCCGGCCCCTGTTTTCCATCAACATCAGATAGATAGTTCATAGGTGAAAGTGTGAAACAATATCAACAGTTTACGTGTCGCACTCAATATCCATATTGTTAGGTATTTGGAGTTCAAGTTCCACAAATTGGATACCGACCAATTCGATGACCCAAGCAGTCAAAAGCTACTTGTTTCACTATCAGCCGTGGTTAGTCTTGCCTTCTTGGAGCAAAATTTGACAAAAGTAAATGCAAGAGGGGCAAATTTATTGTGTTGCCCAAATTTAATAAATAGCCCCTAGGAAAGAGCATCGCAATATATTACTGTTATTTCCATAAGATGAGGATCCGGACTAAATGGATACATTAACTCGACAATGTGTTTTTGACCATAGTTATCAATTTCAACTTGTTTTGACCGATATGATCGAAATTTTTCATTTTTGCTATAAAGTCAAAATAAAATGCATAGTGTAACTTTTTAATGTAAGTTTCGGCCAATTTCAGCCAAAATTATGGATTTCGGCCAAGATTCACCGAGATTTTGGGAATGGGCAAAATGTTGTGGGGAATGTATCTAAACTTCAATCTTAAAGGTTATTAGCTTTTATTGTTATGAAAACCCTATTTAAAATTCATTGTGGAAGGAATGTTCTTAGATTTTATACTTGTATGTTATAATATTATTTTATCATAATAAATTAATGCATAAATTATATTTATTTCTTATTTTTTATTTATTATGGCATATATGTCTATTTTGATTTTATTTATTTTTTCGAAACGTAATTCCAAAACATTTCACGGGAATTACGAATTGTCTAAAATATATCATTTTGAAGGCCAGACTGAGATGGAGTCCGAAACAATCGAAATTAATAACTATGGTTTTGACCCTCAAATCATTTGCCATGAGGGACGAAGGATGGAGAGGTCAAGAGTGGGCAGCGGCTTCTTTGGTTCGTGAGATTACATGGGATAAGGTTTCAAGAATCTTGAGACTGTTTTACTTTGTTACATTTTTGCCCCTCCTCATCTACTTTTTTTCCTTTCATAAAGGTAGATAATAAAATGATTTTGACATCAATTTTATCTTCTGCTTGCTTCTAGAAGGTAACTCCAAGTTGTAACTAGAGTTTTAAGGAGCAAATCATTCCTTTCCTCCCCTTCTTTTTCCAAAATTGAAGTCTTCATAATAAAAATTATCCCTTCACGACAATTTGAGAAAGTTGGATTTGGGCATCTTGGCTATCTATCCTTTAGATTCAAACTAGCAAAACCCCGTGGATAACCACGAAACGACCAAATGCACAGACTGATATGAATTATTTTTAATAAATTTATTAATTAGTAAACTTGTGAGTCCTTTTTTTTTTTTTTTTTTGCTAATTTGATCTTTATGTTTTTTTCCAAATGTTTTATTCTTTAGGTGAGGCATGAATTGATTAAGAAAGATCAAATGATCATAGACCTAACAAATTGTCCTAATATATTTAAGTGGGACCAAGATGAATGGGGTCCATCATCTCTATTCTAATCGTTCATAAAACCATATGATGCGGGCTGCGACCCATTAATTGATTGATAAAGATCAAATGATCATAGACCTCATAAAACCATATGATGCGGACTGAGACCCATTAATTGATTGATAAATATCAAATGATCATAGACCTCACAAATTGACCAAACCTAACCTATTTAAGTGGGACCCCCAAGATGAATGGGGTCCACCATCTATATTCTAACCGTCCATGAAATAATCTGATGCGGGCTAGGACCCATGAATTGCTTGATAATGATCAAAGTATTAAATGATCATAGACATCACAAATCGACCAAACATAACCTATTTAAGTGGAACCCCCCAGATGAATGGGGTCCACCATCTCTATTCTAACCGTCCAAAAAACCATATTATGCGGGATGAGACCCATGAATTGATTTTAAAAGACCAAATGATCAAATGATCGTAGACTTAACAAATTGACCAAATATTTTTAAGTGGGACTCAGATGAATGGGGTCCACCATCTTTATTCTAACCGTCCATAAAATCAAATGATGCGGGTCGGGACCCATGAATTGATTGATAAAGATCAAATAATCAAATGATCATATACCTCTCAAATTGACCAAACCTAACCTATTTAAGTGGGACCCCCAAGATGAATAGGGTCCACCATCTATATTCTAACCGTCCATGAAACAATATGATGCGGGATGGACCCATAAATTGCTTGATAAAGATTAAAGGATCAAATGATCATAGACCTCACAACCCTATTTAAGTGGAACCCCCCATATGAATGAGGTCCACCATCTTTATTCTAACCGTCCATAAAACCATATTATGCGGGATGGGACCCATGAATTGATTTAAAAAGATAAAAGGATCAAATGATCGTAGACCTAACAAATTGATTAAATATGTTCAAGTGAAACCCAGATGAATGGGGTCCACCATCTCTATTCTAACCATCCATAAAATCATATGATGCGGGCCGAGACCCATGAATTGATTGATAAAGTTCAAATGATCATAGACCTCATAAAATGAACAAACCTAATTTATTTAAGTGGGACCCCAAAGATGAATGGAGTCCACCATCTATATTCTAACCGTTCATAAAATCATATGATGCGTGCTGGGACCCATGAATTGCTTGATAAAGGTCAAAGGATCAAATGATCATAAACCTCACAAATTGACCAAACCTAACCTATTTAAGTGGACCCCCCCCCCCCCCCAAAAAAAAAAAAAAAATGAATGGAGTCCGTCATCTTTATTCTAACCGTCCATAAAACCATATTATGCAGGATGGGACCCATGAATTGATTTAAAAAGATCAAAGGATCAAATGATCGTAGACCTAACAAATTGATCAAATATGTTTAAGTGAGACCCAGATGAATGGGGTCCACCATCTCTATTCTAACCGTCCATAAAATCATATGATGCGGGCTGGGACCCATGAATTGGTTGATAAAGTTCAAATGATCATAGACCTCATAAAATGAGCAAACCTAATTTATTTAAGTGTGACCCCAAAGATGAATGGAGTCCACTATCTATACTCTAACCGTTCATAAAACCATATGATGTGGGCTGGGACCCATGAATTGGTTGATAAAGGTCAAAGGATCAAATGATCATAGACCTCGCAAATTGACCAAACCTAACCTATTTAAGTGGAACCCCCCAAATGAATGGGGTCCGCCATCTCTATTCTAACCGTCCATAAAATCATATTATGCGGGATGAGACCAATGAATTGATTAAGAAAGATCAAATGATCAAATGATCATAGACTTAACAAATTGACCAAATATTTTTAAGTGGGACCCAGATGAATGGGGTCCACCATCTTTATTTTAACCATCCATAAAATCAAATGATGCGGGCCGGGACCCATGAATTGATTGATATAAATTTAGCACATCTGGTGTGTTGGCTTATTTAGGGATCTCTTGGAGAGATTTTAGGCTTTTGAGTGGAAGATGATTCTTCATGGAGAGATTTTAAGTATTTTGAGTGTGTAATAGATATAGAGATTTTAGGGATAAGGGCAACTCCGGAAATGGCATTGCAAAAAGCTTGAGGTTGCGCCAGATGTCTTTATGTGAGGATGAGTACATCCCTTTAGTAATATAGATAGGATTTGGTCTCACCATATTTAAGCATATGTTTAAAATATGATGTGCTCAATCTTATGGTAGGACCAACACCTATTTGAGTAAAATTCGGGAAAAGCTCACTTAAAAAAAAAAAGGTCATTTATTTTAACCAACATGGATGATATGGCAAGGATTAATGGCTATTAGAGACATGCTCTCAAACAATCACTAATAACAAATCAATGGAGTTCCAACTATGCATTTTTACTATAAGCATTGTGGCCCATTAAATGGTCACAAGTACCCAGTAAATATATTTTCATTAATTAATTATGAGAAGATATTTGTTAACATGTGATCAATCTAATATAGGTCATACTTTGATTAGAGTGAGATACAACTTTGAGTCCTAAAAGAAAGAGTAAATGATTGTTTTAAGCAGTTTGAATTCATTATAGTGAGCCCTATTATTTTTGTACATTAACTGTCCCCAAAGTTATGAGAAATTATGTCTTAAGAGTTTTGAGATATTTTCAAATTTAGGATTTTTATTTAATATTAGTAAAAAATCCTCAAATAATAAATAAATTTTATTTTTAAATGAGAAGTAAAAAACTAACATATATACAAATATTATTGATCTTTGTTGAAAAACTCAACAAATATACAAATATTATTGACCCCTGTTGGAAAAATCCTGCTCAGCCAATGTCAGTCAACTATCGCTTGCCCCCTGGAAGAAAATCCTATCTCCCTCACTGTTTGCCACCATCGAACCTAAGTAAAAGAGGAGGATTAGTTCGCATGGGTCCTAATTTAGCTATATAATTTTGTCAAACAATTTAGTGAGTTTTATTTACGAGGAATGTTTGGGAAATTTCTTATGAATTACACATACTCTACAAAAAAAAAATCTATCATTAGGAGTGATGGGTCTGGATATGGAGATTCCGACACGCGACCGATAATCTATATGCGTTCTGGTGATTGGAAAGCTCCGTGGATTTCTCCGCATCTGTCTAACCTATGGGAATGAAGAGTGTTTAACCCTAGGGCTCCCATATCTTATATAGAAAAGTCTCAAATAGTCACACTTACTAGAGACTTCTTTGTCAAGAAACTCACATCCACTGATCTTATTGGGAGTCTTAGTTGTGGGGACATATTATGTCTTACACGAAGTGAGATTGTGTTCTCTACTGCTTGATTTGACATGAGACCCATGACATGCGGGCTACACGATTTCCTACAAGGAGTGGAGTGTCAACACTCAATGACTTTATTATATATAAAAAGTGACCTCAAATTTCCCACTCTTGATGGAATATAGTTCTGAATCCCCACCCTTATTAGGGTGAAAACATAAGGACTTCCTGATAAAGAGAAAAAAGCTCTAATTTCAGTCATTTTTTCATTGTTTGGTACAATATGTATTCTATGTAAAAGAAAAAAAAATAAAGAAGTTTTTTTTTTATAATAGAAAGGATTTTGATTTCGTATGACAACATAAAAAAAGATTTACACCAATGCAAATGACAAAAAAATCTATGGATCAAGGAAACCTCCTACTATAAAAACTTACTGTTGATAAGTCCACAAAATTGTAGTTCTCATTCATCATTTTATGTTACTTTGTGGACTTAATTAGGGTAATTTGCACTCATAGAATTTCATAATTTCATGCATTTGAGAATTAAAGTTTGAATTTGAGTCAAAATCATTCAAAATCATCAATCTTGCATGAATTTTATGAAATCATTGGTTTACCATCTTTGTGTCACACCAATTAGCCTTTTGATTCTCGCAGCATCAATTAGTTCATGGAAAATCATCCAGTTTGGTGCATTCATGTGCATGATCTCATTCGGGTCCCATGCATGACATTTATGAATTTTATACATATGATGGCTAAATTTTTCTTTTTATTCTTGTAGGGAATCCACTACAACAGATGAGTCTTTTTGCGACGTTTACAAGCGTAGCAATAGAAACTAAAAGCGTTGCAAAAGATTATCAGCAACGGTTTTAAAAGCGTCGATGTGCGGTTGCAGTAGATGCAGACGCAGAAGATAACTAACGATGCTACAAAGCGTTGCAAAAGGCAGATGCATCAACTACGGAATTAAGCGTTGCTAAAGCACTAAAAGTGTCGCTAGTTTTTTTTTTTTCTTATTTTGATAATTTCCATTAAAATATGTTTCCCGACGCTTTTAAGAGTTGCAAAAGGTTCACTGACTGCAACGTTTTTATATCTGTTGCTGATTGTGTACTTTGGGTATGGTCTGTAAGCATTGGTGATGTTATACTACTTGCTACGCTTTATTACTGTTGGTGAAGTATTATTATTTGCAACCCTTCTAAGGGCTGTAAAAGTACCATTTGCGTGCACTAATATTATTCTCTAGAAAGTGTTAACAACACTTAAAAGGGTTGTAAAAAGACCATTTGCAAGATATAACCGTTTATGCATTTACAACGCTTTTAAAAGCGTAGCAATCACTCCTTTATATTTGCAACCATTTGAATGTGTTGCAGAAGATCTTTTCTTCTTCCCTATTATAATTTCCTAATTTGTAGTTTTCATACATTCATTTAACAATGGCCTATAAAAACCTTTACACACTCAAAAACATTTAACTAACAAAAAATTTAATTTCATAGGTTCCAATTGTAGAAAAGTGTCACAATATCCAAAATAATTTCCACATAGCCTTGCTAGTGATGTAAGTTTACAATAATCACATCCTTCCTAAGCTTATAAAATATCGTTCAAAATTCAGGGGCTTAGTATTGCATTTACGATCATCTTCCATCATTTTCAACCCCAACAGTCCATCTTTGCAAAGTACTCATGATGTTGAACCATGAAGCCAATGACAGGGACATTTGGATCCACAGGCAACCCAACCTCTGCTTGCAGGGCTTCTTTTTAAAGAGGCTTTGCATCTAACACCTGAAACAATGCAATATATATAAAATGAGATATATCACATTCAAAAAGTTTTAAGGAAATTGATGTAAAAACAAATATAAAGATTTCTCACTGTGGTAGCATCATATTTGATATAAAGCATGTCATGACTCATTGTATCCAAATGCTAAATGATTTTTAACAGGCTGGATATTTCAGTATCACTAGTTGTGTCAAGTCTTCAATATAAAGCAAAAATTATACATCTGCGGAGGTTGATTAAGCTAATTCTTTCACATGCTTTTTCTCTGTATGATTCCTACTAAAGTTACATAAGAGAGGTTGTAGGCACTTGCACTCTTCTTCATCTTTTCTCAAAATTTAGTGAAGCATTGCAAAAACCAAAGGGCTTCATGTACTTAATTGACAAGAGTGGTTTCTGTGGAATTTCAGTGTTGGCGCATGGATGCAAACTAATCCAAGTGACATAAATGAGATAAGAGCAGCTTGCATCTCCCTTGGTCAAAGATCTGGACACCCCTTTGAGGTAGTTACCTGCTACATAGCATATATTGGAATATTTGTTTGTATGGTAATGCATTAGAATGTAATCGATCAGTTTTCATACATCTAAATCTCCTTGCATGCATCCACCATGCATATGATTATTCTGAGCAGACTTACGTGGATTCATGATATATATTTATACAGGCACATAAGCAAGTAGGAATGCAATGGGTCAGTTTGGATATATAGTTGGCTGAGCCAAGCTTGCTTGAACTGTATGTAGGCAATTGCAACCCCAAACCTAAACCCAAACTCGAGCTCTACGCAATGGAAGCTGATAATTTCCATCGCAAATCCGAAATTCGCAAACCCAAGTTTCTGGGTTTTGTTTGCCTCTCGAAGGGTATAAAAATTCACAAAAAGTATAAATTTGGAAAAATATATAGGTTAGTGTATATACTATGAACATGTGAAAATATGTTTATATAGATAAATCAGGAACCCTGGTAGAATTCAGGTGCCCCAAACAAAAACACAAACCCAAACCCATGACCTCATTTCCATCTGGGTCTCAATTTAGTCTCGGACACCATGTGAACAGGAACAAACCCAACCTGAATTTCACTTTTGATTGGGTTGGGCCGCGCAGGTTTGGATTAGCCTGACCCAAGTAGCCAAGTTGTACGTACCCTCATTATCAAACTCCATATATATTCATACAAATGCATGTGTTAGGAGTATGATAGGAATGAACATGGGTTAATGATTAAACGTGCATCATCCAAAAACTGTTCTCACATTTGATGATTGAAATGGTGAGATTGTTGCAGGAAAGCGATTCTACTTAATGGATCAGTTCACGAGTATCTCATCTGGAACTCAAAAACCCAAGCTTGGAGTTTGCCTTAGGAAGACCATATTGGCATGGAAAAGAGCAGGACTGGTAACATTACAGCCTAGTTTCTATGATTCTTTTTATTTTGGTACTGCTGAATAGGTTCAATATATCTAGTGAGGGAAGAAGAAGAAGAAGCTAAATGTCCATATATGTTAATATGTAATTTACTAAAGGAGGAGGATCTTAATTAATTGGCTCAACGCATGTAACTGTCCCTAATATTTGGCATGCATCTTTCTTTGTATTTGTGGATGAACTGTATGTACCAATGAAAGACTGAGCGTGAGTGAAGTAGATGAACATTATTTTTTAAGCTGTAGCTATCTAATAGATGTGAGAATTGAGAGTAGAGAGAAAGCTATGAGTACCCCCGTCTAAATGCTTCTCTGTCCTTGGAATTCTTTTGATGTTAAACATAAAAACAAACAAACAAATAAATAAGAAACAGAAATCATCCCATCTAAATGCTATAGTGTGTGGATTTGTACCTTTCACTATAATACAAATTCCACAGTTTCTTCTACTGTTGGGACAGATAGTTGATAGTTCTTTAGAGGGTATATCAGGCCACGACCAAGCATGGTGGAGAAAACCACTAGTATCTACTGCACCGCAACACTACTAAGCATATATATTTGATCTGCCATGGAATGTGAGTGCCCCGTTTGTGGGCTCCCTTGTGTGTTGTGATCCCACTTCTTCTCCCACCTCATCTTCTCAAATAAAAGATCCTTTGGGTCACCAACTTGAGCTCCCTACACAATGGTTCACCATTGAAATTGATATCAAGGAGTTTCTGATCATTGATTTTTAGGGGGCTAATATCTCGATCATGGGAGCTTTTGAATATGAAAATGGAATCCCCTTCTCTAAACTATGTTTGATACCCATTCCCTTTTCTCATGTGAGGACAAAACCCAAAAAAGCTCATTCATGAAAGCCTAAACTCAAGACTCGATCTCTTTCTTGTTCGTTGTATATCATAGAGGGAACACCTTAATTTATACAACTTTTTGCACATAAACTCCTAATTTCTAGCTAAGAGGAGAAAACTAGCTATTAATTAATCTAACTCATATACCTACTAATAAAAACGCAAGCTGGTACGTCCTTTGAACTTGCAATAGTCCTAGTTTGACACTAATATCCACAAGTAGCTGTTGGATTCATTTTTCAATACTGGCAATCAAAACCATATGCCCGGAACTCTGCTGTCACAATTGCATGAGCTTAGTTAACTACTCAGTTTAGGATGAAGTTAACTACTCAGTTTAGGATGAGTTAGGTGGATAATCTGAGTTACAAATGAGCTCAAGTTTGTTCTTTGCAACAATCAATTAAAGGTAAACTGAATTAAAGACAACTAGAGTTGCAACCATGTAACTGTAACCCAGTTTTAAGGATCCAAACAGGGCCTAAGGGACAGAAGGAGCATACAAGTAAGATGAATAAAAAATCTCACCCAGCACAACAAGCTGAACCAGAGTTGGTTGTCTTCATAATCCTCTCCAGCCATAGGACCATATATTTTGCCTTTAGTCTTTCCCCAAATCTGAAGTTTCATGTATTAAGAGAAAAGAAATTGAGCTCTACTTAACTTTGACAACCTCATTTAAGCAGAGGATGAAGTAAAGATTGTCCTACAAAGAAAGAAATAATGCTTTTCATTGCAGACCTACCTTTGCAAGGAACAATGGATGATCAACAAAAATACGATCGACTCCCCTTTTATTGCAGTGGAAGAAGCGCACTGTTTCAGTTCTGTCCCCAACTGGTATCTGCCCACAATTGATAATTATGAACAACAGATTGCAGACATATCCTGTTCTCCTGACAGGAAGATGAAACCAACTTACCAGGAAAGAAATATATATATCAATGAGGTACCTCAACCGAAACACTTGTATCCCATGCATCTTTGTACTGATCGTAGCGAGGAGAGATTGTCATTACTCGGTGACCGTTGGCCTATTACGGGATCAGCCCCACAAAACTCAGTAAAACATGATCAGCAACAGATAATAATCGATAAATAGCTATGGGGACAGTTATTCAAAATTCTTGAAACTGCCCAGATTCATATTAGGTTTAAAAAGATGGTAATTTACAAACACCAAACAAAAAGTCTCTGATTACCGCCATTGCTGGTGGGAGTCCTCCAAGAACATCACCAAGTCCCCCTGTTTTGCTCCATGGAGCTACCTCTGATCCCACAAAGACTATCCTCATCCCTTTCCCACATATGATCACTCCCCATTGCCTCCCATTCTCTTGTTTAAATTCCTTCATCCTCACTTGTTTATAAATTGTTTTGGTGGTGCTTTGCATGTTCAGCATATCCAATTTATTTAAAGATGTTAACCCATGATAAGACAATGTTTGGTGCCCCCAAACAGGAATTCTTTTGCAGACTTCATCAGTAGTAAATGAATTTGTTGCCGAATTAGACGTCCGGCCACATCGAATTTCAGCAACTCCCAACATCAAATGTGATGCACTTGCCATAAATAAACTTACATATATTGGAAAGAGATGTATAGAGAAAGAGCGAGCTTTGTTGGTGAAGGAAGGTGGAAGCGCCATTAGCGGCTATTCGTAGAGGTGGAAGTATGCCACATGGAAATAGGGAATTGGTTGTTGGGACAGATTGGAAATGGAAGTGAAAATGACAATTTCCACCAGCAATAGGGAGGCATGAACTTTCTTATTCATGGACAGCTCTGCTAAAAGCTTAATCTGGTGAGGTATCATCATCTACATCATTGCAATTTTATACCCGAGATTATTTTAAAATCAATTACAGCACTCATCCAACCAACAAACAAATTGTAAAGAAAAAGAAAAAAAAAACTTAAAAAGGGGAAAAAACCTACCTTTTTCATTAAAACAGCTCCAAATTAACATTAATTTCTCCTATCAACAATCTTCCACGAAAAAACATGGGTGCATCCAGAGTTCATACATACACCGAGTTCTATCAAACTCATTGCATAGCAAAAAAAATCCATGGCAACTCTTAAATTCCTTCATTCTCACTTGTCTGACCAGTGACTGGAACAGAATGTGACACCCCCAGGCCCCAACCCCATACTTGCTATTCACCAAATTCACATTACCATTCATAAAAGCCAATTTCCCACCCTGGCAGGAGCCTCTTACAACCACACCACACAAACATCAATGAAGCATCCAAATCATCCACATGATAACAAGGTAAAACACAACTCCATAGAAGAGTAGACCCAGAAATTAAAATGGTGAGTGGAGAAGGGCACCTAGGAGTGGAAGTTAGATTATGTCAAAATCCCACACGTGGGTTGTGTTCTAAAATATAAAAAAAAAAAAGGATCATTGGGGGCCCCACATGCTTGAGAGGAAGATCTCTTTCCAAACCAGCCCCTTTCATCATTTAGAGGAAGATGGATATGCCAAGAAGCTTCATTTTTCTCTTTTCCTCACTCTTCACTGCCTGCCGACAGTTCCTTTAACCAAGCAAAACAGTCACCACCACCAAAAGGAACAAAAGAATCCATAAGAGAACCCACAAAGAAAGGAGCATAAAATATCATTTACTTTAAATAAACTGAATTAATTCAAATATACAGACCACTGTTATACGTCTCTGTATAAATGGATTGGACAAACATAACCCAATTCTCTCATCTTTAAACACACTACTGGAACCCAATTTCTATTTCTTTTTCCAGGTGCTCAAATACATATGGGTTGAATCTGGAATATCAAGCCACACCCAAGCAAGAATAGAAGACTGATCCTACCTATAATAACATCAATAAATTTCCAAACAATCATAAAACAAGTAAAGGTTCAAAATAAAGCCATTTGGCTCACCCAACTTACTTGACATGGATGAATCAAGGCAGGGCAAGGAATGAATCCTTTTCCCACAATGCTTAAATGGTGGAATGTTAAGAGCATGACTATCAGAAGAAATCTCATCACCCTGGATGGGTAAAAATAAACATTGACACACAAATTGAAGACATGATAGAAATGAAAAGGGACTTCTAAACAAAGAATTATCAATCAATCAATTCACCTCTTCACCATAGGTCAGGAGAGGGATTTCTGGATCAAGAAGAAACCCTGGATGCAGCCTTCCAGCACCACTTTGTGGTCCACGCCCTCCATTAAGCTGGCCATGGAAAGCTGCTGCTGCAATATGCTGCGCATCTCTACCACTGTGAACACTGAAATCGAACTCATTCTCAACATCATCCACACCATCCTCTTCCTCATCTCCATCAACTTTGGGACTGCCTGCAAAATTCTCATCTCATTAGAGGTAATTCATGGAAAGCCTCTGTTTATATAACAATAGAAATGCAGAAGAAGAGGTTTGGTGTTGGTCTAAAGGACCTTTGTGGCGCTTGTATCTGGTTTTGCAATTAGGACATGCCTGATCACCCTCTCTTCTCTCATTCATAACAATGTCTGCAAACAGGGAAAGCACATTAATTGCAAGCAATGAAACCATCCCCTGTAATCTCAATTTCATCCCCACAAATCCGGCAAATATGGCCACTCAAATCCTTCAATGGCTTGCTACAAAATCCCATCGAAACCCATGTCAGGAAAGAGAGAAACCAATCACAGAAAAACAAAAGATCCCAATTCCAAGTGAGAGTCTTTCAGTGAAAGCAATATAACCAACATAGAGAGAGAATTCCATAACCAAAATTCTAAACAAACCAGCATTCAAAATAAAAGAAGAAATGCATGTTGCCTACATGGGCGTTAGTAAAAGAGCTCCAAAGGGAAACATAAAAGCTCCCAACTTCCAATCCAAATCACACATTACACAGAAACAACGAAAATGAGCATCACCATCAGACCCAGAAACGCATTTCCAAGACAAACCAGGTTACGAAAACAAATGCTCTAACCAAACAAAATAATAAAAAAAATCCAACATAAACTCTGTCAACCCAAGAATAAAAAATAAAAAAAATCGACCAAATGCAGAGATGGGTATTTCCTGAATCGATCAGAACATGAGAAAAACACGCAAAAAAGAGATCTTGAGAAGTTCTTACCCGTCCAGACTCATCTATATTGATGACCATGAACTCGTTTCTGTTGTGGGAACCAGCTACAAACCTGCTATATCCATCTCAAAAACCCATGTCAAAATCCCACTTTTTCTGAAAAAAAAAAAAAAAACGCTCTCCACTCTCATCAGTCATCACTCTCCATCTTCAGCTCCCAAATGAGCCATATATAAAAGGAGAGAAAAAAAATCATAGCTTGAAAAAAGAGGGTTTGTGTAGAGGCAACAATCGACAATCTTGCTACGAGCTAGGTTTCCTACACTCAATACACAAAAAAAGCAAGAGCAAGAGAATGGGAAAAAAATTTCGTAAGTATATACATATATAAATCGGGAACAGAGAGAAATAGAGAGGGAGAGGGAGAGGGAGAGAGAGAGGACCGGTGGCGGCTCCGTCGCAGGCGGGCTCCGGTGGTGGCGTGGCTGGTGCGGCGGGAAAGTGCAGAGCGCGCGGGAGGGCACAATACAGAGAGAAATAGAGAGAGAGGGAGAGGGAGAGAACCAGTGGCGGCTCCGGCGGGACGGCACAGTGCATAGCTAGGGAGGGGGAAGGGGGAAAGAGGGAAGAGAAAAGTGAAAAAAAATTGGGTTTGCGGCGGTGGGATTTTAGGGGTCAGAGATGGAATGGGTTCTGCCTGGAAGATTGAAGGTGGAAGGTGTCAAATGTAAACAATGGGTAGGTGATAGGGGGAAAAAATTTTCCAATTCCCAAATGAGGGCGCGAGCAGAATATTAGAACTGGCGGGGAAAAAATTAGAGTTTCTCCGACGCATTAAAAACCGTTGCTGAACAAAGTTACCACTTGCAACACTAAAAGCCCAGCTACTACACTTAAAAAAATTAAAATTTTTTTTTAATAAACATTAAGTTCGGAAAAATTATCAGCAATGCTTACAAGCGTCGTTGATAATGTCCTGATTACATTCTACCAAAACTTAGTTGCTACGCTTTAAAGCGTTGCCAATAATGTATATCAGCAACTCTTCGAAAGCGTTGCAAATAAAAACATCGCAAAAGGACTCATCTGTTGTAGTGATCTTCAATCAATTGGGACCCGCCTTGAAAAGAAATTAAGAGAAGAAGCCACTTCAAGGTGTTTGCACTCCCTATGTAGTCCCACACCATGCCAAGCTTTACTATAAATTCAATTTCAGATTTGTTTGAAGAACTTATTAAAGAAATTTAAAGTAGGCCATAGCATGGGAAATTTGCAAGCAAGAGAAGAAAAGAAAGATTCACATGTCCAAGTTGGGATTTTTCTAAGCATGCCAAGTGAGGTCAGGAGTGTTCCAAAGATTGAGAAAATCTGATTTTCCAGATTTAAGATTTTTTTGGGGCCCACACACTCCCATGGACGTCCATACATGAAAATCCCTTTATGTCACAAAATCTGAATTTTTTTTAGAAGCTCTATCACAAGCAATTTTGGAGATATTTTGGAGTCCAACATGGAAACAATTGCCCACCAAGAAACCAGCTTTAGCAAGGAATCTATTTCAATTCATATTTGTTGCTAACCATGGGCCATGGCTTGAAATCTAAATGAAGATCCCAAAGTAATTAAATAAGGCAACAAAATCAACTTGGTGGAGAATTCATAGGGAGGCTCAATTGTAGAAATAAGACCACATAGGACCATGGACATGTAAGCCCATTCTCCACAAAATTTTTGACGTGCAACACCCTCTTTCTCTCCTAACCTTTTCTCTCTCTAAAAAAGAAAAAAAAAAGAAAAATATGTGGGTATTCTGGAGCCCTGTTCCAAAACTAGGTTAAAAGAGTGTGAGAGAAAATTGTAATTGCCATGAAGTTCTCAATGAAAATCACAACTTTTGCAATGGAGGAATAGATTACTGGATCAGAGTGTTTGATGAAGTTAAGTGTTTCTCATCATTAATTTATGTGATATTTTTGTCTCTTGCGTATTGATTATAATAATAAATCTGCGTTCTGTCATTGACAACTCATGTTATTAAAAAAAAATTTGAACAATGCTTTAATCATGTTGTAGACACCTCATTTGGCCCCTATGATAGCCTTAAATACCTGTCATATATAATGGTACCCCCATTTCACCCATAATTGAATGATTAATGGTATAATTCAGATTAATTAGTGATGATGAAGATGCTTGTTGATAGTTTTAAACTTAGGTCAACGACTTCTAGAAATTCGTGAGAAGAAAGTCGAATCGCATTGAGATCTCGAGTCCAACTCACCTTTCACACAAGGAACGGACCACCACACTAACTCTACATATTCCAGATCACTTAAGACATGCTTAGGCCAGTTCTTACAAAGATTATACTTAGCTTGTCTAAATGCCACCCCATTACCCTAAGTTAGGAAGCCAGATCCATTGATCCAGAGGTCCCTCTCTTTTCTCAGCCCCTAATCATTAGGACAGTTGGACCATTGGATTTCTCACTTCAAGAGCTTTCCGACGGTATGTAGAACGTCCAAATCCGATAAGCGGATCAAAAGATATGAGTTTTCGAAGTTTGCCTTAGAAAAGGTGATGGAAATCCATCTAAGCACCACCCAAGTGGCGCCCACCCTACTCAAATCCACCTAGGCACCCCAGGCTGGGCACCCACATTAGCCGTGACCACCTAGGCACCCCATGTGTGGAGCCCACCCTCCAAAATTACTAGTTTGGCCTAAAACGGACCGGAACCACTCAACGTAGGGACCAAACTCCGAAAATAAATCGACTGCATCTAGGCACCACCCAAGTGGTGCCCACACTCTTAATTCCATCTAAACGCCCCATGGTGGGCGCCCACACTCTTCACTCCACCTAGGCACTCAATGTGTGGCGCCCACCCTCCTATTCCACAAATTTAACTTAGGGCAGCCTGTGACCCCTCCAAGCCAAGACCCACACTTCATTCCATCTAGGCACCACCCTTGTGGCGCCCACACTCTCTAGTCCACATAGGCACCCTGTGGTAGGCGCCTACCATGTCCAGTCCACCTGGGCACCACCCTTGTGGCGCCCAGTTAATTAAGTGCTAGTGTAGGTCCCCTCAGTTGAACATCTATCCATTCTATCCCGACTTTAGATGGGACCAAACTTTGAGAATGATCCGAACAACGTAGACTCCACCCCGTGTGCGCCTACCATGAACCAGTCCACATAGGCACCAGCCATGTGGCGCCCAGCCTATTTTCTAAACCCTATTTTTTTCCAAAACACTTAGGCCGCCTTGGGATGCGTGGAACCTTCTAGAAACACAAACTAATGAAGCTCTAACCCTCCTAAACTCCTCCCAAACCTCTATTTAAGGATCTCTTAACCTCATTTACAAGGGAGCTACCCTAAAAAGAGAGAAAAATATAGAGAATAAGCAAGAGGTGAAAGGTAGCCACCATTAGAGAGAGAGAGAGAGCTTCAAATCTAGAGAAGTAGAAAGGGAAATAGAGGACGAGACTTTTGTATCTTCAACTAGAGCTATGGTTCTTCATGAAAGCTTCATTCTAGGAACTTGAAAAATGTGATTCAAACCGGTATTCGTAGATCTTTCTATTCTTTTATTGCATTTTATCATCATCTTTGTTTAGAAACATGCTTAGGATCATTTATGCATCATAGATCTATATTAGTTTTTGATAAAAGTGGTATCAGCATCTCATCACATTAATAATATGTTTAGATTCATACTAGTGGTGTAGATTTGCATTGATTTCGTAGTTCTAATTGCTCAACTAGGTTAGAACTTGCATTTATATCATCATTTAGATTGAAAAGATTGGCAAAAGCCCCCGACAGAAAGGCTGGGCGCCACCCCCTGGGCGCCTAACCTCTCCGGACTGGCTGGGCACCACCCTCTGGGCGCCTACCCTTCCGAGACAGGGTTTGGATTTTAGATCTCCACTTTTTACATCGTTTTCTCGTATATTTGTCAGTTGCATCATTAGTAGTTCGCATTAGGACATTCGCATCAGTTGTGGAATATCGGAAATTGTGCTGGGAAATTCTAAGGCTGTTGTGCATTTGTTGTGTTTTGTTGGAAACCCTGACTGAACAGGGTAGGCACCACATGTGTGGTGCCCAAGTGGACCGTTCCACCTTTGTGCACAATTTTCGATCTTTCGCATTTAGTTCATTTAGAAATTGCATAACAATGATATGTTTGCTTGTTTGATATGTTTTGAACTTCAAATTATCGTTTCCATCACATTTCACATCATATCATTTGAATCATAAAGTCATAAAATCCAAAAAATCATAAAACATAAAACTATTTCTTCTCTTTCCTTACTCTTTAGTAAATTAGAGGATAAACCAAAAAAGAAAACCCAAAAATAGTAGGTAGATAGTCTAGGTTATCAAATCTCGTGCCTAAGTAAGATAAACCCTAAAATATCATAATTAATTAACTTAAGAGTTGCCAAATCATTAAAAACCCTAAAATTACCAATCTAATTAAGATTGATTAGGGAACCCATATTATTAAGATAGGCTTATCCCCCTTTGGGCCTAGCTTGCTTATTCACTAAAAGTCCCTAATTGAGGATTAAATATAATTAATTAAGGCACTAATTTCATACCAATTAATACAGTAAACTCCTTTAATTTAAAGGATCTTATGTTAGAATTTTAGTTGGCTAATTCTTTTATCTTGAACAAAACTCAAAGTCCTAATTGAGTTGTATTTTCTATTTCTTCTCGAATAGGACTGTGAAGGAAGCCTTTGGTTTGTGAAGACCTCTTCGGAAAACCTTGATATACTTAAAAATGTTCCAAAGTAACCAAAAGACCTCAAAAGAGACTTTCCCGGACAAGCTCGTCAGGATACAGATCCTTAGACAAATCTCAGTCTCGCTATAGCGAGGAGCAGTTCTGTCAATGACAGAATGCAGTCTCGCTATAGCGAGACTGAAGCTCGCTATAGCGAGCTGGGAGTTTTTATCCCAAACGGGACTCTTGAATGCTGCCTTTCCAAACTTCTTCTAAGAGTCCTGTTTTATTTCTAAGAGGATCTTGCACGAACCTTGGGCTATTTATTAACTCCTTACAGCCACAAACAAGACACAGAAGATATATTATTCACTTGAGCTTTAAGATTCGTCTCTGGAGAGTTTTGTGGGCTTAATCGTGCAAGGGAGATTGTGCTGAAGACTTATTCTTTTTCCCTGTGATCAAGCACCTTGAAGGGGCATTCAAGGTGGGTTTCAAGCTAGCACGTGGAAGGTGAACGGCGGGTCATCGGCAAGTTCTTCACAGTCCTTTTAGGTTGAGTTACAACTGTGTCAAAGGTCTAGTGAGTTTACTTGTAATCTTCATATTATAGTGCTTTGCTTTCGGTGGTCTCTACCACCCGTGGTTTTTTCCCGAGTTGGGTTTTCCACGTAAAAACTTGTGTCTCTTCCTATTTTGTGGTGATTTATTCTTATTTGGACTTAGGTTAATTAATTAGTTTAATTATCCGTGTTTGGAATTCATATAATAATCTGAGAAATGACCTTAGCCTGTGTTAAGGCTTAAATAGAAGGTTTAGTAAAACCTTCACGTGGTATCAGAGCAAGTTGTACAACTCTACAGTGCGATCCTCTCAGATTTGATCTATGGAATTCACCAGGGAAGGCACGTCTACCACCAAGCCTCCATTGCTTGAAGGTAGTAGCAATTATGCTTATTGGAAGGTAAGGATGACTGTGGTTTTACGTTCTCTTGATCATGATGTTTGGCAAACAGTGGTGAATGGTTACAAATCACCAACAATGGTTGTTGAAGGGAAAACTGTTCCCAAACCAGTAGCTGACTGGACCCAAGGAGAAAAGAATCAGACCCATTGGAATGATAGGGCTATGAATGCTATGTACAATGGCGTTTCTCATTCAGAATTTCGAAGAATCTCAACTTGCACCACTGCTAAAGAGGCTTGGGATCTTTTACGAACAGTGCATGAAGGCACTGATATAGTCAGGCAAACCAAAATTCAAAATTTGACATCTGCCTTTGAGACTATACGTATGAAAGATGATGAAACCTTTGATGAATTTAATGCCAAACTTGGTCATATTGTTAATTCAAGTTTTAATCTGGGAGAACCTTTTCCAGATTCGAAAGTGGTAAAGAAAATTTTTCGATCTCTGCCTGAAAGATTTCAGTCCAAAGTGATTGCCATTGAGGAACACACTAATCTCAATGAACTTCCTGTTGAGGAACTTGTTGGAAATCTACAGACTTTTGAAGCAAATCACTGCCCTAGTAAAAAATCTAAGGGTATTGCTCTCATGTCTTCTAAAGATAACAAGGATGATGAATCTGATAATGATTTTGATGATGTTGAACTTAAGGCTTAAATAGAAGGTTTAGTAAAACCTTCATATTAAGACCTTAATTAATTCGGATTGCAAAAAACTAAGAACTTAAAAAACCTAAGACCTAAAACAGATCCATCTGGCGCCACCCCCTGGGTGCCCTGTTGCCAAATCCATTTGGGCACCACTCCCTGGGCTCCCAGCCTATTCATTCCCTAAGAAGCTCCACTTGAAATTTAACCTAATTAATTAAGACTCTAACCAACCCCAATTAACCCATTGAAATACTTTTGGCTTGAAAGACCTGAAATCTTAATCAACTTAGATTCGAATTAACCAAAAAAAATAAAATACAAAACCAACAAAAACTCTAGAACATATCCATCTGGGCGCGACCCCCTGGGTGCCCTGCCTACCAGGTCCATCTGGGCACCACCCTCTGGGTGCCCATCCTATTCTATCACTAAGACACCCCAATTGAAACAAAACTTGAATCAACACATAATAAAACTTTGTTAACTTAACAGACTTGAAGACTTAATCAATCTAAACTTGAATTACTTTAAAATGAACACACAACACAAAACCAAGACAGACATCCACCTGGGCGCCCAGCCTTCCAATCCACCTGGGCACCACCCCCCTGGGCGCCCAGCCTTCCAATCCACCTGGGCACCACCCCCCTGGCGCCCATCCTATCCCTTCACCAAGAAATTCTTAATTAAAACTTCTAATTAAACCAACCTGAATTAACACATTAAAACACTTTTACACTTAAGAAACCTGAGAACCTAATCAATTTAACCTCAAATCAACCTAGAATCATAAAACCCAACCAAACCCTAAAATACAGTCAGTCTGGGCGCCACCCCCTGGGTGCCCATCCTGCTAGATTCACCTGGGCACCACACCCTGGGCGCCCAGCCTACTGTTTTTCAGAAAAGCCCCAAATTTATTACTTAAATTAATTAATTAAAATCTCAAAACAATCCTAACCAACCTAATAAAACACTTTTACCTTAAAACACTGAAACCTTAACGATTCGGACTTAATACCCAAAACCCTTTGGAACCGACGAAACCACAAAGCAGAGTCACCTGGGCACCACTCCCTGGGTGCCTAGCCCATTAATCCATCTGGGTGCTACCCCCTGGGTGCCCATCCTGACAGATTCACTTAGGCACCACTCTCTGGGTGCCTAGCCTACATCTCAACCCTACCCAACCAACTCAATTAAAAACAAATAATTAAACAATTTACAACTTAAGTTAATTAAGACCAGAACCTAAATCAATCCCCGGACCCAAGGACCAGTAAGTAACTCCAATCCAGAATAGTTGTAAACCACAGGCAGTCCATCTGGGCACCACTCGTTGGGCGCCCATCCTGCCAAATCTACCTGGGCACCACTCCCTGGGCGCCCATCCTGCCAATTCACTTGGGCGCCACCCCTTTCGTGCCTATCCTCCCACTTGCATTAAAACACGAATCCTCGTTTTGTTTCAAAATCCGGATCCGCATCACTTTGACATTAGAATATCATAGACATTAAAACGTTTCTCAGACTAAAACACAGCCCTTAAAACCCCCAGAATCCTGAAAAGAGATCAAAAAATCTGAAAAGCATAAACTATCAGGATAGGCTCCACCCTCTGGGCGCCTACCCTGTTTTAATCTTGAATTGTGATTTTCGACTACTCTTTGGAATTCTGATTTAAATTGAAAATAACAGAACTTTAAAATATTTAAAAACACATTAGTCAGAACTTCAAAACATCTCTAAACCACTCTCAATCAAAACCACAATTTAAAACAAATCGAATCAATTAAGATTTTACCCAACAAACTGCTTAGGCGCAGGAACTATCAAACTTAGGCTATTTGCACCCTAGAAATAGATCGCATAAGCTATTTAGATAGCTTAGAGCATTAGGTTTCACCTCAACACTTTTCCTGTTCTGTTAGGGAATCGGGAAAGCTGATGTGGGCGGTCTAGGACCTTAGGTTATGGTTAATCCGATGATCAATAATAAAGCATTAATCACGTAAACCCAAGTAAAATCCCCTAGTTAGGCCCTTCTAGCCCCATATCAAAAAACCCATAAAAACTAGAAAACCAACAAATAAACCCAAAAAGATTTTTCCTTTATTTCTTCCTCCACCTAAGGTGCCAGATATTTAATCGAACTTAATGATAAAAGGAAATGAAGAACTGACTTCTAAAATTAAATAAATGAGAATGACGAGATGAGATGAGTAATTTCACACATACTTTTTACTTCGGCCCGTCGGCCACCCTTAAACAATCACGGCCCATCGGCCACCTTAAAACAAAAACTGGCCCATCGGCCACCTCCAATCAATTACGACCCATCGGCCTTTCACTTTTATCACTCGTGTATCGCACACGAAAAACACAGAAATCACAAGTCAAAGTCTCATTTGCATCATCATTTTGGTTTGAAAAGTCAGCCTTTAAACCCTATTTTGCCAATGGATCTGAATGGGGTACCCAGGAACGGGGCCAATCAGCTTCTTAAATATTTAGCACCTCCCCCCATTATTTTTCTTTAGTTACTTTATTTTACTTGGATATACTATGATTTTGCTGTGTGAGGATTAACCTTTATTTGGACTTTGACTCATGACCCTAAATTGACCCTATATTAAAGAGACCTAAATTAATGTGACAGGATAACCGTCGTGTGTTGCCGGCAGCACATTAGACGAGAGGAAGAACCCACCTACTTATCTTCTCCCCACATTTCTTCTGCTTTTGTCGAAGAACGGTGTTACGGCCGTTACCGTAGCTAGCGATCGTGATCCATTGATTTTGAGGGTAGTCGGAATCCTCATTTTCAATGTAAAATTTAAATAGCATATATAGATGAATGGAGATTTCCCCACGCAAAACTTTCTTTCTTTCTTTTTTTTTGGGGGGGGGGGGGGGGGGTTTCAAAATTCACATCCGACACATGTATGTTTTCTTAATAGCTTATTCTTAGATTGAAATTCTTTGATAATCTATCTTTGATTAATATGTGATATTTAGTTAAGTTCATAATTTCATTAGGTGAAGGAGATTTTTGCCTTAAATAAATTATGAAAAATTGTGCTCTTTGATAGACAAAGTATCTGAATAAAAAACATTGATTTGTTTTTTATTTGAAGGATTTTTGGGACAAATTTATTTTATCGATTGCATAGAATGATGGTGGGACTACTTAATGGATTCATGATATTCTGATATGTATTTTCTCATATTTTATTTCTGCATTTTCTTCTAGTATTATTATTGTTTATTTTTTTTTATCTCTCTTGTCATTATCATTGATAATAAAAAAAAATCAGATTTTAGTAAAAGAAAAAAAAAAGATTCTAGTAGTGCTCCCTATGGGTTCGACCTGTACTTGTTACTGTCTCGATAAGACAGCTGTGCACTTGCAGTATTAAAAGATTGAATTTAATTTCACATCAACTGTCAAAGTTAAGTTCAGAAATTTCATTAGGTGAAGGAGATTTTTGCCTTAAATAAATCGTGAAAAATTGTGCTATTTGATAGACAAATTATCCGAATCAAAAACATTGCTTTGTTTCTGATTTGAAGGATTTTTGGGATAAATTTATTTTATTGATCGCATAGAATGATAGTGGGACTACTTAATAGATTCATGATATTCTGATATACATTTTCTCATAATTTATTTCTGCATTTTTTTCTAGTATTATTATTGTTTTTTTATCTCTTTTGTCATTATCATTGATAAAAAAAATCAGATTTTAGTAAAAGAAAAAAAAAAGATTCCAGTAGTGTTTCCTGTGAGTTTGACCTGTACTTGTCACTGTCTCGATAAGAAAGCTGTGCACTTGCAGTATTAAAAGATTGAATTTAATTTCACATCAACTGTCAAAGTTAATATCACATGCGTGAAAAATATAAACAAAGTTAATATCTTCAGCCTTGGCCCTTAACCTTTTAACCTTTTTCATCATCCTCCAACCTTCTACTTTTTCACAACCCATCTCCCTTCTGCTGATAATCATAGAGAACCATAATTGACTATGATTAACAGATCTTATTAACACCCATGTAAGTTTTGGTGCCCGCCAATAGATGAGGAAGGCTTCGATGACATTGGTTGCAATGACAATGATAATGAGAATAATGATAGAAGGTGATAACAGTAATAGCAGGCTAACATTATGATAAGAGTTCTTTTTTGTTCTTTCTCAGATGTTGCCCTTCCTTTCTCAGATGTTACTCTAAACGGGCAAACAAGTAATATAAGGGCCAATATTAATGAGTTTGTTAGAATAATTATAGCACAGCCCACAGTTAGTTGTAGTTAAATGATGGGGCAAAAGCAAAAGGTGAACATTCAAACACCCACCAATCACCATTCATTTGCCATGCATCATTCAAGCAAGAAGACCTTAGTAATAGTGTCTACTGTAATTAGGAATGACAGGAACTGGCTCTAACTTCAGGCCGGTTCAAAGCCCAATCATTTACAAGCTTAGATCAAGCCCATAATATCTTTTTTTGATTTGATGCTTCACTTCACTTAACTTCAATTTACCATTCATTCATCCATCTATATACCCCAACTATACATGAGTGTTAATGTACTAGAGAATACAAAATGCATGCCGGCTTCATTTTTGGTCCCATATAACCATAGAATGTGTTTATTGACTGTACTCAACCATTTTGTTTGTTCCCTCTGGCTCCAGATCAATTCGCATGTAGGTCCCACTTAAATCGATGTTAATCATCACGGTACAAAATTGAAAGAACTCATTATGGATTAATATTGAAAAAAAAAAAAAAAGAAGAAGTGGGTTAGATATAAAATTTAAAAGGACCTTTCAGACCCCCATCCCAAATTGTTATGCTCTTGAGTTTCAAGTTGGCCCCAAGCGGCTAGCCATTCCAAGCCTATATACGGCGAGGTTGGTTAGAAGAAAGAGAAAAAGACCCGTACACATATGGGTCGTTAGAACAGAATCAGAGGTATCTATCTATTCAGATTTCAGACTCTACACGGTATTACATTCTATATTGTAACTGAGATGACATTGACCTAACTTTAACTACTCTTCCTATGAGGAGTTGGCACCAGTAGTGCCATATTCAGTTATTATTTTAACTTGGACCAACAGCTTATCTCTCTTCTTCCACGATACTGCCTTGGAGGCTGGAGCCACATTTGAAAGAATAAAAGTCCTAAGATTTAGCCTCCAAAATAGCAAATGTTAATTAAATAATTATCTGCATTGAATTGCAAATCTTGTATTTAGAGATTGAAAGTAACATTGATGAGTTGGATTTAGCTGGGTTGAATTTGAATTTTGGGTCCGTTTCACTTTTTTAATTTTTTTTTAATGTGGTCCACATGCAAGAGATGGCCTACTGATTGGACCAATTGGATTGGTTGCTAAAAGGCCCCAATGATTAAGGATTTCCATGATCAAATCCATATCATATCAGATTTGGCCAATTAGAGGGCAGTGTAAGATCATTTTTCATGGAAATGTGGAACAACCAGCTTGAGTGGTCCAGCCTTGATGATCATAAGGTTTCTAACCAATGGCCCACCTGGCTCCAACATAAAAGAAAAATTGACTCTTTGGGCTTTATCTGATCTGACTGATGAACTGCAGGCAAATGGTAGGGCGTGAGTCGAATAAATAAATAGGTGGGAGTTCTGAGCTGTCTGCAATCTCAAGATGGACCACTAGATTAATGATACTGGTGGGCCACAAAAACTGGAAAGGGCCCAAGAACAACTACTTCCATCCTTTTGGGTGTTTAATTTTTTAACCCACACACACAGACATATTCAAGAAAACAACATTTAAAAACTTGGGCTTACCTTTTGAAGTGGGATGGGCGGGGCCCAATCTAATATTTCATACACCAGACCAGTGGACCATATGGTCCAACCCAGTTCAACTGGTCTAGTTTAACCCCTATCTGGCAGCGAAAGAAAAAAGAAAAAAATAGAAGTATTTTAAAATGATTAATGATGGTTCCAACCAGTTGGAAGAACAATATTTTATTTATTTATTTATTTTTACCTATTTTGATTGGTTTGCACTAATCTTCTAGGGTTTATCCTATCAGAGTGGTGAAGATGCCAATTTCATTTGAAGCCAGATCGATTGGCTAGTCTAGTCCAAATTTTAATCCAGTGGGCCAAATATTAACATTTCAAGGGAACGTTTTTGCAGCTACTTTTATGCAGAAAAAACGTGGAAAATGAAAATACTTTTCTGCAACGAAAAAAAGTTCTATGTTTGCTGTGACCACATTAATTAGATTATAAGCAAACCAAACCAAACTAAACCAAGCCTTTTCCCACTAGGTGGGGTTGGCTATATGGATTTGACGATGCCAATCAAATCTGTTTAGGGCCATGTCCTCCGTTAGATCCATGTAGGCAAGATCATGTTTAATAGTTTCTTTCCAACTTCTCTTGGTCTCCCTCTCCCTCTCCCTCTCCCTCTCCTACTCTTCGCTAACTCCATGCTTTTACACCTTTTAACAGGTGGGTTTTCTGCGAAGCCGAGAAGATTATCTTAATGATAATTTTAAGAGCATAGCCTCTGTTTATTTTCTTTTGCTACATTGCATAACCTTTATTTAAAAGCTTCAAAGATCAAACTAGGTTGACTGCCATTTCATGTTAGATGGTTCCTATATTTGTCATAGATGTATTCCATAACTGAATAAACAATGATTTGAGAATTTTTCTAACTCCAAATTGTAATCCGAACTCCCAATACAAGCCCATTAGACCAAGTCATGATGACAGAACCTCATGAATCATCTAACAAAACACACCACTCATCTTACATGAAGGCCACGTTTTACTTGGGAAAACATCAAAATAATACAACCTTTGCTCCCATCAGTCCATCATCATCAAGCTCTAAGATTAGACTCATTTTTCCAATCTACCCTTGTTTTAAAGTTTAAAATATGAACTGCCAAATATTCGATGGCCTGGATTATTGACTATTGTGTTTCTTGGGCCAATCTACATTATGCACGTGGCCAATAAACCTGAACTATCCATCTCACCAACGGCCAGCAGTCAATTTAGAGATTTATAAATTCATTAGTTTAGAGTTGATGACATGCAGTTCTCTTTCATTACTAAGAATGACAATGGATCAGACACAGTACCATTTATCCAATTTTCAGCCCGAATTGCCATTAGGAACCCATTTATGGAACCATGCATACCTTTACTCGTATCATAATTTAAATTAAGGGCTTTTATTGGGCCCAAATTGATGCCCATTATAATTATAATGTGTTAAAGTCGAGGGTTTTGGGTTCAATTTTGACCAGATTCCTTTTGATTTTGACTTTTTTATTGACCCTTGATAAAGGGCTAAAAATGTACAAGTTATGAGATGTGAACTCACAATATCTTTGCCTTTTTAAACAACTAACCTAACTATTTAGACCACACAATACTTATATGTAGTTAATTATCAAAAAAATTAAAATTAATTAGATGGAGCGAGAGGGACCCTAGCCAAGTGGGTCATGCCTGTGCTTAGCACGGGTTATTGTGCTATTGTACTATTATAACAATATTTGCCGTTATATATCTAATCTATTTCTTTGGAGGAGAGTGTACTTCTCATGGCTTGCATAAGATCAGTGACAATCTAAGACCCTATTTAGATCAATTTGGATGCATGCCAATCACGAAGATGATGTGCTTAAAGGTGCTATTATTGTGTATTAGATCTTGGGCAAACATTCATTTTATTTGAATAATCACAAGATTTTACGTCCTCAAAGTTTAACATTCTTAAGTTACATTATTTTTAATGAAATTCAAATCAAGTGTGAGTAAGAGGCAAATTATGGAGGCTCAAATTCATGGCAGCTTAGTAGTGCGGGGAGGACGGATTTATGAATTATGATAGGTGGGTCCCTTACTGTGCTAAAGATGTTACCACCTCCAAGAACGAGAACATATATTTAACATACACATTTATGTAACATATGATCTGGCATTGAGTATTTGGGTCCTTAAATATGAGATCCATGGATTCAAGCTCAGGCCCAAAATGTTATTCAGATCCATTAGGCTCAGTGCCCGTACACATTTCAAAAATTTGAAGCAGCTTTTCAATGTGCCGGGAAAAAGAAATTATAGTAAGGTAGCAAACAAACCAATACAGAAGCCCCTCATAACTCAAATAGAACGTTTTATATAGAAGTTGATGAATTTGACTTAAGTATACAGTGGATTTGAACCTTCCAATAATGTTTTCCCTGGTCTTCTTACGTAACGCGTCTTATAAATACAGCAGCGTGTGAATTGTGAAACCTTTTGCACTAGTATTTTTTTGCCCTGCAGGTCTTAGCAATTTACACTGGATATAGTTGGGCAGGAAGAACCTGGACCCCTTCATCTCCAGCTTGAGCTGTATCACTACATGCACCTTGGTCTAAATTCATTAAACATGGTATTAAATTTTTAGGAACAGTCTATTTTGCAGCCTCGGATGAAGAGAGATAGAGAAAGAGAGAGCACACTATTTTGGGCTAAGTGTTTATTTTACAGCCTTGCGGTCTGTACTAGATGGGTTCAAGAGTTTGTAAGATTAGGATGACAATTCGTAGCTAGGGTTAAAGGGGTGACTATCTCCTTAAGATAAGGATGGCAATAAGTAGGGTTAAATGCATGACCCGCTCTTATTAGGGGTGGGTTCACTGAAGTTGATGGCTTTGGGTTCTCACTTTACCCTTTTTACCACTCGTTTAAATAATTAGTAATAAAATTTATTGATATTTGTTTTAAATTAAAAAGAGTATATGAGATGGCTCGTAGGCCAATCCGTTAATAGCTTAGTGGTGAGGCACCTCCCTCTTTATAGAAATAGCGAGTTAATCCTTGATTTGGAACGCTGATGGTTGAGGACTTTAACAGGTTCACCCCCTTTACCTATTCAGCTCCATTAAGTTTTAAATAACAATCTATTTTGTAGCCTAATATGATGAGAGATAGAGAAATAGGGAGAGATCACACTATTTTGGGCTAAGTGTTCATTTTACAGCCTTATGGTATGGAGAAGATGGGCTTAAGATTCTGTAAGATAAGGAAGACATTTAGTAGGGATAAAGAGGTGACTATCTTTGTAAAATAAGGATGGCAACAAATAAGTTGAGAGGATGACTAGCTTTATTAGATAAGGATGGCAATAAATAGGGTTAAGTGCGCGGCTAGCTCTTATTCGGGGAGGGTTCACTAGAGGAGATTTTCACTTTACCCCTTTACCACTTGTTTACATTATTAACTAATATAATATAAAAAAATATTAAATATTTTATATTTCTTTTAAATAAAAGAAATATATGAGTTGACTCACTCGATATAGTTTAGTGGTGAAGCACTTCCTTTCCATAAAAATAACCAAAGATCGACTGTTAACTTGTAACGCTAATTGTTGAAGACTTGTGATAGGATTTGTTTGTGAGTGCGTAAATATTTACTTGATCTAAAACCACGTCCAATTCCAAGAAATAACTAAATTTTAGGGACATTGCTTTCTAGTTATTCCGACTCATTCTTAAACCAAGTAGCCCTTGATAGCTACCATTTTACAAACCTGCTAAAAAAAAAAAAACATCCTCGCCACATCACTCTCATCAATCCTTCGCATGTATTACAATAACAACTAACCGTACTGTGTAGTAAAAATTCATCAGGCTGGCGATTTCTATAAAGCTAGGCCACTACCATATATACATTGGCAATTAAATGGATGCCAACCTCCCACTGAATAGTTAACATCCAACTGTTTGCATTTGTGCTTGGTGGGCCATGTCATCCATCTCTGTAACATAAGAGCTACCAAACCATCACTGCAGTGAAGTGAAGACATATCTTATATTATATAATGTTGATCAGATGATCCCTAAACACAACCAACGGTCCAGATCAGATCAGCAGGCCCCACCAGTCCAACATCATGACTGCTCTGACTGTGGAGTGATGAACCCAGTAAAAGTTTTTTAAGTAATGGAAGACGCACATGACAGTGGAAGCTCCTGCTGTTTTACTTGGAAGTCCCCACTGGCTGTTGAGACATGCCCCACATTCCCTCACTTTTTCAGTGGGCCCATGATTTGGACCAATAGCAGCATAGGAGCTGGCAATGCAGTGTGTGAGTTTTTATTTCATTTCTTGGTGCTGGGAAAGGGAAAGTAATAACGTTAGAAAACGCATAGAAAGTGACAGGCGTTGATAAAACCAGACAAGTTAAAGTACTTAGTACCCCTTCTCTCTCTCCCAACCCTTCTCATTTCATTTCGCAGCCAAAACTAAGACAAAATCGAGCGTGTTCTTGGTAGACCCAAGACTCATTCTCTTCCATCTTCCATGTATGTTTGTGATTGTTTGGTTTCAGATTTGTAGACAGATCTCTCTGCTCTGTATATTCTTCGTATCCTCATCTTTTATCTTTTGGATATGTTTTCTCAATCAGTTTTTTTTTGTTGTTATGTGAGAGCATTTGCAATCCGAAATCACCACACCACCTTTTCTATGCGCTTGTAGTGATATAGTAATATAGTTTGATCATCATCATCAGATGGGACAGTGCTACGCCAGGAACATCCCGGTTGTGGAAGACGACGGAGAACTAGATCAGTGCCAGTCGCCGCGACCGGCGAGCGGAGTGCCGGCCGCGTCCGCCAACATACGCTCGGTAAAGAATACTCCGGCGAGAACTCCGGCGAGGACTCCGGCGCGCTCCAGCGGGAACAGCACATGGCCGAGCCCTTTCCCTCAAGGGGCCACTGCCAGCCCGCTACCGGCCGGCGTGGCTCCGTCGCCGGCGAGATCGACGCCCTTGAGGTTCTTCCGGCGGCCGTTTCCTCCGCCGTCTCCGGCGAAGCACATCAAGGCGTCCCTAGCGAAGCGGCTGGGGCCGCCGAAGGAGAGGCCGATTCCGGAAGAGGGGGGTGGTGGGGGCGGCGGCCAGGCGGAGCGGCCTCTGGATAAGAGCTTTGGGTATGGGAGGAACTTCGGGGCCAAGTATGAGCTGGGGAAGGAGGTCGGCCGGGGACATTTTGGTCATACGTGCTCGGCGAGGGCGCGGAAGGGGGAGATCAAGGGGCAGTTGGTCGCCGTCAAGATCATCTCCAAAGCAAAGGTGAGGTTTTCCGGCGCTCCAATGTTTTCAAATTAGGTGTTGGTGTTTTGTGAGCTCATTTGTGCTGCTGGATTTTTAATTTTGCAGTTTGAGGTTTTGGATTATGATGGTGAATTTTCTTTATCTTTAGGGCATTGGATAAGTTATCTTTCTATGGATTTGAACAATTTGGTTGTGCATTTGAATGGAGTTGTCACTGCTGTGTTGCATTTGGATGCATTTTTAATCACAATTACTTTAGGTTGTTGCAGAAATTGGACTCCTGATCATTATTCGGGGTTTGTGGTGATGGTGATTTTGGATTGTAAATGACAGAAAGAAAATCCAAAAGAATGTGGTTTTGGATTTTTATGATGTTGAAATCGATAGCGGATTGAATGATCATTTAAGTGGCAAACAGAAAGATTAACCATATGGTTTCTGCTGACTGCTTGTGGCTTTGTGTACATGCAAATGTTCACTTGATGTCGAAGAGGAATAGCCATTTAAATGGGACAAGTAACCATTTATCTGGTTAAGAGAATGAATAGCTATAACTTTTCTGTTATCTACTTCTGATTTTGGGTACATGCAAATCTTTCATTTGATGTCATAGTGGAATGGCCATTTAAATAGTTAATAGAATGTTAACTATTTTAATGGTCAGTGGAAGGATTACCCCTATTTAAATGGTTAACAAGATGAATGACCATACCTTTTCTGCTGAGTGCTTGTGGTTTTGTGTACATGCAAATGTTCACTCAATTTTGAAGAGGAATAACCATTTAAATAGAAGGAACAACAGTTATGTGGTTATAGAATGAATAGCTATGCCTTTTCTACTAACTGCTTCTGATTTAGGGTACATGTAAATGTTCACTTGATGCTCTGGAGGACTAGCCTTTTAAATGGTTAATAGAATGTAGACCATTTAAATGGTCAAGGGAGCAAATAACCGTTTACATAATTAATGTGATGAATGGCCATACTTTTTCTGCTTACTGCTTGTGGTTGTGTACATACAAATGTTCACTTGATGTTGAAGAGGAATAGCCATTCAAATGGAACAAATAACCATCTACATAGTTTACGAAACGAATAACTCTGCCTTTTCTTATAAGTTCTAACTGCTCGTGATTTTGCGTACATGCAAATGTTCATTTGATATCATAGAGGAATAGCCATTTAAATGGTTAATAGAATGTAGACCATTTAAATGGTCAATGGAGTAAATCTCCATTTGAATGGTTAATAGCGTGAATAACCACATTCTTTCTGCTATCTATTTTGATTTGAGGGTACATGTGAATTTTCACTTGACGTCGAAGAGGAATAGCCATTTAAATGGTTAATGTAATGAATAACCATTTAAATGGTTCAGCATGAATAACAGTACTTCTTATGCTAACTGTGTTCAATTTAGGTTACATGCAAGTGTTTACTTGACGTCGAGGAGGAACGGCCATTTAAATGGTTAATGTGATGAATAAACATTTAAATAGTCAACAACATGGATAACAATACCTTTTATGGTAACTGCATGCAGTCTAGGGTACAAGCAAATGTTCACTTGTCGTTGACAAGGAAAAAGGTTTGTGCATGCACACAATGGAAAGGTAAAAACTATAGTATGGATTCTGAGTTAACTTGTCAACTGTTTATTTTTTCATCAGGAAATAGATTATGTATTCTCAATTTTTCAACCATCCATTGATGGAACATAGGAACCTGATACACATTTTAGATGGGATTTCTGGATCTACATAAGGATTTATCCTTTCCATTATGGGAAAGTTTGTGAAAAGGTGGACGTTGAAATATTCCCATTTGGAAATTGTACAGAGATTCATTCCAACTGTCATTAAATAGAGTAATAGACAACACTGTGGATCTAAGGAATCAGAGTTGACCTTGAATCTGAAGAAAGGAAAATCTTTCCCTTATTAGCTATAGTACAAGTGTACTTCATCTTTACTCAAGGCGGATTAAGCCTAAAATACGTTTTCTTTTTAAAAAAGTCCTAATGTCCTCATTGTTGCTCTGTGAGATGTCCAGTAGTCTCCTACTTGCACATTTAACATGGAATATCTCGGTCTGCATAAGGATTTATTTCTTTCCACAATGGGCGAGTTTACTGAAAATATTTCCATTTGGAAACTGTGCAGAGATTCTTTTCAACTATCAGTACTCTAGATGGCAGGTGATTTGGGAAGACAACATTCTGAAGGCAGCTTTTTAGGATTTCACCTCTGCAAATGGTTGATTGGACAACTAACCATGGTTATTGGAACAACTAACCATTATTTTCTGCTAACTACTTGTGATTTAGGATACATGCAAATGTTATCTTAGTGTTGAAGAGGAATAGGAGCTCTTATACAGTAAAACAGGCAAACACTAAATTGGCTTCCTAGTTGAGTTGTCAAATATTCCTTTTCCATATTGCTTATTCCCAAATTTGAACCATTCATTGACAGCGCATGGAAATACCCATGCACATTTAAGATGGGTTTTCTGGATATGCATGAGATTTACTCATTCGTTATGAGGTGAGTTTATGCATTCATGCAGCTGACCCCAGCGTAGTTGGGACAAGGCTGTGATGATGATAATGATATTGGGTGAGTTTATGAAATTCTGAATATTGAAAAATATTCCCTTCTGGAGCTGTGCAGGCCAGAGACTCGTTCCTGCTGTCAGTACTCAATAACAACAGGTGATTTGAGAAGACATTTTGAATGCAAGTTTGGAAGTTTGCAGTCAAAAAGAATTTTATTTTTGCAAATGATTGATAGAGCAAATAAACATGGATTTTATATTCCTGAATTTTCGACCATCCATTGACACTGTATGGGAACTCGCGTGCACGATTAAGATGGGATATCTCGATATTCATGAAAATTTATTCTAGACATGATAGTCAAATTTATGACATATGAATCTGGAAAAAATATTTCCATTTGGAATCTTTTCAGCAATTCATTCCAGCTGTCAATACTTTGATAGATGACCGATGATTGGGTATACAATCATTAGAGTGTGAAAGTCTGGGATTTTATGTTGGCGAATTTTATAATTTTATTTAGTAAATTTGATGCTACCGTGGAAGTTGGTTTCCTTCTTGAGTTGAGGGTAATTTGGTATCCATCAAAATCTGATCTAAGTATTGAAGGGATTGGAGTCTTCATGGAGTCCCTTAAATGGTCTCCGTCCTTCAGAATCATCACCAAAGGATTCTGAAAGAGTCCTTTTACCAAGGAGGCTTTCTTGTGCAAATCACACACGGGAGAGAACTTGAGTACTCATTGAATGAAGGCAAAATCACTGAACATGATGTTTTATTATAGGACTGGTCGTCCACCCATTTATGTCCTTATATGACTCTTTCTATTTATTTGCTAATTACAATATGGATAATAAGATAGCATGGTGCAAAGAGAGAGTAAGAGAGAGAAATTGCACTGATTTGTCATTTCACATTGTGTGGTCGACCCTTGTATTTACAGGATTGGGTTTGCCCAATTTAGGTTACAATTACAATCAATCAATGTAATCAAATCTCCTAAGATCCCTATCATCCTATTTATGTACAATTGCACGAAAGGGAATTTAAGATACAAAGATTATTACATAAGATTTGGGATTTGGCTTTGGTCTCCATCCCTACGTGGGATCATGTTTGCAGCTTCTATCTATACACTCCCCCTCAAATCTATGCGGAGTTGAACGAAACATCAATTTGCTCATGGCAAGGCTTTTTCATTGCCTTGGTGAGGAGATTCACCTGCTGATATTGAGAAGACACATGAGGCAGACATATTGTGCCAGATTAGACATGTTGACAGATGAAGTGATAGTCAACCTGATGCAGGGCATTGCGTGTGGGACTTAGGGCCTGTGCCACAACCATGACTTGTTTGGTTCATTTGTGAAAAACAGGATTCATGGTGATTTGGATGTCTCTCTTGTTGTTTGCATATGGTAGGGTGGTACCACTAAAAACTCGTAACTCTTAAAGCCTCCGCATATTCACATTGATGAACATGAATACCCTTCCAGTCTTGAGAGATTTCAAGCTGGAAAAGGTATGTCAGATGGCCTAGATACTTCATCTTGAAAATTCACAGTAAATAGTCCTTGGGTTCACTGATTCCTGTAGGATCGTTGCCATTGACTATGATATCATCAACGTACAAAAGTAGGAGAGTACATCCTGTTGGAGTCTGCCGGATAAAGAAAGAACTTATCATTTGGACTCTAATAGATGTGAACTTGAAGAATTGCATGATAGAAATTTATCAAACCAGGCACCTGGGGCCTGTTTTAGTCCATAAAGAGATTTCTTTAAGCAGCACACATAGTTAGGAGGGCATGCAAATTCAAGAGGAGAGTGCATGTAAACCTTTTCTTGGATATCACCATGAAGGAATTTTTGACATCCATTTATCAGGGAGGCCAATTGTAAATAACAACAGTACTTAGTAGAGTGTGGGCCATAGTCATCTTTGCGACCAGAGCAAAGGTCTCTCTGAAGTTAATGTCATACTCTTGCTTAAATCCTTGAGCAACCAAACGAGCTTTATAATGATCTAGACTGTCATCAGATTTGACTTTGATGGAGTAAATCCACACCTTCAACTATAGAAGTAGATGCAAGACTGGAACAAGGACCCAAATTCGGTTAGTTTCAAAAACCAGTAGTTCTAGTTCCTCTGCCATAGCATCCTGCCAATAGGTTCTTTGATGGCTCACGAGTATGAAGGGATGAGTATACAATTTAAGGTGGTGAAAAGGAAAGAAATCCATAATGGTCAGAGGTTTAAACATGTGAGTGGAATGTCTTAAATCAGGTGGCGGTGGAGGGATAGTGCCTGATGTGGATGAAGGAGGACCTAGCGTTGGAGAGTCATCTTGAGCAGGATCAACAATGGGTGTCATCTTCAGACCGTTGAACATAGACTTCAGTGATGGCAAGCTGGGAAAATTGAGTGGGGAACTCTAGAAGATAAGATACCTGTGTGGTAGTAGAATCTGAAGGAAGGGAATAATATAGATTATGTTCAACGAAAATGACATTAAAAAAGAGGCAAGTGCGTCGGGCCTGTGGGTCATAGCATTGAAAACCATTTTGTTCATCACTGTATCTGAGAAAAACCACATTTAGAAGCATGAGGAGAAAGCTTAGCCTGTTCATGTGATGGAAGATGTACAAATCAAAGGCAGTGGAAAATGCATAAGCAAGCATGAGAAGGTGAATTACCATGCTAACATTCATGTGGGAAAATGTTATTCATGACAGAAGTGGGTAAGTGATCAATCAAATGAACGACATTGTGGGCAGCTATACCATGAAAATTGAAAATCATTCAAAAAATAAAAAAAAATTCATACCAAGAAGTAGGTGGATCAGAAGATTCAATAAAAGTAGCTTGAATTGTTTCCATGATATGCCAATGTTTCCGCTCAGCTATCCCATTCTGCTAAAGGGTCTAGAGAAGAAAGTAAAAGAGTGAAAAATTGCACTAAACTGTTGTACGACATTTTGTGCTTGAGACTTGTGTATGTAGGATTGGGATTGCCCAATTTAGGTTACAATGACAATCAATCAATGTAAATCAAGTCTCCTATAAAATCTAATAAGATCCCTATTATCCTATGTACAATTGGAAAGATTACAAAATGGGAATTTAGGATATGTGATCTGATACATATATAGGGATAATTACATGGGATTTGGGATTCGACTATGGTCCCCATTCCTACATGGGATCATGTCTGTGGTCCCCATCTCTATGGTGGACTGTTAAGGGTCTATTAACATAACTATGCTGCCTATGAAAAGTGTTTTTTTTTTTTTAATGATAACTTTCATTAAGAGCTAAACAATATGAAAGAGAAATATTGAATGGCGGAAAACAACACCTAAAAGCAGCACCCAAAACACAATGCCCCCAAAAAATAAGAAAATTGAGAATCAAACAAGAAAAAGGCCAAGATGGGAAGATGTACTCCCTCCGTTGCTAAAACATCAGCATCCGAATTAGAACTTCTTTTAATATGGACAAGGGAAGCTTTAACGAGCCTGGTGAAAGGACTGACCTCCTCCACAATATTAGCAGGGCTCCAAGGACCACTGCAGTCACATACTCACATGATCCACCTGATGGCACAAAGAGTATTCCTATCTTAGACATGAATAGGTCCCCCTTAATTTAGTTCATTAAGCATGATCTTGATTTTTCTTTAAGTGGATATGGCACTCTTTTCAGCTTAATCGACTATGGGCTAGGTTCTAGCCTTCCTGTCATACCTTTAGGCTCTTTACTGCGTCACTTACTCAAACATCTCTCTCCCTCATTCATACCTGCTGGGGTCATGGTTCTATATTCCAGTGCCGGTACTCATGCAGGCAGGTTGGGACGAGGATGAGTTTGTACCACCCGTGTGGGTCCGTGCCATTTGTATTGGATCGGTATGGCTGCGCCAGTCCTAAAAGTGTTAATTTTTTTTTAAAACAGAAAATAATAGAAAACTAGTAAAAATGTGAAATTTAATTTATCTTAGTGTCCTATCTCAAATAATACAAATATAATGATGTTTAGTGTTGTTGAGCGTTGAGTTGTTGACTCGATGCTTACGACGTAATGTAATTCATGGTGTAACATATGACCGCTGGTTTTATGGATAAATGACATAAATTTCCTTTATTTAAGCTTAGCAAAGTTCACTAACTCCGGCTACTTTTAGTGGGGTCCACTTGGAAGCATATTGACTACAAGGTAACATGGCGATTAAAAGGCTTGGATGTGGATTGAGAAAATATGTAGTATCAAGCCATCCAAATGATCCTACCTTTGAGTTTTGGTCGTCAAAGTCTAAGAGGAAAAATTAATTTTTTATACTCAAGGGTTAAGTAGCCGACCCCACCTAGTGGGAAAAGGCTTGGTTTGGTTTGGTTTTATACTCAAGGGTTAAGTCATTTGAGTTTTTCTTAAGGGTAAGTTGGTCACAAAAAAAATGGAGGGTCTAGTGGCCTTTTGTCAAGTTTGATTGTTGGTTAAGGGAGGCTTTAATAAAAGCACAAAGTAATAGGAGCCTTTTTTAGGTTGCGAAAAACTACAGGGGCTTACTTGTAAAAAACTCAAAAAGAAAATACATTTTCACACAGGCCTCTTGAACTCGGCCCCCATACCTCAAACACTAATGGTTCCGAAAAAGGATGTCGTAGATGGGAATCAAACTCATGTGGAAAATATTTCTTTTTGTTGCAAAAGGGACTCGAACTCATGACCCATACATAAAATGCTAACATCCCCACTAGTTGAGCCACAACTTATTGTTGCCTTATACGTTAAAGACTTAAATACATCCTTTTTCTTCCGGAATAATTTATTGGTACCAGGATTTGACCTGATTTAGATGTAGCCGGCACTGAGCCAACTTGAACAAGTTGACCTAGTGCCAGTGGCGTACCCTGGATTTTCGTTTGAGGGGTCGTACCCTAACAGGTAGTTCGATTTTGGGGGCAAACTGAGGATTTTCATGTGGATTTTGAGGGTGGACCCATCATTTTTATTCGATTTTTGGAAATGAACCCAGAATTTTCATATAGGTTTTGTAAGCGCACCGCGGTTTGACGGGTGTGACTGCACCCACATGACTCTGCTTGGGTCCGCCCTTGCCTGGTGCCGATCAGAATTTTAAACCATTCATGGGGTACACTTTTTATGATCATTTATTAGTTATTTATCATGACATGCTTTGAGCTATTATAATAAAGATGATAGATATTTAGAGTTATATCATGATTCAATACATTGGCTAATTTGCTATGTATCAGCCAATATGATATGAAATGCGTGTCCATCCAAACTGATACAATATTTGATGTTAATGCTGTATTGATTTGTATCCCCAAAATATTGATAATTCCTTATTGGATGATATTTTGATATTATCAGCCGTATTGGTCAAAATATCAGCCTATACAGGCGAGGAATTCAAATATATAGGCTGACAAGCCTATTTAAGGTCCATTTTCTCCTTCTTTGCCCCTTTTAGGACTGAAACTGTGAAGAAATTGAAGTGGAAGGTGATTTTTACCTTCTCAATGCTTCCTTTTGTGAAGAGAACACAAATGGCGTAGCTTCAGCTACATAAAACATGTACGTCGGTTTGAGCGAGCTTCACAAAGGCATATGTGTAGGATTGTGTTTTTAGTTTTTCTTCTAGAGATTACTTAGAATGTGAATATTTGAGGATGAAATCAAATTTAGGGAGATTTAGTATTTTTTTTTTGAATTTTTGACGTATTCAACTAGAGTTTATGAAACCTTCTTTTTTTCCTTTTTTTTTTTAAATGCCTAAAATACTTACATGCAGTGTAATAAAGTAACTTGGATTCGGCTCTAGGTTGTTAGTTTTCCTTAGATTTAGCAGTTTTGAGCCAAAATTTATTAATATTTTGTATCTTTTACTTATGAAAAGTGATTACCTGTTTTAACTTATCACATATGTTACTTGTTTTTGGAATGATTTATTGGTTATTGATTGAAGATATTTACTTTATTTGCATAATATGTATGGTTGTTATATTGATATTCCTACAACTTTTAGCAAATCTATTTCACTTTTTCATTAAAATTGAATAAATTGAACAGTTTTTTAAGAACAATGGCACAAGATGTTAATGACTTTAGGAGACTGATATTTGGCTTTATCGCCCTAATGGAATTTTTTTATTGGATTCTAGCATTTTCCAATATTATGGGCTTTTTGGATATTTTTTCAGATATTTAGAAAAAAAGTTCACGCCAAGATGGCCACAAACGGCTATGTATTGGTTTATAGAGTTGACCATGACACCTGCCGTGTCCATGGTTTTGGATTAGCATTATGATACTCTTCAAAGTTGGATTTGCATGGTTGGATCCTTTCTTTCATGCTTTTGATCTTGAGCTGATGGTGGACAAGGTTCTAGAGTAGTCCTGTATAACTCAAATGATGCTAAGGTGAGGACTACATGAGTATCTAGAAATTCTGTCTATTAACTATGTATATTAGATACCATTAAAAAGAACACTGTATTTTACATAAATGACATGCCTCAATCCATTATAATAAATATTTTTTTGATAACCATTATAATAAATATAATAGATATTCGGAATTATTATACTTCCTAAATTAGATTTCTGTTCATGGTTGGAATCTTTCTTTTATGCTTTTGATCTCAAGCAGAAAGCTGACCAAGCTCTAGAGGGGTTGTAAATAACCCTAATGATGTTATGAAGAGGATCCCATGGGAAACAAGAAGTTCTGTCAGTATCTTCATAAGGAGAAATAAAGTCATGTGTTCTCAAGGTAGTAGTAGATACTAAAGTTTGCCCCTTTTTGGAATTTGAAAAAGTGAGACCTGCTTTGATGGAATCCAACTTTTTGGGCATTCTTAATGTAAGGGATTTATTGTTCTCCATATAAAGTAAGTGACATTAATGCCCTGGTCCCCAGGCATGGCATGCATGCGCCAATAAACAGCAAAGCATGGATGCAACATCAGCACAGATTTTACACATGAAAGAAAGTTGAAGTATCGGGCAGAATACAACATGGACAATAAAATTTCCCATATTTGACGTATCTAGGTGCAAAAGGAGCATGTCATTATAACGAATTTAATTATGATGTAAGTGATTTATCAGCTTCTAGATGCAGAGTTACAGTTGAGGGGTGGCTGGTGAGCTTGAAATACCTGTTCAATTGAAGTCTTTGCATTGCATATTCCTTTTTTCTAAAATGACTTTATCAAAAGAAAAATGCTATACAGTATAGGAGAGGTGTGCTGTAACCAAAGAAGGAATGAAGCCAACACCCAATAAAAGAAGGACCCAAGCCCCAACCCACAACGGAATATATATATATATATATATATAACAACAAGACAAAAAAACTACAAGGGGAACGCGTTAACAAGCAAAACAGGATGAGAAGCACCCTCCTTAGCGAGACATTCAACTTCTGAATTAGCACTACGGTCAATGTGGGAAAACGTTACTTGAAGGCTTCTAGCAATATCCAAAATCTCATCAACCGCACCTGCCAACTTCCAAGATGAGTCCCCTTCCAATATAAGGTTTGGGAGGTTAAGATGGAGAGCTTCTCCAAGGCCGGTTCTAATCGCCAATACCACCCACCCTAACCAATCCAGGGTTACCAATGGCAGTACCATCAAAGTTTAACTTCAGGCCCGGGGGGGGGGGGGGGGGGGGGGGGATGATCCATCTGTGAACGCTATCAAAAGAAGCCAGGGAAGAGAATGCCACTTCTTTCCAATTTCTCAAAAGCACATCAACAGTCAGCCCTCAAAAAAGAAGAGGAGAGACGCAAGAAGCAACAAGGAGTTTAACATCGTCCCTGAGAAGATCCTTGGCTGACACTTTATCTTTAAAACATCGACTGTTCCTTTCTTTCCAAATTACCCAAATAGTAGCCAAGAAAGAAGTCCTCCACATGATACGACCCCTATGAGGACCCCACCCCAAGAGATGAGAGAAATGGAATGGAAATACTCCACTCACGTCAAACCAGCTGAAGACAGTTTACCAAAGGATGTGGGCCACCCTACAATTTAGGTCAAGATGGTCCACAGATTTTATTTGGGTGACAATATACAATCTCCGACACTGCAGGTTATCAATGGTCAAGGTACCCCTAAATAGATTTTAGACTCAAAAGTCATTTTTATGATGAGGTTGTGCTGATAATTAATGGTATAGTATTGGATTGGGGGAAAAAGGTTATTATAGCAGTTTGAAAGGGTGGTTCTCTGCCTGCCTGCTTTATATGCCATGGTTCTTTGAAAGCCACAAGTTTGCTGCGGGACCATTGGTTTCATCTGGGATATCTTTTGTGTATGGTGAAGGCATCTTCACTTTTTATACTTGAATCTACTGATTGCAAAATCTAATATTTATTTTCTGAACCTTTTCTTTTCTTTTTTTGTAAAAGAATTTTAGAAGCCTCATTGATGGAATTGTGGTCTGGACGTTTCAGGAAGATAATGTGAAAATTCCTATTTGTCATTTTGCTATAGGGTGAAGGGCTGGCTGTAATTACATCATCATCATATGATGATGATGTCTAACTGGAGTTGCCTGTCATAATTATTTAAGCATCCACTGAACTTTTTTGCTATTTTGGCAGTTGTCAAAGGGGCATGGTTTAAAATCGTGGTTCGCGGTCATCGCGTCGCAGCTCGCGGTTCGCGGTCATCACGGCCCATCGCGGAGCGAATTTTTATTTGACCCTAAAAAAATCCGAAAAAATATCCAAAAAATCCAGAATATTATAAAATGATTGAAACTAAAGTTTTTTTTTTTCCATTAGTGCGCACTTAAAAGAAAAATAACGGTCCCCTCAAGTTATAACATCCTGAATTCATTGCTGTAACGATATATATACTTTAATATTGATTTATTAAAAATTCCGAAAATAAATATTTAATAAATGTAAGTTTTTGTTTGGACATTCATCTAGTGACTGTGAGTAACATCAAATCTAAGTATATAATTCAATATAAAGCCCTTGGTTCATGAATTAGTGTATTACTATTACACAATCTTAAAAAAAAAATAACTAAAATAATTCAGATTTAAATAACGAAAAAATGAAAAATATTACAAAAAGTGTTAAAACTTGAATTTTTTTGCTCCAAAAGTATAGATCTAACACATGTGTAACACATCTCAACCACCTCTAAGTTATTTTGATGTTGAATCTTGAAAATAACTTCAAAAACATAAAAAAATGAGCTTACCAAAGAGGTCTCTTGACTTTGATTAGCTTTCCCCACATACAAATCCACCCAAAAACTCTTAGATCTAAGCCTTAGGTCTCCTCCAAGCAACTTACAGCCCTTAGGAAGCTCTTAGCAGCTCTCAGGTAAGAGAATAGGTGAAAGAAATGAAGAAATGAAGGACTGCACAGGTTTTTTAAAAAAAATTCCGTCAGCGTACATAACGGCCGTTATTTTGAATATAACGGCCGTTATAATGCTATGGCCGTTATATTCAAAATAACGGCACGTAACGGCCGTTATTTACACGATATGAAGGGCCCCGCGACATACCGGCCGTTATATGCTAAATATCAGCACGGTATCGGCCGTTACCGTTACATAACGGCCGTTATGTAACAGTAACGACCGTTATTTTAAACCCTGCAAAGGGGTTGTGGTAGATGATGTGAACTTCAGATGAGTTTTTATTTGTTTGCTTTTTTCATTTTACATTTTAGGAAAAGAAAACTTACGTGCCATTCTCACTAACCTCCTACACCTTGCATGTTTGAACTTTGAAACCATTCTTACAATACTTTCATGGGCTTAAACTTTTTTTCCTGTAGTGTTGATGAGGCTGATGCTTCAGGACGGGATATTTCTTTAAAAAAGAGAGAAATCCTCAGGACCAATCTCTTTTTCCTGGTGAACTGACATTTTTTGAAGTGGTGCATTTGGCATGTTTGTGTGGTCCATTAGTGCCACTGCATAGAAAGAGGAGTTTGTGGATTAGGTTTCTAAAAATTAGCACCGTTGGATATTGCTAGATGTCTGATTGATGACTGTGAGCCCTATACTGGTATTATTTTAACTGTCCATTTCACCAATCTAGTTTGGATAACTTTCAATGACCGACCAGGCTGATTTTTTGTTCCCATTCACACAAATCCCTCTTTTATTAGGTGGGATCAGCAGGCTCCACCTGCAACCATGTGTATGGCTTCAAACGATGATCAGTTTGTCAGGTACTGATATCCATCTGCCATTAGGCTATGTTTTTTTTTTTTTTTTTTTGCAGGGGTTCAATGAACAATATTGTTGCTTGGATTTTGTAAGATCATTGACAATTTGTCCCGAGGACAGTCATAGGTTTTCCCAAATACATAGAAGTAATATGCTTCTGTAAAACTCTTTTTAGTGGACAGTGATATCAATTCTTTATAGCAACTAAGTGAGCAAAATACTCTAGTACATTTTGAACTTCAATGCTTTTACTTGCATGATATTTTTCTTGACATATATTTGCTTTTTGTTTCATGTATGTTTAGTTGTAGGCTATATGCTTTGAGCTTTGCACTGTTTTGTAGAAATGAAAGTGAGGATATCCATACTTTGGGGTTACTTTGTACTTTATTTATATGCAATTTTTCCTTCAATATACTTATTATTAGATAAAGTGGTCAGCCCCATAGTTAGATTTTCTTTCAGATGAATGCTGCTAATGCATACAGTATAGATATAAGTTTTTGGCATTGCACCTGTCCTTAACAACAACAATTGTTGTTGTTGTAAGCAATGACAATTTTATTAGATTGGTCTCACTGCCATGTACGAAAAAGAGACAAAAAAAGAAGAAGAGAGAAATAACCCAACACTAGATTGAAGCAAAAGGTCGCTTCTTTATTCAAATGGACTTTGTCTCTCCACTCATTTGAAACTAAACATTTTATGCTTTTAATGTTACAAAGTTTTTCATATTTCCCACCCAAAAAGGGATGTTTCACATTCTTTCGACTAGTTTTTTCTGGAAGTTATTAATTATTTCACTGTTTTGGATGATCTGTGGGACATTTGGTGACTAAATTGCCTTTATTTGGCAGATGACAACATCAATATCGATTGAAGATGTTCGAAGGGAGGTGAAAATTTTGAAAGCTTTATCTGGGCATAAACATCTGGTCAAATTTTACGATGCATGCGAGGATGTGAATAATGTCTACGTAGTCATGGAGTATGTGTTTCTTGGGACCTACTTAGAGTTAATACTGTGTACATTGGTAAAAATTTTAGGGCTATTGTGTATTAAGGTTGTAACTTGTAAGTGGCTAGCCCAAAGTTTAACCGACTTTGAACTCAGTTTTCTACCCTGTTGTCTGGCCTGGCCTAATGCCAGTGCTAGCCCAGGGCTGTCTTTTTGGGCCTGATTACTAAATAGGCCATGCTTGGCCCTATTTGTAACTTATGGCCTATAAGTGGCCCAGCCTGGACAAACATTCAATACAAATAGTGCTCATGTCTTCTAAAGGTCTAGATCTGGGTTTTAGTTTTAGGACCATGGGCTGAGTCATGCATAGAAAGTAAGAGCAATTGCTAACATGGACAGGCTTGAACAATCTTTGGCTCACTCCAGCCTACCTTGTCCTCTTTGTGACCTTAACTGAGTGTCTTTCATGTTTGACTATACAGGTAATGATATTAGTAACACCTTTCATGTGGCTGTCTAGATCTTTGTTACTGCTTTTCCGTCCTCCTTGGACTACCTTTTTAACTTTTTTTCTTTTTTTTTTTTTTTATTTATTTTTTTGGGTCGGGGGTGACTGTTTTTTTATTGATTGTTGAGCAAGCGCATCTTCGAATGGTATAATCATAACTATTAGTTTTTTATTTATTATTATTATGAAGTTTCAGCTAGCTGTTCTGTACCTCATATCAACCCCACAAAAAACTCACAATTCTTCTCAAATCCTGTCCCTAACATGCTCAAATTCCATCTATTCAACCCCTTACAGCCTGTCCCAATTGACTGGCTGAACCTGAACCCATAAAACCTGTTAACATCACCTTGCTATCCTTGGATTACCCACATAATTGGCCCACGTCAGCCCTTTTTCTGTATCTGAATGGCATCTTAATCCAGGGCCCCATCTATTTCTATTCAATCAGCCCCATCTTAACCCGATTTCAGCCCAGTTGACTTCCCTGTAACAGTCCTGAAATAACCCTGTAATAGCACCTGTAACAGTCCCGATTCTGTCCCTTATGTAAACCCGTAACCAGGAGTAGAAGAAAGTTGGCCTGTCTATGTGACAAAATGACACTGTATTTATAATGGAGTTCTGGCACAAGTTTGGAAATTACAATTAGGGAACATTATCTTTTTGATGGCACTCATAAAGAATTATAGCTATCTATCTGTTTACATACCTATCTATAGGATTACAATAATATACAAGATGAATATAGTGGTACAATAGTCCAAGTGACTACAAATATTTCCCTCCTCATGAGTCATCTTTATCTTTACACGTTACATCTGTCTGTAACATGTTTTTAATATGAGCCATCAAAACAGCTCCATATCTGGTTCAAGCTATACCCATAATCCTCCATATTCAGTCCCCAATACAGATCAGCTCCTTTAATCTATTCTAAAAACAGCATCAGTAGAACAGCCGAAATCCCTACAAGTCTGAGACCTTACCCACATCAACCCAACCCAACTGTCCAGCAATTCAATTGATCCAGAGATTAAATGCTCACAATTCCAGCACCTGAACCAACCCGTTGATGGATTTTCAATCAATCAGAAATAAGCTCAGGCCGACTTGTTCTGATCAAGACTGCAGGCCTGATCAGATCAGCTCCTTTAATCGATTCTAAAAACAGCATCAGTAGAACAGCCGAAATCCCTACAAGTCTGAGACCTTACCCACAGCAACCCAACCTAACTGTCCAGCAATTCACTTGATCCAGAGATTAAATGCTCACAATTCCAGCACCTGAACCAACCCGTTGATGGATTTTCAGTCAATCAGACATAAGCTCTGGCCGACTTGTTCTGATCAAGACTGCAGGTCTGATCAGATTTAGTTTATCAGTTATTTCTAGCTGAAGTGGTCGCCTTTTTGGGAAGGCTCACTGCCTATTTGGAGGGACCTCCTAGCTAGGGAAAGGAATGGAAAACTTAGCACTTCTGTCTGAATAACAATACTGAAAATGACAACAAAAATAATTGAGGATTTGAAAAAAAATATAAATCAGCCCATATGTTGTGAAATGATTGTTCATTTGTTTGCACCAGACGAGTGGTCTCACTAATTTTTTTTTTATTATATGTGAAAATTTGGTGTCGAGACAAAGTGCCTCAAGTGATCATTGATGGAGGGATCAGCTTGAACATCATTTCAAAAGAGGTGATTGATAAGCTAAAAGCAATCACATCCGTACAAGGTTGCATGGGAAAATGATGCATATATTCTGTAATTTAGCAATGTTTGGTGTCTGCTCAAGTTGGTTAGTATGTGGATTGTGGAATCCATATGAATGCCATCAATACAATCAAAGGGAGGTTCTTCATTCAGTTGGGCACAGCACATGGCCACTGTAACAGATGAAGTAATCTCCATGGAGAACCATCTGGATCATTTAGGGATAGCTAGGAAAAGGAATGGAGGATTTAATGATTGCTGTCTGAATAAAAACGGTGAAAACAACAATGGACACTATCAAGAGGATCAAGCGAACTCCCATCGGAGTAATGATACTGAAATCAACATTGGATGCTATCAAGAGGATCTGATGCATATTTAAGCTAGCTTCTTTATGTCATGAATACAACAATGGACACTATCAAGAGGATCAAGCGAACTCCCATCGGAGTAATGATACTGAAATCAACATTGGATGCTATCAAGAGGATCTGATGCATATGTAAGCTAGCTTCTTTATGTCATGAATACTGCTGGCATGCAGCCATCAATAGGGTATCTGAAACACCAAGGGTGCGTATTGTGAATGTTAATGAACGATTGTTTCCATTGGAAGACTGGTCACTCTGATATATGTACAAGTTTGGAGTGGAGCCAAAGTGTTTATTGATGGAGGAATCAGCATTAACATTGTGTGTAAGGAGGTAATTAAGTTGAAGATTCCTTGTGAAAAGCATCCACATCCATTCAAGGTTGCATGGGAAAATGACCAATGAAGGCGCCAGATTCAAGTAAAGAAGAAAGTTGGAGCCAGAGCTGCCTTCTAACCTTCTTTTCTTAATGACATAGGATGTGAAAGAAGTGAACATTAAGAGAGAAGATTTGGTGAAAATTGTAGTGGCATAGGATGTGAAAGAAGTGATTAATATGCAAAATCAGCTACAACAATAGATGATGGATCTGAATGCAAAACAATGAGAATAATCCTTTGAAGGAACTGGATAAAGAAGCTCCAGCAGAAGAAGACCTTGCACATGAACATCTCAAATGAAAAGAACCTGATGTAGTGCTTGTGGTGAAAGATCCGTTATCGAATTCTTTACAGATGGTAACGGAAAAGTCATCAGATGAGCTTCGACTTAGACAAGACTTTCTACATATCATGGATGTAGTATAGTATAAAAAAGAATGGAAAAGAATAAATTGATGATGGAAAAATAAAAATCATTTTGGTGGAGAACTATCGTAGGCCAGCAACGACGCCGGTAAGGAAAAGTTTGGCTATGAAAGTTGATGGCCCACCAAGGGGAAGGGGTAGGCAAAAGAGGACGTGGATGGAGGTAGTAAAAATAGATATGAAAAAGTATAACTTGTTTGAGGATTTGGCTCAAGATAGATCGGAATGGAGAAACAAAATTCGTGTAGCTGACCCCAACAAATTTGGGACAAGGCTTTGATGATGATGATGATGATTTTGGTGGAGAACCTTGAAGGCAGCGAGGAGTCATTTGTAAATGAAGATGTGCTCCATTGGTTATCACCAATGAGCTTTATTAGGAGCAGTACATGGATCTGTTTCTAGAAGGGATTGTTGAACCACTATTGATGATGGGTGATTTGGCCTCATCTAACTCCAAATCTTCCAAAAATGCTTGCCACAATGTATATATGGGGGTGTTATAATGTTGTTGCAATGCTGAAGTATTGACATGCATGTCACTGAAGTGAAAGTGAAAGTGAAAGCGGATGGAAGAAAAAAACTCTAATTCAAGTTTTCTCCCATTGGGAGGAAGTAGATCACCTAAGGTTATCAATGGTTGGACTAGGCTGAGCTCATGAATCTCTAGCCACAAGTTCATTTACAATTGAGGAGCTAAAGTTCGGGTCTCATACAGACCCTAGTGATTGGATCTGAGACTGCCTGCCTAATACCAAGCCAGAAATAAATAAAAAAAAGAAGAAGAGAAAATCATAAAAATCCCTTCTTGTGATCTATGTATGCTCTATGACTATGTTATTACCATTTTGTGTACTATTTTTATTGTACATATGTAATATATAAAACACAAGCAGGCCTGATAGATTCCCTCGGCCTTAAGGCCTTAGGCCTGGGTCTGGCCTGTTAAGGGTTCGTACCCAGCCCATCAAACTTAAATGCATGTCTAGGCCCACAAACGGATCCAGATCTATCAAACTCGGCTGGATTCAGGTCCATGGTCCATGAATTTTGATTTGTGGGGTTTCACAACTCATACATTTAGAGTAGAATTTCATGTTTCTAAGGTGGCAATTATTTCTGTCAATGGATGTTCTAATGACATGATGGATTTTATTCAATGGCCCTTTTTTCTTTCTTTTTGAATGGTAAATGTGCCATTTTAACAAGGATTGAAGAAGTTGTGGATTATTTTCTGATTATGCAGTTTATCTCTGAATTTTAAAGGAAAATTTTGGATTTTAGTTGCCACATCATGCAAGGCATATTTTTTAAGCATCAAGTCATTATCTTAGGCATGAGTTAAATGATTTTAGTCATATTAGTGTCTTAGTCATGTAAATAACTTAAATTCGTGGTAAGCTATAATTATTATATTACTCCAGTCATTAGATAAAGAGTTTTGTTTTACTTTTATCAATGTTGTTTAGAGTGGTTGGACATGTGTTTTATAAACTAGGATTGTCTCTCCAATTTTGTCAAGACGATGATAACTTTCGATTTATAGGTATTATGCGGCCAACCAAGTTTTCAATGAATATTGAATTTGATTCAGGCTTATTGCTTATTTCAGAGAATCAATTTGGTTTCATGCCTGGGAGATCAACCATGGAGGCTATCTTTCTCCTGAGGAGGTTAATGGAACAGTATAGAGAAGGTCACAGAGATTTACATATGGTGTTCATTGACTTGGAGAAGGCCTATGACCGGGTTACTAGGGAGATTCTTTGGAGAGTTTTGGAAAAGAAAAGAGTGTGTGCCTCATATATTGAGGCGATAAAGGATATGTATGATAGAGTCGTGACATCTATAAGAACGACTGGCGGCGAAACTAAGGAGTTTCCTATCACGATTGGTCTACACCAAGGCTCAGCATTAAGCCCGTACTTGTTTGCCCTAGTTATGGATGAAATTACAAGACATATCCAGGATGAGGTGCCGTGGTGTATGCTATTTGCAGATGACATTGTTTTAGTGGATGAGACGAGAGAAGGAGTGAATGCTAAACTAGAATTGTGGCGGAAACATTAGAGACAAAAGGGTTTAGGCTAAGTCGATGCAAAACGGAATATATGGAATGCAAGTTTAGTCAAAGTAGGACACTTGGTAACATAGAAGTAAGTTTGGGCACACAAAAGATTGTAGAGAAAGAAACTTTAGTACCTCGGATCTATGGTGCAACAGGATGGAGGGATTGATACTGATGTAAGTCACAGGATTCAGGCCGGGTAGACCAAATGGAGGAGTGCTTCGGGGGTCTTGTGTGATCGGAAAGTCCCCCTCAAGGTTAAAGGAAAGTATTATAAGGTGGCGGTACAACCAGCGTTGTTATATGGATCAGAGTGTTGGACAGTAAAGCATAATTATGTCAAGAAGATGGAAGTTGCGGAGATGAGAATGCTAAGATGGATGTGCGGGATCACAAGGAGAGAGAGGATTAGGAATGAGGAGATCAGGGGCAAAGTAGGAATAGCACCGATTGGAGATAAAATGAGAGAAAATCGACTGAGATGGTTCGGCCATGTTAGAAGGCGTCCAACGGAGGCACCTTTTAAAAGGTGTGAAAGCATGGAGATTGCCAGGAGTAAGAGAGGGAGAGGGAGACCCAAGAGAAGTTGGAAAGAAACTATTAAACATGACCTTACCTACATGGATCTAACGGAGGACATGGCCCTAAACCGATTTGATTGGCGTCGTCAAATCCATATAGCCGACCCCACCTAGTGGGAAAAGGCTTGGTTTGGTTTGGTTTGGTTATTGCTTCTGTTTTTCTTAAAAGATTCCAAGCCTTGGAGAAGGTGTTCATCAAAGTTTTAATTTCCAGTGCCCGTCTTCATCCTTGTTGGGACCGAGATGAGTTGGTGTTCCTATGTCTGTCCACATGCTACTCTTAAAATCTAAATATACAAAAAAAGAAAAAAAAAAGAAAAACAAAGAAATAATAGGAAAATGCTAAATATGTGTAAATTTTGTGTTTTAATTTATCTTAAATTAATTATAAATATTTTTAGTTTTTTTTTTTAATTTATCTTAAATTAATTATAAATATTTTTAGTTTTTCTTAAGGTTAGCGTGATGTTTATCATTACTTGTAGCTATTGGAATCATCACCGTCATCATCAAAGCCTTGTCCCAACTATGTTGGTGTTGGCAACATGAATAATGTTTCTCCTTTCCAATCTATCCTAAGTCAAATCCTCGGATAGGTTGCATTTCTTCAGATCTATTGTTACTACTTCCATCCATGTCCTTTTTGGTCCACCTCTTCCCCATGGTGGGCCATCAACCTGCATAGAACCTATAGCTATTGGAATGATCAATTAAAACAACACCAAATTAATTGTGGGGGTGGGGGTGGGGTTGGGGGTGGGGGTGGGGGCATTTTTCTTCTTGTGCGGGGTTGCACGTCGTGGGGTGAGGGGGCAACCAATTCTTCAATACCACATTGAGCTTCAAACTGGCTTGACCCTTGTGAGATACGGTGGGCCCCTATCAAGGTGGTAGATCCGGTTATAATCCAGTGATCCCATCACCAACCAAAGAAAAGTAGGGATACTTGGATTGCACAAGTCCCACATTGGAAACATCCAAGTCCAGAGCTTGGGCTTAAGTAACCCATGGGTTACCCATCTACTATTAAAACGTTCTTTAGGTAGGATCGGCTCCATGGCATTACAGAAGGTATCAGAGCTGAGGACGGCTCTGTTTCTGATGGGGGAGAGTGTGAGATCTGGTGTGCCCCTATCAAGGTGGTAGATCCAGTTAAAATCCGGTGAACCCATCACCCATCAAAGAAAAGGAGGGATACTTGGACTGCACAAGTCCCACATTGGAAACATCCAAGTCCAAAGCCTGGGCTTAAGTTCCCATGGGTTACCGTCTATTAGTAGAACGTTCTTTTGGTAGGATCAGCCCCGTGGTGTTACAACCCTAACATTGTCATTATGATACTTTCCATTTCTTATTGGATGATTATAGAAAACCCAATGGATAGAATACCTAAAACTATAAAACAGCTTAGGCTCCATTGTCATATTGACAACTCTTATGTGGCATTGGATTATTATAGAAAACCCAATGGATAGAATACCTAAAACTATAAAACAGCTTAGGCTCCATTGTCATATTGACAACTCTTATGTCTCATCGATTATGAATCTCATACTGTTCATCACCATACTAATATAGCTTGTAGGCCCCATTATCCATATGATAAGAATTTGTTTTAGGTACCATTCTGGTACTTGTCCCTCTCACTTCAAAGTCCAAACTTAAAGACAAAAGAAAACAAAAAGAAAAAAGAAAAAATAAAAGAAAAAAAGGAAAAACATGAGTTGCTTTATATAATTTTTTTGGTCAAGTTACTATGACACATACCAGTTTGTACCATCTCATTCCAATTTGTACCAGTCCATGCCGGTTTGTCTCAGTTTGTACCATTACTAACCTATAATAAGTCAACTCGGTGCCTAATGGAATTTAAACCATGGTCCTGACTTCTCTTCTTGCTGCTGACTCCTTGGGTTTATCCAGGAACTTTGTGGTGCTCATTCCAAGGCATTGCCTAGCATCAAGGAAATGGACCAAAGAACAAAGAAATAAGATCTCCAACCTGTGAGATTTTTGAGGATGACTGAACCATGGCCTCATATTGTGTACTTGATGATCTAACAGGAGACCCCTCAGACAAACATCCTAAACTTCTGATATATATATGGCATATGAATAAATCATTTAAATATAGTACAACAGCAAAGCAGGAAAAGGGCATGGAGTCAGGACTAGGGTGTCCTATGAGGGAAGTTTTGGGGCATGCTGCATCCGTTTTGGGGCCCGTTATATTAATAGTTGTTAGAATGGCACGTGTGAATTACTATGGCATATTACACATGTAGGGAATATTCATGAACTTAGGTGACCTGTACAAATATCTTAGTTAGGAAATACAATTGTAATATCATCCCACTTAAGGGGATTGGATTCCTTGTAATCATTGTAATCAAGGAAAGTTAATAGTATAAAGAAAGGGCTCTACCGTAAGGAGGGCATGCTTCTCTTTGCTCACAATCAAAAGCTCTCTTGTTTCCATCTTTCTTCTTATATTGATATGATATCAAAGCCAACCAATCACGAGTTCAAATTTGCACAGGGCAAAAAAAGCCCCATGCCGCGTTTTGTGTGCGGGCGCATGTGCGTCGGGAAAAAAGGCCCCATGCTGCGTCTTGTGCGGGCGTGTGCTTCGAGTCCTGGCAGTGTCCTGCCCGAGGGGTGGTAGTTAGTTTGCCGCAACTTTAACACCTAGGCATTTTTGGTGTATTGGTTAGCAACTTGAGAAATGTCTGGGTAACTTAACCATCATCTCTCATATTCAGAATTGAGAACTTCAACAAACTGTGACTTGTAAGGGACTGTAATTCCTCCTACTGTAGCCAATAGAATATGACTACCTTCTGAAAACATTTTCCAAATGAAAATAAAACTTGTCAGCTGCAAGTCAACTACTAAGTACTTATTGTCTGAAATGTTTGAGCTTACAGTAATGTGGCATGGTTTTGAATGATTATCTGATTTTGCTAAACATTTATTTCTTTTTAATCAGATTGTGTGAAGGTGGAGAGCTACTCGACAGGATTCTGTCCAGGTCAGTGTGAGCTTTATATTTTAAATATACCATGTGTTAGGGCATCTACATCTAGTGTTGAATTAAACAAGCATTTTGTTTCAAATCAGTGTCCTTTTGTGTAGAGGTGGAAGATACACCGAGGAAGATGCAAAAGCTATTATTATCCAAATCTTAAGTGTAGTTTCTTTCTGTCATCTTCAAGGTGTTGTCCATCGTGATTTAAAGCCAGAGGTATGCATCTTGAACTCAATTCTATTTAAATAAATCTTCCTTTTTTAACTCCCTCTTATAGTGAATTTTTAAGTTATCGTCACCATCACCATCACCGCCACAATTATTACTGCTGCTTCTGCCGCTACCACTACTCTTATTTAGTTTTTTTGGCTTCCCCTATGACCGGTCTTTTAGCTCTGACATATTTGTGCTGGATCTTTACAGAACTTTCTCTTCACAACTAGAAATGAAGATGCTCCTATGAAGCTTATTGACTTTGGTCTTTCTGATTTCATCAGACCAGGTTAGACTTGATTTTTAATGCTTTTTGTATGGATCCTTAGCTGTTAGTTATGTTACTTAGATGGTGTTAGATATGAATGTCGTGTTGGTGTTATACGCTTTCGACTTCCAATTTTGAGGTACATGGAAAGTTTATATATTTAGAATATTACTGCCTTTCTTGTTGAAATATATTTTAACGTAAAATTGTTGCTTCTTTCTTTTCAATGTGATGCCCTTGTGGTGGTTGGGATTATCTAAGGGAGTGCAAGCACGACCTCCCACAAAGCAATGGATCACAAATTATTGATTTTATTTATTGTATTTTATAGTAGTGATCTGGTGCATCTAGATACGCTAAAAAGTGTACTGTATCCATTGGATACACCAGTGTTCTGGTCCACTTCCCTCAGCACACAGCGTACGGTATTCGCTTATGAATGAACCTATCGTGAATACCATAGCCATACCGGTATCATGTGATGTCTGACACGGGTACATGATGTATTCCAATGATTGGGTTGTTGGTGGTTTTGTTACATCATTATCATTTTGTATAGGGAAAAAGATATCTACAATTATTAAACAATTTAATTGAGTTCCAAGTTGAACTTCAGCAATTCTTATTTAGATTATGCTAGTTACATGGCAACTTTTAGCTTCACCAACTCAAGCTAAATAATGCTTCTGTGTTCAGAAGAGGTGTTTCAGTTTGGCTCAACACAAAATGTCAACCTCCCTGTCGGACTCTTATTCTGAGGAAGCCACATTAGGTTTCTAGTTTTGATGTCAAATAATCCTGGTTATTATGTTGCGCTGGGTTGCATTGGACTGACAAATTGGGGAGATTCTAAGAGGGGGGAAAGCTAAAAACTCAAGGAAGAATTATTAGGGATGTAAATGGGTCCCTAATTCTCTGGTTACCTGGAAGTTCCGACCGGTGAAAAACCGGGTTTGGAACCTCATACAGGCCCGAACAAGTAAATGGGTCCAGTTTCGGATCCTTATTGTAAAGATCTGATACCTAAATGGGTCCGGTTCTGGATCCACCTCGGTTCCGAACCAGCTACCCAGATTCTGGAGTATAAATGGATCCTTATTTTAAAGATCTGATACCAAAATGGGGCTGGTTCCGGACCCATCTCGGTTCCGAACCATCTACCCAGGACCGGAGTATAAATGCTTTCAAAATTTTGAGACCCCCAGACCCTCCTCATTCGTAAGAAATCTTCCCCAGAACCCTCGGTTCTTTTTTTGCACCAACCAAATCCCCATCAGCCATCGCTCGCTGCTTTGCTCGATTGACTATCTCTGAAGCGAGGATGAGATGAGAGAGAGCGAGGATGAAGTGGTGCAAGGTGACGGTATGCTTGGTTGGATTCTAAGATGTTCTGAGGGTTGTGGGTTTGTGAGGTTGATGTTGATGATGGGGACATGATGTGGCCCGATGGTGATGACACTTGGCTGGGGTATGTTGGGTTCTATGATGCTGTTTGCAGGTGGGTGCTTGGATGCTGTGGTGTCGTCGATAAGAGACTAGAGAGGGAGTTTGGGTTGTTGCATGTTGTAATGATAGAGTGGATTGTTTGGTTGGATTTGGATGGAATGGTTGTGGATAGCCTGTGAGTGCAGATTGGTTGTAATTCTTCTTAAACTCACTTCTCCTTTTTATCTTTTGATTCTTGGTCTCGGAATTGTACAATTTCCCCTCCCTGATCTACCCCCAACATGCATATTCGAGAAAATGTTGACATGATTTTTTTTTTGTTTCTTCTGGGGTTAACTTCAATTTTCATTTCATTTTTTTGGGTTTTCTTTGCTCGAAGATGATTTTTTGGGAAGGATATTTAATCAATGAATTAATGGTAGTTTTGAGTTTTGACAGACAATGGGATGACAAGGGACACACACCTGATTCCAGAACCGGATACTGCTAGACTTACCGGAACCGGATCCATCCTCTAAGAAACGCCTCTGGTTCCAGTTCCACCATGGATCTGAACTAGAACCAACCTGTTTACATCCCTAGGTATTATAAGCTTTTCCATGTTTCAAGTCTCATAGGGGATACTAGAATATGATTTTGTGAGCGTAGAGAGGGCCAAGACCATGGCGGCTAGGTGCCATCTTCAATGAAGAGATTCATTGTGATGGCTGGAGGTAATGTTTTAAGTTAATGAGAGGCAAACATATTGGGAATAGGGTAGTTAAATGTGTTTGCATACCCATAATTATAATTTTGTAATGGTTGCTTTTGTATATTTTTTTATAACGCAGGGTTCCCAGCCTTTTGGGCTGGAATAATCCCTACGGGCCTAGGAGAGAAAGCCGGATAAAATTCCCCTGTGGCCCCAGTGTAGTAGTGCAGTTTCAAACCCACAACCTTTGGGTGCAAACCGTAGTCCTAGGCCAACTGAGCTACCCCTCTATTTATGTACTGCGCTTTTGTTTCACTATGAACATTTCTTTGTTAACAGTTTGACCGAAAAAATGTAGAAAACGGGTATGCCAAGACTTTTGGTCCATGTTGTTTTCATTGAAATGCTTTCTTGACCAGTTCTAGGCACTTCACAGTTGTCAAGCCTGAATCCCAGTCCCAATAAACCATCTGGGCATGGGCTTAAATAAAGGCATGTTCATGTCAGTCTCTGGATGATCTAGACAAGCTTTTACTTGTCAAGAATCCTTCCTATTGCCATCCTTCTGGCTTCTTTTTTTTTTTCCTAAATATTTTGTTAATTAGTTTTTCCAAGATGTGGACTTGAGACCGAAAATGCACATGTACAGGTGTATGTATCAGAATGTGACACTGGTACAGGATGTCTGATTTCAAATTACAGAAAGGATGTTGCTCTCATGCCTGTCTTTCATACCTAAAAAGCAGTCCAGGCATGGCCTAAATGATGGGCCTTTTCATGTGAGACTCATGATGATCCTGGTAGCCTTTACTAGGTTCCTGCCGCCTCCCCTAAAAGGGTAACTTTCTAAGTCGTTGCTTCCCTATTCTCTCAAACATTTTGCTGACCCGTTTTTCTGGATGTGGAATCTGGACCAAGTACATTGCATGAGCATGGGTATGTGTATCAGAATATGACATTTGTACAGGGTGTCCGATCTGGCTAGCTACAAAATTTTTGTTTTATGGATTTGATAGTGTATTTAGAATAGTTCAAATAAAATAGTTTACTTTGTTGCAAAATGTCTGTGATAAAAGCACTAAAAAATAATTTACAAACCCATTTTAAGAATAAATTTTAAGAAAACTTCTCCAAACAATTGAGTTACAAACATGTTGATATCTAATTTTGAATTCAAATGAAGAAGTATTTTTTAAGCTAGAAAACAACGTTTTAGGCTAGTGCGTGAAGAACCCTGCCATGTTGTGAACTAGGAGAAAAGAGCACTTGTGGAGGGTGTATCATCCACCCCCCAAAATGATACATATCAAGCACTGCAGATCGGTTGCGGTGATACATATGGGCATTACTGTGAATTTAGTTTTAGATAAAAATAAAATATATATGTATAAATCCAAAATATTAGAAAATGCTAGATTTTGATGTTTATTTTAGTTAGGAACTAAATAAATGTATGTATCAAACCATTCTTTGTCATTTAGGTTCTATATGTTTGTATGATTCTAAAAGAACGCCTTAACTATATTTGTTCACCTTATAGTCATGTTACTCAAAATTTGATGATCATTTAGTATTTACTACATATTTAGTATATAGTACCATTACACCATCATCATTTATTATGTAATATGTTGTATACTAGTACTTAATTATTGCTTAGTTCTTATTTAAAACTTTCTATTTCCTACTTAGTAAATAGTGTTTACTACCTACTAGTTAATAACTAAAATTAGATCTATGGTGGATCACATAAATCTAGACACTAACGAAACAATCTTTGAGAGCAAAGTTTAAAAAAACTTATTTTTTTAAAAAATCCCTAGTTCACAGATATTTCTAAGAATAACATAAAGAAAAAAGAAAGTTGCAAATGACATAACCAGAGAACTAAATTGAAGAGAATGATTTGGAATATTGGATGATCTCAACGATCAGTCCTTTGCTTTACTTATAGACTTAATGGCCTTAATCAAGGCAAATTACAATCTAATTACAATCTCTATGAGAGGAAAGAGTATAAAGAATATTGATATAGATTGTATACATGGAAAGAATTCAAAATAGATTGATGAGTCACAGTCCACTAATCCTTATCCCACGTGATATATGAGAATGGGCCAGTGGGCCTATTGTACATGGGTCTTGGCTCAACTATTGTTGACATCCCCCCTCAAATTGATGCTGATCAAATAGGAGCAATTTGCGAATCAGGAACTCATGACGTGGCCGAGGCAGTCCTTTGGTGAAGATGCCTGCGAGTTGGAGTTCACTTGAAACATGTGGAAGACTAATCACCTTGCGATCATATTCATCTCGAATGAAGTGACAATCCACCTCAATATGTTTTGTACGTTCATGAAAAACGGGATTCTCAGTAATACGGATGGAACTAGTATTGTCTACATGAAGTGGGGTAGCCGATGTCTGAGAAAAACCAAGATCTGTAAGTAAGCCACGAAGCCAAAGGATTTCAGAACAGGCAGCGGATATAGCACGATATTCAGATTCAGTGGAAGATTTGGAGACCCTTTCCTGCTTTTTGCATTTCCAAGAGACGAGTGATTCACCTAAATACATACACCAGTCTGTGGTGGATCTGCGAGTATCTGGTGTCAGAGGTTTGCCAACCGGAAAGAACAATCCTCGAGTCGGAGAACCAAGAATGTACCGGATGATCCGTTTGACTGCAACCATATGGTGATGTCTTGGAGCAGTCATGAATTGACTGACAACATTTACAGCATAGGAGATGTCTGGTCTAGTGATGGTCAAGTAGAACAGACTGCCGACCAAGTGTCTGTAGAATGTGGGATCGGAGAGGAGATCCCCATCATCTTTCTTGAGTTTCACATTGACTTCTAATGGAGTGTCTACAGGGGTGGTATGAGTTAAGCCAGCAAGGTCATGAAGGTTAATAGCATACTTATGTTGATGTAAAAACAGTCCCTTCCTAGACTGTTGGACCTCAAGTCCCAAGAAGTATGTTAATGGACCCAAATCTTTCATATGGAATGCAGCTTGAAGTGAGGATTGAAGATTTTGAATCATGTTACTGTGAGTGCCTGTGATGATGATATCATCCACATATACAAGAAGTATAGTGGTAGCTTGAGCAGTCTTATTCAAGAATAATGAAGGATCATAGGGACTTTGAGTAAAGCCAAGGTTCAGTAGAGTAGAACGAAAATTTTCAAACCAAGCTCTGGGTGCTTGTTTAAGTCCATACAACGAGCGACGGAGTCGTGCCACTTCATTTTTAGATGGAGACTCATATCCTTGAGGAAGACGCATGTATACTTCCTTGTGAAGATCCCCGTGGAGCCATGGAGGAAGGCATTCTTCACTTCAATCCATTACAGGGGCCATGAGCGTGATGCCGCAATAGCAATAATAGTACGCACAGTTGTCATCTTGGCGACCGGAGCGAATGTTTCATCATAGTCAATACCATACTCCTGACAGTTGCCAAGAGCCACTAACCGAGCCTTATAACGTGCCAGAGTACCATCAGGATGCAGCTTGATAGAGTAAACCCACTTACAGCCAATGGGTTTGATGGACGAAGGACATTGAACAATATCCCATGTGTGATTCTCTTTTAGTGCGTCAAGTTCTTCCTGCATGGCTTGCCGCCAACACTCATGTTGCACTGCTTGGGAAAAGTGATTAGGTATATGAACAGAAGACAAGGTAGCAAGTAAGGATGTATGGGTAAAGCCAAACCGATCAGGGGGGCGGGAAAGCCGAGATGATCTACGAAGATGAATGGGTTGAGAGATGTCAGAAGCAGGAGCGGGGTCAAGTGCCGAGGAAGCTGACAAATCAGGAGGCTCAGGTGCAATCGTGTTTTCCTGTCTGCGCCTTTCGTACACGATAATAGGCTTGATATTTTTCGTAGGTAGATCCGGAGGATCACCAAAAGCAAGAACAAGAGAAAACATAGGAGATGGATTAGGATCTAGATGATGATGGAAAAAAATATTGATATTCAAAAAACACTACGTTACGAGAAATCCGGATACGTTTTGCCTTGGGATTATAACAAAGAAATCCTTTTTGATCATTCGCATAACCTAAGAAGGCACACTTCGAAGATTGAGCCGATAGTTTTGTTCGTTCGATCGGTGGAAGAAGAGCAAAACATACGCAGTCAAAAACATGGAGATGAGAAAAAATAGGATGCTTATGAAATAAACGAAAATAAGGTGTTTCATGGTTAATGCGCGGTGAGGGTAGCCGATTTATAACATGAACTGCTGTGGACAGAGCTTCGGGCCAGAATTTTTTGTGGAACAGATGATGTTAAGAGGAGGGACCGAACAATGTCCAAAAGATGTCTGTTTTTCCTCTCAGACACCATTTTGTTGGGGTGTATAAGGACAAGATTTTTGAGAAATTATTCCTTTGTTTTGCAAAAAAGTCTGAAACTCATTTGAAACATATTCCCCACTTGAATCTGTACGAAGTGTTTTAATGGATGTGGAGAAATGATTTTCCACATAGGCTAAGAAAATTTTAAATGAAGCACATAGCTCAGATTTTGAATGAAAGAAATATATCCATGTATAGCGACTATAGTCATCAATGAATGTAACAAAATATTTAAATTGAGAATGGGATATGATAGGTGCTATACCCCATACATCACTATGAACAAGATCAAAACATTTCAATGATAAGGAAGTATTGATGGGAAAAGGAAGAGTCTTGCTCTTGCCCATTTTACAACTAGAACAATTAAAGGAAACATCCTTAAGAGAAATTTTATTATCATGTAGTAATCCAGATTTAAATAAAGATAACAAAGTTCAAGAATTAGGATGGCCTAATCTTTTGTGCCATAAGTGGCTCTTATTGGAACTAGAAGCAGAAAACAAGGCAGAAGCAACCAAAGACCTATCTTGTGTAGATAGTTGTAGCGGAAAAAGACGACCACACTTAGGTCCCTTCGCTATCACCTTCCCCGATGCTTGATCCTGTATAACACAACCAGAACGAGAAAAAGAGACAGAACAGTGATTATCAACTAGTTGGCCAACATATAATAAATTGGTAAATAACTGAGGAGAAAGGAAAACATGACTCAAAGGTAAGGGATGTGAGATCTCACTGATGGCAGTAATGAGTATACTGCCACCATCTGCTATATTGATTCGGAGACTTCCATTATAAGGTTTTATTTGAGATAGAATTTCAGATGAGTGGGTCATATGATTAGAAGCCCCCGAATCCATATACCAGGTAGAGTTTGGTTGTTTGGGTTTACCTGAGAGTCCAAGGTAGAAAAAGCATTTACGATCATCTGTTGAACCATTTCCGGGGTAAAGAGAGGATGAAGAAGCAGTTGGAGCAGGCAGCATTGTAGGGGTAGTAGGACTCAATGCAGGAGTAGGCACATCCAGAGTTGCCAGATTTGCTTTCTGAGAATAGGTCTGAGCGCGACGCCGACATTCAGGAAGAACATGGCCTTTGCGTTTGCAGTAAGAGCAGTATTTTTTATTGCATTGGGTGGCAACATGGCCATATTTCTGACACGAGTAACATTGTACTTTAGTCATATCCCTGTTTTGCTGATGGGAACGGGCAACATAAGCCGTAGTTAATGGACCGGTGGGAACTGCATTTTGAAGAGTAGCCTGGGTGGTGAAACGCTGTTCCTCACGAAGAAACTCTCCGAAGCAAGAATCAATAGATGGGGAGGGCACCCTGCTCATCAGATTTGAACGAAGTTGTTCAAATTTAGGCCTAAGTTTCATCAGGAACTGATCTCTCTGACTAGTGGAATTGATGTTTTGAACTACCGCAATCGATGCCTCAGGGAGATTGGAGTAAATGATCTCAGTATAGTCTGTCCATAAATGAATAAAAGTAGAGTAATATTCTTGAACGGACATAGTTCCCTGCGTAAACTGAGAAAGCTCATGTTCCAGGTGAAACCGCCGGGCAGAGTTATCATGTTGATATACCTGTTTGAGGTATTCCCACATTCCTTTTGCTGTTTTGTAAGGTCTGAGATTCATGATGTATTGGGGATCTACTGACCCCATAAGCCAAGTCATGATTTGGGCATCTTTAGTTTCCCATTTTGATGCCGCCTTGACATCTTCTAAAGGTTTTGGATCAGTCCCATCTATATGACCCCATAGTTCTTTTCCTTTAAGGTAGATATGAAATTGGAAGGCCAGGATGTATAATTGGTCCTATTGAACTTAATTAGTAAATGTTCACTTTTATCCATGATGTATTACTCTAAAAATGGCTCAAGATTAACCAGTAGAGTACAATAGAGGGATCAGATCAACTCAGGATGCTTGAAAACAGTGCAGAAATGACAAAAAAAATTGGCTGTGAACAATTTCACCAAAAAAGGACCCCAGGCGACCTTGAATGGCAGTGTTGGTTCCCTGCATGTGGCCCACTGTGTGATCTAAGTGAGGATCAGATCCACAAGATGCAAGGAGGATCAATTTATCTTTTCAGTGGTACAAGATTTATTGAAATCCATCCATAAACCAAGATTTTGTATGGCTGAGATCAAAACTATCTTGGAAAACTTGGAAATCACAAGATGGAGCAAATGGCCTACCTCTGATCTTGGAAAAATGTTGAAAAAATCTCCAAAAATACCAGGAGTGTTGGTCGACCACTGCTGTAGTTGTTGCTGAAGATGCTATGATGATCGCAGGTGGGCCACTATTGATCAGATCACTATTGAAGACCGATCAGCTGACGATGAACACAGATCCCTGATCTGGTTGTTGCTACGATTACAGATCTTGATCTGTTTCCCTCTGATACACAAGATTTGTAGTTTCTTAAGAACAACAGGACTGATCACAAGTGGGTCACAGTGATCAGATTTCAATATCTCAGTCAGAAGTGCACGAACAATCACAGGGAACGACTGTTTTCTCTAAGATCCAAAATAAATTGAATAGTGGAAGCTAGAAAGCTCTTATACCATGACAGAACTAGAGAACTAAATTGAAGAGAATGATTTGGAATATTGGATGATCTCAACGATCAGTCCTTTGCTTTACTTATAGACTTAATGGTCTTAATCAAGGCAAATTACAATCTAATGACAATCTCTACGAGAGGAAAGAGTATAAAGAATATTGATACAGATTGTATACATGGAAAGAATTCAAAATAGATTGATGAGTCACAGTCCACTAATCCTTATCCCATGTGATATATGAGAATGGGCCAGTGGGCCTATTGTACATGGGTCTTGGCTCAACTATTGTTGACAACAAATGCCTAAATAATTTGTATATGAGTATCTATGCTCCAAACATGAATTATGAGTGAATATTGAGATCATAAATACCCAACAAATGAAAGACTTGATAAATGTGCTCTAACTTGGACTTTTTCTTATCTAAAAGGCAAACTCTCAAGCTATGGTGGCACATTGGCTTTGATTCTTCAACACAAAGTGTTTTGTGTGTGTTAGAAAGGCTCAACTCTCCCCTTTTGTGGCCAATGTGCTCTCATAAAATGTGTGAATGATGATAGATAGCAAAAGGCAACATGGTCTGGATCGATATGATATGTATAGATCGATATTTTGATCCACGATCATGGAAAATCATGCAGAAAACTGTATGGAGATGCCTATTGATTGATGCATGATATGTAGTTCATTTTAAATAATCTTTGTAATGTAGACTGGAATTGTACCCTCGTATTTGTGTTGATTAAAATATCTTTACCAGACCCCCTATCAATCAAATAAAACAAATCTGTTGGATCAGTGAATATATGTCACTTTATCAACCGTATCAGTGATTTTAATTTGAGCTCAAATGCGCAGAATCGGTCCTTTTCAACCTCTACTGGATATATTGGTGATTGAATTGGTTGTATCAGAAATACATGAGGGATATGCGATAAGCTCCTATATTGCATGTTAATAACTATATCTAAAAATCTGATATTTGTATGGACCGATTTTTGGGACCATGCTTATACTCAATCATTACTGATTTCTGATAAAAAATAATTAATCAGTGACATGCATCTCTTCACCTGTAAACGATTTTCAGCTTCATACTTGAATATTGCACAAGGTGTATATTTAAGTGACAGGCATTGCTTTTTCCTTTTTGTGCAGATGAGAGGCTGAACGATATTGTTGGCAGTGCTTACTATGTGGCGCCTGAAGTCCTCCATAGATCATATAGTATGGAAGCAGATATATGGAGTATTGGTGTTATAACATACATCTTATTATGTGGTAGCAGGCCTTTCTGGGCACGAACAGAGTCTGGGATTTTTCGTGCTGTGCTTCGAGCTGATCCTAACTTTGATGATGCGCCTTGGTCTTCTGTATCTCCAGAAGCCAAAGACTTTGTGAAGAGGCTTCTCAATAAGGATTACAGAAAAAGAATGACTGCTGCACAAGCTCTGAGTAAGTTGTCATTTTTTGCTTTGTTTCTGTAGTGACTTAGAGCTGTATGTATTCAAGCAATCGATTATAGTCTTAATTTCAACTGGTTTGTGCAAATATTCTCATTCATTTTCTGTAAGAGTTGATACATATTGGTCATATAGAAAGTGGCTTATCTGACGTAAGGAAGCTAATGCACTTCAATGATGGCAGCCCATCCATGGTTGCGGGACGAGAATCAGCCGGTTCCATTGGATATATTGATTTATAAATTAGTAAAGTCATATCTTCGTGCAACACCTTTCAAACGTGCAGCACTAAAGGTTCAACTCTTTTCTCTTCGGTTCATGTATATAAATGGTATAAAATAGCAATGGTATTACTCTTACCTTTACATCAAATAATTTATACCAACTGTCTCAGGTCAGAATCCAGATTTGGTCACTTTTAGTTTTAAGAGATACTCCTTGTAATGATGTCTCTGATCTATTTGGTTCATCCATTTGTCTGATAATAGGATATTGACTTGTACTGGATTGTGTTACACTGGATGTGAGTCGAAACTGCATTATATGTGGAAAAGGGAAAAACTTACTCTGTTGAAATCAATGTTGTAAAAATCGCTAGGCGGACGCTAGGCGGTGGGCATGGACTAGGGATTAATTGACTAGGCGGGGATTAATCAGGGATTAATCGGATTAGGCGTTTTTGATGAAAATCAACTATTTTTCATAGAATTTTAGAACACTTGTCATCACATATATGCAACAATATAAATAGACATCAATGGTTAGTTGATGCATTTTAAAAAACACATCTCTTACTTAGTTGACTAATGCTTGCTATATTTTACAGATAACACAATGGCTTGCAGACATGTATGGCACAAGCATAGCTGCATATCCAAGCAATTGCTCAAAATCAAACCAAACGAGAATATCATCATGTTCTAGTGTTGCATATCCAAGCAGTAGCAGAGCATTGTAACATGCTAGTGTTTCATAGAAATTAAACTTCAAAAAACATCAAATCATAAATCATCAAAAATATCATCATGTTCTTCCACCAAGGCCAACTTAGACCGCTGCAACGGGAAATCAAAACCCTAAATGGGTTCTGTGCTCAAAGCCAAAAATCAAGAAGACTGAGATCCATGCCAAAGTCAGACCACGCATTATGTCATCACAGATCAAGCAAAAGGCAGGAAAAAAAAAACAGGAGCAAAAAAAAAAAAAAATAAACAGGAGCAAAAAAAAAAAAAAATAGCAGCAGGAAAAAAAAAACAGGATCTGCTCCCGTCGCTTTGGAAGGCTGAGTCAAAGGCCTTTTCAGGATTCCTGTTGCCAGTCTATGGCAATTGGGGAGTCAGTCCATCGCACAACTGGGTTTCACTGTCCCATAGAATAGCTGTTTCTTGAGCAGCTTGTGGCACCTCTTCTCCATCCCCAACAATGGAAGGAAAGACAGCAGTGAAGAAAAAAATGAAAAGAAAGAAAGCAACAGCAGCAGCAATGGAAGGAAAGACAGCAGTGAAGAAGAAAAGAAAAAAAAAAAAAAAAAACAGTACCTGCGCAGCAATGGAAGGAAAGACAGCAGTGAAGAAACAAAATGAACAGCCACTGGACAGTTTTCCTCCGCTTCTTCCTCCTCTTCTTCTTCTTCTTCTTCTTCTTCCGCCGTTTCTCCTTTCTTCTTCCGCCGTTTCTCCTTCTTTTTTCGTTTCGTTTCTGACTCAGTTAGGGCACGAACGAGGGCATTCTGTCTCTTAAGTGCTGGACGCCTGGACCAAGTTATGACTTAAGCCCATTATGGGCTGGGCTGGGCTGGACCATTTCAGCTTTTTAAAATTTTAAGTTATGGGCCGGATTGACCGAAGCCCACTAGGCGGATTAGTCGGATTAATCGGAATTGCCCACTAGGCGGATTAGTCGGATTAATCGGAATTAGGCGGGATTAATCGGATTAATCAGTGCACCCGATTTTTGGCCTCGCCTAGCCCTTAGTCGCGGCGGTGAGGGCCGCCTAGCGCCTAGGCGCCGCCTAGGCGGCCGCCTAGGCCGATTTTTACAACACTGGTTGAAATGCTGCTATCAAGTTGTATGTAAGTCTTTCTCCTGCGCACGTGCACTGTCACACTGCACATCAGTGCCGTCAACACATGGCGGAACCCCTGAATTTCACTCAGGACCCATGTAACAGAGGGTGTTGATGAAACAGTGCACAGTGCACGTGTGTGCTGGAAAACACCGTCCCAAGTTGTGTCTTCTTACATAATTGTTCTATAGTAAGTACCTGGGGATGTGCCAATTTTTTGAGGCAGAAAAAGTGGGAGACTGGTATCCCACTAGTAAATGTGGCTTCTGATATTTCACTGACCAAATATAGATAGTGGACCAGAGAAACCTGTTCCAGAAGATCGAAACCAGTTTCATTGTGGCAGACATCCAAATACACCCAAAATTGTATCCTTCATGTTCATTTATTGACCATTGTATCAATAATCAGTCTGTTACTATAAAAATTTTTTCAATTTTTTACTCTTTCATGGAAACTTTTTATAAACATTTAGCATGAATTATTGTAAAGTGTTTCTTTTGCTATGACAATGCAGGCTCTATCAAAAGCTTTAACGGAGGATGAGCTTTTGTACCTTAGGTTTCAGGTTTAACCTATTGGAGCCGGATAGAGATGGTTGCATCTCACTAGAAAAACTTCCGCATGGTTAGTTAATGGTTCTTTTGGACCTTCCACGCCAATCTTTTTTGTCAAAAGGTGGTTGATGGCTTGACTTTATCAAAATGTGCAGGGGCTCACGCGAAATGCAACTGATGCGATGAGGGAGTCTCGAGTTCCTGACATTTTGAATGCGGTAGGACATTTGCTACTGTGGTGGTTTGTAACAGTCTTACTGAAAACATGGTTTGGATTGGTGGTAGAAGGGCCAGTTGTCCTCTAAGGGCCACTGCCTCAAATGGCAGGAAGGCCCCCACTGTTGTCTGACTAAAATTTTTTAAACTGCTTAACCATATCTCTTTTATGAAATGATGAATTTGTAATCTGCTGGTTGTTTTTATCCTCAAGATGGATCAGCTATACTTTAGGAAGATGGATTTTGAAGAATTCTGTGCTGCTGCAATCAGCCCATATCAATTAGAGGCTCTTGAAGAGTGGGAACAAATTGCGAGTGCAGCGTTTGAGTATTTCGAACAAGAGGGAAACCGGGTCATCTCTGTTGAGGAACTGGCACGGGTAAGAATATCTCACTTAAACTCAAATGGTCTGTGCTTTCTTTTCTGTTTACTGAATATGGTAAATCCATCCATTTGAAAACATGATAAAATTATTCGTGCAGGAACTGAATCTGGGTCCCACAGCCCATGCTGTTCTTCGTGACTGGATCAGAGAGGCTGATGGGAAGCTCAATTTCCTTGGTTATACCAAGTTTTTACATGGTGTGACAATCCGTAGCTCAAACACCAGACACCAGTAGCTTCTTTAAAGATTTGGTTAAGTTCTTCTGGAAGAGTTCTTCTGTTCAAAGGCAGGTGTACAAATGAACTTTCAATCAGTCCTACATGCGATTCTTGGGACAAGTTGGAATTCATCTTCATTCTTTCATTACTCTTAAGGGGATGATTATTAGGATGCATTTTTTTTCATGCACAGCTGCTAAAGTCATAGGAAATTTGATGTATACCAAAAGAATTGTGAATTCCAGTACTCCTTGACATTTGAACCTCAGTTTTAGCTTTATTTATATCAATATATCCTTTTTATTTGTACCTAATGGTGTCATTTGGATAATTGTCAACTCGAGGTGTTGTATATGTTTTTTTTTTTTTTTTGCTAGATGACTCAATGCCATTGTTTACAAAGGCCATTACTTGAAGGGGCAGGATTGCCTAATCATCATGATTCTTGAACCACCTACTGATGGCTTGGCCTACCAGGTCAATAGTTCACACTGATCACTCACCTTACTACAACCGAAGGACATCTACTATTAATGTTGTTTACTCCATTTTATGGCCGTGATCTGCCAAAGGGCCAGGGTTGTCTGATGCATATTGTTTGTTTAGCCTAGTATATTGTTAAAGTTGGACCACGATTTCAGGCCCATTAGGCCCAGTCTTGTATTTTAGTCAAAGATTCTGTACATAGTTAATTGCTAATCTTTAGGATCTTAATTGATTAGTTGCTGTAATTAGGGATCTGATTAGATATTGATTAGTTGCTGTAATTAGGGAATTCATTCCCTATATATGTGTAATACAATCGTCCATCAAGGAAAGGTCATTCAGCACATTTGCATGCTCGTCTCTCAGATTGACATGGTATCAGAGCAGAGAAAACATTTTTTCTCTTCAGCCAAATCAATCAACCATCTGTGATTGCGCCTCGGTCATCTTCCAAGCCTTGGAAGCCTATCAGAGATCATCTGTGATCATCTTCTTCTGTCAGATTCTCTTTGATCTTCCCTGATCATTTCAGATCAGGCGTGGCCCACCTGTGATCAGACGTGACCCATCTCAGCGATCTGCTACATCTTGGTCGTCTGGATGTTCTCTGATTTATGAAGATTTTTGCCATATTTATTGGTCATCTGAGGTAGGTTTTCTACCTAGTTTTGTGAAGATTCAATTTTTGGGTTTGTTTTCATCTCAGCCGTTCAAAATCCTTGATCTGGATTTGATTTGTATGCAACCACTTCCATTAGTTGCGTATTTTATCTGCTCAGCCATCCCCACTCCCTGATCTATCAAGAGATCATCATGTGGGGCCCAGGTCAGATCCTTCTACCTGACGACATGGACGATTCCTGTTAGTTTTTTGCTGCCTTGTGTTTTCTTCTGTTAACTGTTCATTGTGGATCTCTGCTAAGGTTATTTGGCTGACTACTGTCATCAATTTTTCTTCTGTTACTGTTCATTGTGGATCTCTGCTAAGTTTATTTGGCTGACTACTGTCATCAATTTGTTGCTTCCTCTACATCATTGTTACAAATGGAGAAATCAGAGATCACCTTAATAAAGTTTAATGGAAAAAATTATCCCTCTTGGTCTTTTCAATTTGGACTTTATCTAGAAGGTAAAGAGTTATGGGGCCATATCTCTGGCACTGACCCAAAACCAACAGAAGATGAGAAAAAAATTATTTCATGGAACACAAAAGCTGCTAAGGTCAAAACTTGGATTCTCGGTTCCATGGAACCACAATTCTTCATGAATTTGAGACCTTATAAAACTGCCAAAGAGATGTGGGACTATCTTAAAACAGTGTACCATCAGGGAAACTCTGCTCGTCAGTATCAGTTAGAATTTGAAATTGCGAATTATGTGCAAGGGACGTCTTCCATTCAGGACTATTACTCTGGTTTTCAGACTTTGTGGACAGAATTAAATGACATCAAATATGCCAATATTTCTGCACAAGCTCTTCCTGAAGTGCAAGTAATTTTAGCATCTAGTCATCGGGATCAATTTCTTATGAAATTAAGGCCTCAGTATGAATCTGTCAGATCTAATCTCATGAGTAGGGTCCCTTCTCCTTCACTGGATGTCTGTCTCAATGAATTATTGCGAGAGGAACAGCGACAATTGACGCAATCTGGTATTCTCAGCCAAGCTAGTTCGGGTGCTATAGATGTTGCCTATAGTATACCCACTGCCTTTCAATCACCGAACTTGTCAGAAAATGCTGTTTATTCTTCCAAAGGAAAGCAACCGAACAGAGATCTGAGTAAAGTACAGTGCTTCAAGTGTCAAACTTTTGGCCATTTTGCAAATCAGTGCAAGCAGCGGATCTGCAATTATTGCAAGGCATCTGGACATTCGATCAATGAATGCCGCAAACGTCCTCAAAACAGAAATCCGAAAGCTTACCAGGCGATTACTGCTACTGGCACTATTGATTCTTCTTCCACATCTTCTTCGGGCACCTGCTTCTGCTGCTCCTGTCTCCCCTGAAATGATCCAACAGATGATTTTCCAGGCTTTGTCCACTCTTGGTATATCTGGTAAAATTCAATCTCCATCTCAATGGTATTTTGATTCTGGTGCCTCCAATCATATGACATCATCCTCCAAAAATTTCTCCACACTTAAACCATATGATGGACAGATTCAAGTCCATGCTGCTAATGGTACCACAATTCCAATTACTTCTGTTGGTGATATTACTCATTCTCTACCTTTACATGATGTTTTTTGTTCCGATAATCTTTCCACCAATTTAATTTCTGTTGGTCAATTGGTTGATAATAACTGCAATGTTTCCTTTTCCTCATCTGGTTGTGTGGTGCAGGATCAGGAGACGGGGAAGGTAATAGTGAAGGGGCCTAAGTGGGGGCGTTTGTTTCCTCTTCGGATAATAACACCAAATCCAGATATGTCTTTGTTTGCTTTATCGGTTGTCTCTAGGAATAATGTGCAGTTATGGCACAATAGATTAGGCCATCCCAATTCAGCTATTTTGTTATCCTTGTTACAATCTGGACATATTAATAAAATGAAATTTTTATCATCTGATGTTGCTCTTGATTGCACCACTTGTAAGCTGGGAAAGAGTAAAATCTTGCCTTTTCCATTACACATTTCTTCTGCTACCAAAAGTTTTGATTTAATACATAGTGATGTGTGGGGTGTTGCACCAATTATTTCTCATTCACAGTATAAGTATTTCGTAACTTTTATTGATGACTATAGCCGTTTTACATGGATTTATTTTCTACATGCCAAGTCTGAAGTCTTTGATGTGTTTCAAAAATTTTTGAATTATGTTCAAAATCAATTTTCCACATGTATTAAGGTTCTTCGAACCGACTCAGGGGGGGAATATGTGTCCAACCAATTTCAGGAATTTTTACAAAACAAAGGGATTATATCCCAGCGGACTTGTCCCTATACTCCCCAACAGAATTGTGTTGCCGAACGGAAAAATCGTCATCTTCTAGACATGGTCAAGTGTCTTTTATTAGAATCCTCCGTTCCACCTAAATTTTGGCCAGAAGCTTTAACCACTGCTACTCATCTCATCAACCGCCTTCCTTCTCCAAAACTTCAAAACACATCTCCATATTTTCGTCTTTTCAAAACTGGCCCACAATACACAAATCTCCATACTTTTGGTTGTGTTTGTTTTGTTCATCTTCCCATACATGAACGTTCCAAGTTATCAGCTCAATCTGTAAAATGTGCCTTCCTTGGTTATGCTTCCCATCAAAAAGGTTTTGTTTGTTATGACCCCACCTCCAAGCGTTTTCGCATTTCTCGGAATGTTGTTTTTTTGGAACATCAGTATTTTTTTTCCGTCTTATTCTGATTCTTCTCCAGAAATCTCCTTCTCTAAAGTACCACCCTTTGATGATGGATGTCTTCCTTCACCTTTGAGATTTCATCCGGACAAGGTGTATATTCGTCGACAAGGAACAAATGCTAATACTTTGCCTCTTTTGCAAGAACCGGTACCCCAATCCTGCTTCTGCATCAACTTCCCCTCAACTTACTGTTCGACGTTCTGCTCGTATATCTCGTCCACCAGATAGATACGGTTTCTCTCATTCTTCATACTTTGCTACTTTATCATCTGTATCCATTCCTACATCTTATTCACAAGCAGCAAAACATGAGTGCTGGAGACAGGCTATGGAAGAAGAACTGAGTGCACTACAGCAGAACCAAACCTGGGTTACTGTTCCTTGCCCCGCTTCGGTTAAACCTATTGGGAGTAAATGGGTTTACTCTATCAAATTAAAGGCAGATGGTACTTTGGATCGATACAAGGCTAGGCTTGTGGCTCTTGGCAACCGACAGGAATATGGCATTGACTACGAAGAAACTTTTGCACCTGTTGCAAAGATGACCACTGTTCGCACTATCCTTGCCATCGCTGCATCTCAATCCTGGCCTCTTTTTCAATTTGATGTGAAAAACGCCTTTCTTCATGGCGATCTTAAAGAAGAAGTTTACATGCGATTGCCTCAAGGTTTCCCGAAACCATCGGCAGGTCAGGTTGCTCTTCTGAAACGATCATTATATGGACTAAAACAAGCACCTCGGGCATGGTTCGATAAATTCAAAGATGCTTTACTCAAGCTCCAGTTTCAGCAGAGTCCTTATGATCCATCTTTGTTTTTGCACCATACATCAAAAGGAATCACCATCCTTCTCGTCTATGTAGACGATATCATCATCACTGGCACAGATACAGCCACGATTCAAGATCTTCAATTGTCTCTGCATCAATCTTTTCATCTGAAAGATTTGGGACCTCTGCAATATTTTTGGGATTGGAAGTTCATCACTCTGAGAAGGGGTTGATTTTACATCAACATAAGTATACTATGGATTTGATTGAATCTGCGGGATTGTCTAAATCCACGCCAGTGGATACTCCTCTAGAACTAAATGTTAAACTCCATAGTGACAGTGGTGATCTCCTTTCTGATCCAACATATTATCGTCAACTCGTTGGTAGTCTTATATATTTGACTACTACACGACCTGACATCAGTTATGCAGTCAACTTGTTGAGTCAGTTTATGACCAAGCCTCATCATCTTCATTTAGCAGCTGTTCGACGTATCATTCGTTATCTTCTTGGTACTTCTCACAGAGGCTTGTTTTTTCCTGTTGGCTCGCAGATGCATTTGTCTGCCTATTCTGATGCTGATTGGGCAGGTTGTCCTGATACTCGCCGGTCCACTACGGGCTGGTGCATGTTCTTAGGGGATGCTCTTATTTCATGGAAAGTGAAGAAACAAGACAGAGTTTCAAAATCATCCACTGAGGCAGAATACCGAGCTATGTCTGCCGCCTGCTCCGAAATCATATGGCTTCGTGGTCTTCTTGAGGACCTTGGTTTCTCCCAGAAAACTCCCACACCATTACATGCGGATAATACAAGTGCCATAAGGATTACTGAGAATCCAGTATTTCATGAGAGAACTAAACACATTGAAGTGGCTTGTCATTTTATAAGGGACGAATATCTACGCGATGTTATTTCTCTTCCATTCATCTCTTCAAGCCTCCAGACTGCTGATATTTTTACCAAAGCACTTCCTCGACCGCGTCATCAATTCTTGGTTGACAAATTGATGCTTGTTGACTCATCGGCATCAATTTGAGGGGGAGTGTTAAAGTTGGACCACGATTTCAGGCCCATTAGGCCCAGTCTTGTATTTTAGTCAAAGATTCTGTACATAGTTAATTGCTAATCTTTAGGATCTTAATTGATTAGTTGCTGTAATTAGGGATCTGATTAGATATTGATTAGTTGCTGTAATTAGGGAATTCATTCCCTATATATGTGTAATACAATCGTCCATCAAGGAAAGGTCATTCAGCACATTTGCATGCTCGTCTCTCAGATTGACATATATATCCTTGTTTGCTGCAGTCATATGATCCCCGGGCCACAAGTTGGTGTCCCCAACATGGCTGGGTCATGTTTTCAATAACCAGATGGTTTGGTCTTGGATTCATCGCAGATTTTTAAAGAATAAGATGGTTTGGCTGTGAATGTTACAGCCGCTAGCTTCTGGGACAGTAGAATCAATTGGAGATTGAAAGTTCATATTCCTGAAGTTGGGGGACTCTTTGTTCCTACTGAATGGATGGTTCAGACTGATGATTGGACATTCTGTCTAAAATATATCATTTGATCATTCTGCTTTTTGGGGTTTGTTGAATGGTATGTGACATCTAGATAAATGGTACTGATGAGTGGCCCCTATCTAGTTGGTGGACTCAGTTAAACCAGTGCCTACTTAACTATGGTTGGTTTTTTGGGTCCAACCTGAATGAATGCCTGGATGGTTTGTTAAGACTACACTGTTCTACATCATGAAAGGTACAGGTCAGGTCAGGTTTATTTACTACGATGATATGTCACTATAATGGACAAAGCCAGTCAAGGTAAAGAAAACCCAGAGGAGTTGGGCCGTCGACTCTGTCATCAATTTAATTCAACCCATTGCTACCCTACTCATAATTTACATATCCTTAAAAAGATGACAGTCAAACCTCTTTATGTTATTATAGAACTGCACTATGTTATTATAGAACTGGACATTGATTGAAGAACAATAGAAGAGGATAACTGACATGATGGATGTATATGCTAAAAAAAGAAATGTGTAAGTAATTCCAATAAAGGAGTAAATTATGGAATGTCACTTAACATGATAAGAATAGTCGAGCATATATATATACGTAAAATTAATAATTAAATGGTGATTATTGTTTAGATTGGTGCGAAATTATGGTGAGTACTAATTCATGAGGGGGTTGGATTTGTCACGGGACATCCCATAAGTAATCATTCATAAAGTCCGTGAAAGGTGCCTCTTTAGTAGATAAAGTCTGTGAAATGTACCTCTTTAGTAGAATATTATCATATTGTCCTCCATGGTTAGTTAATCCTATTAAGATGATGTATAAATACAATCCTCATCGTCCATTTTCTCCTCTCTCCCTTTAAATGGATCATCTTCATCTCTCAAACCCCAACCTCCCCCCCCCCCCCCCCCCCCCCCCCCCCCCCCCCCAGTTTGTTTAATCAGTCAAAGTGGTGTCCCGTGTTGTGTTTGTTCAAGGAACTTTTAGAGGTGGTGGTTTTCTTTACTTTCTCTTTATTCTTATGGAAGATAAGTTTCACATGGAAAGCATATTCTTCATAGTTATTTGGGCTACTTTCCTAACTTCAGCTTCATATATATCAGGTCCGAGTGAGCCATACTCAATATTGTATTAGGTCAATCTGTTCTTACCCATTCATTTCTAACTGTAATCACATCTCTTTGGACTAATTTGGCTCCTTATTATGGGGATGTAAATGGGCTGGGTAGGGGTTGATCCATATTGTGCTCCATCTAGGATCCAATTAAATGTATATAGCTGCACCTAAGCCGGACTTCATGGCCTACCATATGTGCTAGATACTGATCTTTTCATGTCATTCTAGTATAAAATAAATTTATATTTGATATTTCTACGCTTATGAGTACGGGGAAAAGGTATTCTGATCATATGTATTCAGCTAGTTATAACCCTGGATCTGATTATATCACTTGGGTTCAAGAAGAAAGTCCATACTTCGATTTTTTTTTTAGGTAATTGGTGAGGCACCTCCCTTTCACAAAAATAATTAGGAGTCAATCCTTGATTGTAGCGCTGATGGAGAGGGACTTAGGTGAGTGTGTGTGGGCAGTGGCGCCGGAGCTAGGATTCTCATTTGGGTCGGGCAAAAACTTTGCTAGACTTGACATTTGAGGAAAAAAAAATAAAATTTTACTTCACTTTGCTAGTCTTTTTTACATTACCACTTAGCACCTATATGTTTTTCTTAAAAAAAAATGTCCAACTCGTGGAACTCAAATAAATGCATGAAGTTATTGAAGACCGGGCAATGAAGAGATTAGGATGTTAATCAGAAGTACCAAAAAGCATTACATGGATAAAAAACGATTCTAACCTTAATCTTAAATACTCAAACTCACATTATCATGTTTCACTAAATTTATATATCAAAATCAATGCCCAATGGGGGTCACTGCAAATTCAAGGTGAGTGGGTGTGTGAGAAAAACTGAATACAAGAACATTTTAAAGACACTCATCATTTCGCTTTTCACTTTCTCAAAGCCTCCAACCTTTGGATAATCAGAGTGGAATTCCATCTTTGAATCATAGTGCGGGTAAGAAGACATGATAACAGGAATAAACTTGGTTATCTTTGGACTTTTGTAGATACGGTTAGATTTGGTGGTTTAGGGCTCATGGTATGGATTAGGATTTGGGGATTCAGTTTTTGGAATTAATTAGGATTTGGAGATTAAGCGTTTAGATTTAGGTATAAAGTGATTAGGAAAGATTATATTAGGTATTTTTGGTAGATAAAGTGCAGTAGTCTACACAGTATGTAGGGACCGACAACGAAAAGCTCGATCGACAATCGGCACTAAAAGATTTCAAAAGAAGAGGTAGAGCAATTTGTTGCCGCAATGCCTTCTTTTCTTTCTTTTTTCTTTACCAACGAAGTTTACATATGTGGGGCTATCTTTAGACATATGTGGAGGAACCGGTTTAAACATGTGAGGCATGCTTTAAGGCTCCATGCAACTCTATGGGTATTTCAGTTCTGACGTGATGCGACTGTCCTAGATCGTGTCCCAAATTTCTTCAACGTAAGTTCGCCCATGCCCCAAGACACCATTGAACTCTATACTGATCTCAATTCTCGCCCCAGGTCACTACAATGTAGGTCAACCCCAGTATGTGGGGTTGTGTGACCATTTACCAAAAATAAAAATAAAAAAGCTAGTTCATTACATATTTAAGTGAAAGTCTATTGACATTCTTACCTTCATAACACCCAAGTGACAATTGTTTTCACCTAAATATTAGTCCAAAAAATATTGTCAATCGTGGTCATGTTAACCAACCTCTTTTATTTTTAAGGTAAGAAATTTTTCTTGAGAGGAAAGAAATCTATACCCTTATCACTGCTGCTTCCCTTTCTCTACACACCATTGTGATCGTCCCCTGCTTGCACATGAAAACACTATTCACTATCGCGGGCTCCCTTTGGATGCATGCATTTTGACAATTGGCCTCCCAATGACGGATGAAGAGAGTGCCCTCTCATTGAAAAAAATAAAAATGTTGGAGTCTCAAGCATCTACTCTCTCAATGACACACAAACAAACAAACGTTGACAGTGTGGCCCGTCAAATCGACTCCAAAACGTGGCTTCTATACCCCCCTCACAACAAGTCCTGATTCGGAGGAGAAAAGGAGCCACCAAGACACCAACAGCCAACCAACAAAATGCCTTCGCTTTCTTCCTTTAATCAAAATCTCCACTAGCCAAATAGCCAATGATAGGTCAGATGTATCCTCACCTATCATCTGCAAACAAGACCAAAGCTTTATCCAAGGGCAGGTTTATGAAACTGTATTTTGTAGAAAAGGTGACAAAAAAGAGAACATTTTTATATATATATAAAAAAAAAAAAGATTATTCGTTCGGTGTGATTGCTTTTTCATTAAAAAATTATAAAAAAATAATTAATTTTTCATGATTCCACAAAGATATATATATATATTTTTTAAAAAAGCAATAGTCTATAAAATTCTGATTTGTAGAAGTGACACAAACATGCCCTAAAAAGGAGGGGCCATTGAAAAACGATGAATTTAAGCCTTAAGACAGGCTACAGTCCCTTTAATCAATTTCAACTCCAATGATTAAACTAGTCAATTAACCTAAGTCCAATTAAAAAACATTGAACGATGAAGAGAAGGACACGCAAGAATTATAAGTGGAAAACCCTATTTGGGAAAAAATCACGGGCCTTACTTGTTGACCCCACACGGACACTGAGAGGGGGGGTGAATCAGTGTGTCTAAAAATTTATATGCAAACAATCAACCACACAATCACGACACAGAAGTTTTTACGTGGTTCACCCTCAGGCTACATCCACGGTGCACAAAAATGCACTTCCACTATTTTAGCAGCACCAACTGCTAGGAGCACCAACCCCTTACAACTTTGCCCGCACCAACGGACAAGAGCATCAACCCCTACACTCAAGCACCCACTTGAGTGATTACAAGGATTAAAAAAAATTTATGACACACGCAGGTGCCTTACAATAACATTCCAGCAACACACACAGGTGTCAAGAAAATATCAATCACATAGATAATTTCACCGAGACTAGTTCACAATTAAATATGCCATGCAACTCTTATCAATCACAATCACTAATTTCTAGTCACACCCTTAGTCTGCATAATCATAATCTGAGGAAGACTACAAGTAGGAATATAAATCCACATGAAGTAGAGGGCAGAATGACCATACCACAGATGAAGAACAGATCATCATGTACTGAAGAACATATTAATCAGGACTCTGAGTGAGAGATGGTGATAGGCACGTACGATCTCAAGAGTGAATCTCAGATTTTGAAACTCTCTTGCTTGCACCGGGACTTTGGGTTTTTTAGCCTTAAGTTTTTCTCTGCAACTCTCTCCGGAATAGAATCAAGATTTCTTCAATTTATGGGATTCTTGTGTTGTAGCATCGATGATGATTTCAAAGAGCTTGTTTCAAAGAAGCACACCAAGGGGAAGAAAATTGATCCCAACAAGATGTAGGAATCAATTAAATATTTGAACCTTGACTTGATAGAATGACTTTTGCACAAGATTTTTGCACTCTATGAAGAAAAATGAATAAACCCCATTTTTCTAATTGAAAATAAGTGCACACTCAACAATTGTAGGCTCTTCCATTAAGACTTTTGCATTATGCAAAAGACTTTTGTTATAATGCAAAAGACTTTTGCATTTGAATGAAGACTTATGCACATGGACTGACCTACCATTTGAATCAGATGAAACTGATGGGCCATCTGCTGATTACATCCCAACACATAATGGGACCCACAACAAGGTACCAAGAAGAAGAATTAATCTCGCAGTGCAGAAAAACTGCAGAATTTATCTCCACTAGAAAATTCATAACTTCCTCTTCCGAGCTCGAAACGACATGATTCTTGAGCCAAATAAAAGATTTATCAGAGGGCTACAACTTTCATGCTTTGAGATTTAACCCAGATTGAATGGAAGGTAGTGTAAAATCACCTCGAAGCTGACTGGTCTGAGAAAAACAGCAACCTGAGAGAGGCAGAGTTGTCCCACTGTTTGGGCCATAACTTTAAAACCTGAAGTCGGATCGACCTGATTCCAAAACCAAAAATCAAGCCCTCTCACTGATGCACAAAAGTCATGTTGACCACTTTTTAATTCAGGTGCTAGATGTGAAGATATAAGCATAACAATATGCTTAACTGACATGACCTGGACATGCAGTTGCCCAGTTTCACTTTGAATGCTTGCAACCTTCATCATACTGCTTTCCAACACCATGCCAACACCCTAGGATTGACAACAATTACAAACTAAAACAAATGACCAACAATCTCCCCCTTTGGAATTGTTGTCAACACCTGCGGACTTGGAGAAGAAAATAAATTTCATTTGACTCCCCCTGTCACCGAACCTTCTCAGCCCAACTGCAAAACATGCATACCTGTCACCGAACCTTCTCAGCTCAACTGCAAAACATACATATCTGTCACCGAACCTTCTCAGCTCAACTGCAAAACATACATATCTCCCCCTTTGACAACAATAACAAAGGGAGATGTCCAGAAGGGAAAAGTGCTCCAACAATATGCCCGCACTCCCCCTGTCTCCAATTCTCCCTAATGCTTTGGAGAAGAAGTAACCCCCAATTTCATCCGGAGGTATTCAAAGACTTCTTTCGGTAGAGGCTTTGTGAAAATATCCGCAACTTGTTCTGTAGTCGAAACATACTCTAACTTCACCTCTCCATCATTCACCTTGTCCTTCAAGAAGTGGTACCTGATGGCAATATGTTTGGTCCTGCTGTGCTGAACTGGATTCTTTGAGATGCTAATGGCGCTTGTATTATCGCACAAAATAGGAATGGCCTCCACTAACTGAATTCCCAAATCCTTTAGCATCTGTCGCATCCAAAGAAGTTGTGTGCAGCAAGTTGTCGCAGCAATATACTCAGCTTCTGCTGTAGACAAGGAAACTGAATCCTGTTTCTTGCTGTGCCAGGCTACCAACTTGTCACCTAAGTAGAATGCACCTCCACTAGTGCTCTTCCTGTCATCTACGCATCCTGCCCAATCTGCATCTGAGTAGGCTATTAATGTGAAGTCCTTTCCTCGTGGATACCATAAACCATATTCTGCTGTGCCTTTGATGTACCGGAATATCCTCTTCACTGCTGTCACATGTGTTTCCCTTGGATCTGCCTGAAATCTAGCAACCATACACACAGCTTGTAAAATGTCTGGCCTAGTAGCTGTCAGGTACAATAGACTTCCAATCATGGACCTATACATGGTGTTATCAACAGTCACTGACTCATCGTTTTTACTCAACTTGCAGCTCGTTGTCATGGGTGTGCTGACAGGTTTTGAGTCTTCCATGTTAAACTTCTTTAACATCTCCTTGACATACTTTACCTGTGAGATAAACATGCCGTTCTTCATTTGGTTAACCTGGAGGCCAAGAAAGAATGAGAGCTCCCCAATCATGGACATTTCAAACTCAGTCCTCATCTTCTCTGCAAACTCTGTACACAATTCATCTTTGTTGCCCGCGAAGATGATGTCATCCACGTACACTACCACAACTACTTGAGTACCATCTTCTGTCCTCACATATAGGTTGCTGTCTACAACACCCTTTTTGTACCCAAGTTGCTGTAGGTAGGCATCCAGCCGAGAGTACCATGCCCTTGGTGCTTGTTTTAGGCCATAGAGAGCCTTTTTCAGTTTACATACCATATTTGAGTCGTCTCCCAACTGAAATCCATCCGGTTGCTCTATATATACTTCTTCTTCCAGGTTGCCATTCAGAAAAGCAGACTTGACATCCATTTGGTAGACTTTGAAGCTCTTATATACTGCCAAAGCTAGAAACATACGAATAGCCTCAAGCCGAGCCACAGGTGCAAAGGTTTCTTCAAAATCTATCCCTTCAACTTGTGCATAGCCTTTACAAACAAGTCTAGCTTTGTTCCTCACTACTTGTCCTTCCTCATTCAACTTATTTCTGAAAATCCACTTGGTACCAATGACATTTTTGGTTTTTGGTCTAGGTACAAGCTCCCAAGTTTTGTTTTTCTCAATCTGATCCAACTCTTCATGCATTGCCTTGACCCAATTGTCATCTTTACTTGCTTCTGCAACAGTTTTGGGTTCAACTGTGGACAAGAGAGAGAATAAACTGGTTTTCATCCTCCTAGTCTGTACTCCAACCTGTGGATCTCCAATGATATCAGTTTCGTTAATACCATGATAATTATGCCATCTGTCATTTTCTTTCTTCTCTTTTGAGTTATCGTCCGACTTTTCTTCCTTGTGACTAGGCAAGTCTTCAATCTCATTGTTATCATCAGGATTTTCATACATTGGATACTCAATCTCCTGAATATTCTTTGGAATTTTTTTGTTTTCATCAAACTTAACATCTATACTCTCGACTATTTTCTGAAGCCTTTTATTGTAGCACCTGTAGGCCTTGCTTCTAGTAGAATAGCCTATGAAGATGCCTTCATCTGCACGATCATCAAACTTCCCAAGATTTTGATCCAACCTTTTTATAAAGCACTTACTGCCGAATACCTTGAAGTACTTCACCGATGCTCTCTTGCCAAACCACAGCTCATAGGGAGTCTTGTTTGTGTGTGCTCTAAGCATACATCTGTTCTGAATGTATACAGCTGTGTGAACTGCTTCTCTCCAAAATCCATCTGCAAGCTTGCTCTCTGTCAACATGGTTCTGGCCATTTCTTGTACTGTCTTGTTCTTCCTCTCAACCACACCATTTTGCTGAGGTGTGCGAGCTGCAGAAAATTGCCTACGAATCCCATGTTCTTGACAGTACTCCTCAAACTCATCTGAAGTAAACTCTCCTCCTCAGTCTGACCTCAACACCTTGATTCTCCTGCCAGTCTGATTTTCGACCTGTTTTCTAAAGATCTTGAACATATTAAATGCTTCATCCTTGTTCTTCAGAAACATAATCCAAGTCATGCGAGAGTGATCATCGATGAATAATATGAAGTATTTGTCTCCGCTCAAACTCCGAGTCCTCATCGGGCCACACAAGTCCGTGTGTACCAGCTCTAAAGGCTTGCTTGTGTTGTACTCTTTTGACTTGAAAGAAGATCTAGTTAGCTTCCCTTTCTGACATGCATCACAGACACTGTCTTGAGCTTTCCCAATGTGAGGTATGTCCCGAACTGCCTTCTTGGAGCATATATTAGACAAATTTTTGAAGCTTATGTGCCCAAGTCTCCTATGCCACAACCAACTTTCATCTTCCCTCCCTAGCATGCATGTATTCACTGTAGTCTCAGAGAGAGTATATAAGTTGCCTGAAGTCCTCATACCAACTGCCACAACCTTTCCATTGTTGTCTAAGATTTCACAGCCATGTTTGTTGAAGAAAATGCCATGTCCTCTATCACATATCTGACTGACACTCAACAAGTTGTGTTTCAACCCATCAACAAACAACACTTCTTCGGATCTGATTTTGCCGTCAATTATCCTGACCAAACCTTTCCCAACAATCTTAGCTCCATCATTATTCCGAATTTCACTGATCCTCCATCATACTGCTGTAGCTTGGAGAACTTACTCTTGTCACCAGTCATGTGACTAGAGCATCCACTGTCTAGAATCCATGAAGTCAATTTTCCTTGTGCTTTGAAGGCTGTCTGTACTATCAAGGAGTTATCCTTGTCTTTTTGTTCTTTTCTTTTCCAAACCTTTTTAACTGATTTAGCAGACTTATCTGTTTCAATACTGGCCAACTCAGCAGTCTTAGGAGCCCTCTGTTGATATGTAATAGCATTTGCGTTTTGAAATTGTACCTGTCTTCCATTAGGGGCATATTCGTGCATACAATTTCTAGCAAGATGTCCAAAATTATGACAAATAAAGCATTCTACAGGATACATCATAAGAGCATCAAAATGGTTCCTATTCACAAAATTTCTAGGCCTCAAATTAAATTTGCAGGTCATCATTTTATGTCCATATGTATTGCATTGGAAACAGTAACCATGGAAGTGAGAAATTGACCTGAAGTTTGTAGATTGTATCCGCATAGGAGGCCTGAAGTTTTGCTGCTCTGGCATCTTCTTTGGTGGAGCAAATTTCCTTTGAGGTTTTTGAGTTTGTGGTATTGCTTTTGGAGGAGTTACATTCACAGCTGTCTGTTCAGTTTTCTGAGGCGCTTCTTTAATTTGTTTAGAAGAAGACTCTCCCTCATACCCAAGGCCAAATTTTAGATGAGGAGGCCTTTGAACACTGAGAATCTTATTCAACTTGGAGGACCCTTGATAAGCATTCAGCTTCTGTGAGAACTTCTCCAACTGTGTTTTCAAACCAGTCACCTCCTCCTCTAACTTACTATTTTCTTCAGTCTTCAAAACTACCTGTGCCTCAAGATCTTCAAGTATCCTCTTGCTTTCCTCCAATTTCACTTTCAATGTTACAACAATCTCCTCTGCATCAACTAGCCTTTTTGAAGTTTTCTTATGATTTTTCCTTTCAGAAGATAGTTCCTCAAGTGCAGCCAACAACTCTCCTTCCAAGTTAATTTCAGCATCTTCATCATCACTTGATGATTTTCCCTTTTCAGACTTGTTATCTTCAACTTGTTCATCAAGCATTGCCATAAAAAGAGCCTCTGCTGCTTCATTCCCACTGTCTTCGGAATCATCATCTGAAGAACTGGACATTTTCTTTGACACTAGGCTTTTAGACTTCCCTTTCTTAAAGCGACAGTTTTTCTTGAAGAATTTTTTCTTAGGTATATCATCGTCATTTTCTTCTTTGTCCTTATGAGGACACTTAGCAGCAAAATGACCCACATCTCCACAGTTAAAGCACTTGAAAGGCAGCTTCCCTTTATATTTACCTTGACCCTTCTTCAATTTTCGAACGAAGTTAGCCGCTAATTCTTCATCTGGATCATCTGAATCATCTTTATCTGACTTAACCACTTCCTTAGCCTTATTCTTTGCACTGAAAGCAGCTTCCCTGTCAGAAGATTTGGGCTTCCCTATTCTCATCTCATATGCTGTCAGTGAACCATGCAGTTCATCCATGCTGAAGACATCTAGATCTTTGGCTTCTTCGATGGCAGAAGCTTTGGCATCATATCTGGCAGGAAGAGTTCTCAAAATTTTCTTAACAATAGACTCTTCTTTTAGCTCTTCACCAAGCCCTCTAATAGAGTTCACAACTTCATTGACTCTCAGTAGATATGATCCAATGGTCTCACTTTCGGTCATTTTCAAACTCTCAAACTGAGCCCGGTGAGTTTGCAGTTTTGCCTCTTTTATTTTCTTGTCTCCCTCATGAACACTCTGCAGCTTATCCCATATCTCCTTTGAGGTCCTACAGGACATGACCTTGACAAGTTCATTGTCTGACAGTCCACACATCAGAGCATTCCTTGCCTTTGAATCATTCTCAAGTAATTTCTTCTCAGCCGCATCAGTAGGATCTTCTTTTCCTTTGTAGCCTTTTCTTACACAATCCCATATGTCATACCCCAATGCTGAAAGATAAGTTTGCATCCTGACTTTCCAAAAGAGTAATTTGTCCCATCAAATAGTGGTGCTTTATTAGAAGAGAAACCTTCTCCTGAAGCCATGTGGGTTGTGACAAGATCACCCAAAGCAGATTATGCTTGTAAATGGGACCTTGCTCTGATACCAATTGTTGACCCCACACGGACACTGAGAGGGGGGGTGAATCAGTGTGTCTAAAAATTTATATGCAAACAATCAACCACACAATCACGACACAGAAGTTTTTACGTGGTTCACCCTCAGGCTACATCCACGGTGCACAAAAATGCACTTCCACTATTTTAGCAGCACCAACTGCTAGGAGCACCAACCCCTTACAACTTTGCCCGCACCAACGGACAAGAGCATCAACCCCTACACTCAAGCACCCACTTGAGTGATTACAAGGATTAAAAAAAATTTATGACACACGCAGGTGCCTTACAATAACATTCCAGCAACACACACAGGTGTCAAGAAAATATCAATCACATAGATAATTTCACCGAGACTAGTTCACAATTAAATATGCCATGCAACTCTTATCAATCACAATCACTAATTTCTAGTCACACCCTTAGTCTGCATAATCATAATCTGAGGAAGACTACAAGTAGGAATATAAATCCACATGAAGTAGAGGGCAGAATGACCATACCACAGATGAAGAACAGATCATCATGTACTGAAGAACATATTAATCAGGACTCTGAGTGAGAGATGGTGATAGGCACGTACGATCTCAAGAGTGAATCTCAGATTTTGAAACTCTCTTGCTTGCACCGGGACTTTGGGTTTTTTAGCCTTAAGTTTTTCTCTGCAACTCTCTCCGGAATAGAATCAAGATTTCTTCAATTTATGGGATTCTTGTGTTGTAGCATCGATGATGATTTCAAAGAGCTTGTTTCAAAGAAGCACACCAAGGGGAAGAAAATTGATCCAACAAGATGTAGGAATCAATTAAATATTTGAACCTTGACTTGATAGAATGACTTTTGCACAAGATTTTTGCACTCTATGAAGAAAAATGAATAAACCCCATTTTTCTAATTGAAAATAAGTGCACACTCAACAATTGTAGGCTCTTCCATTAAGACTTTTGCATTATGCAAAAGACTTTTGTTATAATGCAAAAGACTTTTGCATTTGAATGAAGACTTATGCACATGGACTGACCTACCATTTGAATCAGATGAAACTGATGGGCCATCTGCTGATTACATCCCAACACATAATGGGACCCACAACAAGGTACCAAGAAGAAGAATTAATCTCGCAGTGCAGAAAAACTGCAGAATTTGTCTCCACTAGAAAATTCATAACTTCCTCTTCCGAGCTCGAAACGACATGATTCTTGAGCCAAATAAAAGATTTATCAGAGGGCTACAACTTTCATGCTTTGAGATCTAACCCAGATTGAATGGAAGGTAGTGTAAAATCACCTCGAAGCTGACTGGTCTGAGAAAAATAGCAACCTGAGAGAGGCAGAGTTGTCCCACTGTTTGGGCCATAACTTTAAAACCTGAAGTCGGATCGACCTGATTCCAAAACCAAAAATCAAGCCCTCTCACTGATGCACGAAAGTCATGTTGACCACTTTTTAATTCAGGTGCTAGATGTGAAGATATAAGCATAACAATATGCTTAACTGACATGACCTGGACATGCAGTTGCCCAGTTTCACTTTGAATGCTTGCAACCTTCATCATACTGCTTTCCAACACCATGCCAACACCCTAGGATTGACAACAATTACAAACTAAAACAAATGACCAACATTACTGTCTAGGCTAACAGACAACCAAGCACTATAAATTGAAAGTTACAAAACTCATCGTACCCTTCCCAGTCGCAACTCAACTTAAGGACTGCTCGGTTTGCTGACATATCATCGTACACCTTCACCGCGCTTGAATTAACCACCTTGACAACCTCTTCAACGTGAATCTACTTCAGAAGAGTAGAAGAAAGGAACTTCAAAGACTTTGAACTTTAGCACAATAACTTATGAAGCTTTGGAGAATAAAAGATTTCTCAATTGATTCTAGAGTTTAGAATAGAAGAGAAGAGCAATGGATAGCCTTTAGGGTGGCTAGGGTGCTCACTATATAGCCCAAAGGTCGTGGGAATTAGTAGCACTTTGGATATGACCATGAATATCAATTTGGCTCAAAATTGAAAACTTGAAATTCTATTCGCGCATGAACACCGCCTCGCGCGCTCGAGCAAGCAGAGATTCTGTCTCGCGATTTGCAAGATTTCTAGGATCACTCGAGCGACCAGAGTTTCTGGTGCTCTCTGCCCAAGCTCGCTCGAGCGAGAATGAAGCCCATTCTCGCTCGAGCGAGCAAGTATTCTACTCTGGGGCTGCAGCTTTGCAGTCTTATAGTTTTTCTTCATACCTGACTTCTGATTATCTTCAAATTGCATCTTTATACCTCAATCTCGAAGGCAATCACAGTCCATCTAAAAAATACAATATAAATTAAATTTTCGGTTTTATCCATTACCCAATGAATTAACCAACTCTCATATAAACCTTACAGCCATTATCATTGATTCAACTAGCTCAGTTACTCTATTCCTTCTTGGTGAGTTCACACTATCTCAGGAGTTCAATTCCTAATCCACCTGTAAATCCAATCCAACCCCGGCTTATTAACCGATGGAGTTGATGTTACACAATAATCAGTTGCTCAGTTGGTTAGCAATCACGCGCATATCCCCCGGTTGCCCATGGATCGATCCTTAGTTATGCCACTCTTCCCATTGTGTGCGTCCTATCCTTCTCACTTTGCGGGCTTCTCTTCCCACTTTGTGGACTTCCCTCTTCTGACTTGGTGTGGACTCTCTTGGGTCTCAGCCAACAAAATCATTAATCAATGAATAATGGGTAGAGTGAGGGCTGCGACTCCACTTTCTATTTCGAATTCGGCATATTTACAACCTATTTAATTAGGTTTGGCTTAGGGAAAACAAATATTATATATCCATATATTGGTCAATCCAATCAAACTCACTGTAACAAGCCCACTAAAACTTGATGATCAATTACAGTTCTCCGTATATGTCCTCTCTCAGCCTATTTGAAAGAACCCATTTTCTGGAGGTTTTCAGAATTCAGTAGGTGTCATTTGCCTTAATGGTATATCGACTTCTTGGAATTTATAGTTAAAGGGGCTTTCAACCAAGGACTTTTAAAGAGATGACCAATGAAGGGTGTAAAGTGGAGATGCAGATGGACCATTACTTTCTTAGGATTTACTTGTTAGATGCAGATGGACCATTACTTTCTTAGGATTTACTTGTTAGAGTGATCAATGTGTGATTTTATGATAGCCACTTTCTTTGTTTAACATTAATAACTCACTTTTTAGCTCCTTTAATGTAAGGCATCCCCAAGGAATCATGTAGGGTGGCTTCTCCTGTCACGAGAAGCTATTTTTGATATAAAAGGCTAATCCACAACTCTTATTCAAGAATAGAATGTTTGCAACCGGACCACTCAACATATCTGTGGATGGCATTCCCACTCCACAGCTTCATCTAGGGATTGACCCCAGGGAGAGCAGCTTTACTTCAGATCTTTAAGTACACTAGGCCAACCTAGCTAAAAAAAAAGGGAAGAAGAAGCTAGGATCATATTTTCATTCCTGAGTTCAAAGTGCTTGCTTCATATTTCCATTTTAAGAGCCTCGCTTGTATATCAGAAGGATCTATTCTGTGCTCCGTAGGTCTAGTTACTCATATGATCTCCAATTCTTACTTTAAATCCAAACTCAAGTTTGAAGCTTCATCATTTAGCTCAAACTATACTCAAATCCCACACAAAGGTTACATTTGTGCAACGAGCTAGAGCATTCTATAATAAAGAGAAAATTTTTAATTGTAGCCTACTCTTTCGTTGTCTATTGCAACAATTCTTTTCTTATGAAAGACTAAAAAAATTGAATTGATTTTTCCCTCAAGAGAGAGAGAGACAGAGATTTTTCATATGAAGGGTGTGAATTTAAAGATTCCTCTCTCCTGCAAAAATACAAATTTATGGAGCACGGAATCCTTTTGTTTCACAAACAAACGTCCTTAAATGTTGCATCCCATGTGAAACAAATTCGAACCCCAAATACGCCATTTGTGCCGGCCGGGGACCATGGCTGTAGTCCAGCAGGGCCTGCATTGGGGACCAAAGCATTTCCACTTGGGCTCCTGTCCTTTTACATCATTGTTCCAACATCATGGACATTTGCCAAGCGTGATTGGGGAGCCTCTTGGACCCAATCCTAGAAAGAAGAAACACTACCCATTACTCTGTGGACCCACTCTTCCAACCACCAGACCCACCTCTTTTAAATGCAGTGTTGTCAATTTGTGAAATAATATAACAGAAGATTATCTGAGAAATACCAACCTTCCATTGACAATTCTCACAAAGAGACGCAGCTTCCATGCCACAATATCTTGAGTCACATGTATTGAAAAGTATTTTTACTATCTCTGCTAACGCCTTGAGGTTTTGGTAGAAATGATTAGCTAAAGAAATTTAAGATTGTATCAGAGCCAACCGGTAGAGTTCGAATCCCAGAAGAACTCGGCGCAAAAAAAAAAAAAAAAAAAAAAAAAAAGCGTCTCGCCAAAAGTGCGCTGACCGGGTTCCACCTATAGGGGAGTGTTGAGGAGTGGGCTCCACCCAAGAGGGAATATTGAAAAGTATTTCCACTGCGGCCACTACTAACGCTTCGAGATTTTAGTAGAAATTGTTAGCTAAAGAAATTTAAGAACATGTAACCCAAGGTACCATGTTTTTGCAGTACCCACACCCACGTGTGGTTGATCGGCCCTGTGACACTCATATCAATGACATCCTATGTTTTGGTTTTTACTTGGAAATAATATTTACTTTTGGATGGAGTAACCATTTTTTTTAATTTCTTTAACAAGAGGTCTTAAAAGTTAAGTCAAATGGAAAGGAGTGGTGGATGATCCACAAGGTTTTGTTTCTTAGATTTGTATATGTAGATTGTCAAAGGGAAGATTTGTATAATTTGTCAGCAGTAAGTTAAAAAAAAAAAGAAGCAACCTCAATCACATCGATCCCTATTTTTTCTTATGAGAAACTTATTTATCACAATTTATTGCCTATCACCTAACCAAATCAAATAAACCCAACGACCCCCTCCCATTTTTGTTTTTGGGCCAGGGACCCTAGCACTATGGTGATGGGAGTAGACTGAGAGAGAGGTTGAATAATCATTGGGTGAGGGAAGGTGGCTGTCTAAGTTTGAATCATGGATAGCTAGGTAAGAACAGATGCTTCTTATCACTGGAGTAAGAGATCGTTTTTACCCCCACCTAATTTTACATTATCTTAAAGAAATTATTGCATAGAAACATTTTAAAAAACCGACACACGTGACAATGTTTGTTAGCCATTGACCTTCAAATTTAAGAGGACTTCAGAAAGCAACTACAGAATTAAGTCAGTCAGATATTTGCAATTAACTAATCAAAGATCGTTGATAGAAAATCAAAAGGGGGACTTTTCTTATCATCCATCATAAATGCGATAATTGGCAATATCCAATGCACTTGATTTTTTTACTTTTATTTTTTTTTTCTTAAGATTGGTGGATGCTAAAGTCATATTGTATCTGACAAGCCAGTATGCTCCACAAACTCTAACACAAGTCATATTTTAATTGATAGTGATTTTGCAAGGAAGTTATAGTAGTTTTGTATGAGCTTTTAATTTGACTATGTAAACTGTAATCACAACAGATTTGCCGTACTAAAACTAATAAAATTCGAAGGGCTTAAAATTCTCATTTAGATGTACTCATCACTTAAGAGTAGACGGTATGCTTCACATATAGGGTCCAACTTGTAAAGCCCAACTAGATGCATGCCAATCAATGGAGGTAGGGGAGATAGAAAGATGTCATTATGAATAATGGTATATATGTTTGTACAATAAGACAATTCTGTGCGGTAAAAAGAAAAATTGTTTTGGTTTTTGGTGCATGCAACTTACTAATTTTGTTCTTTAGTGTGACCCATTTTCTTTAGGAAATAAGAAAAAGAAAACTGAAATGATTTTCCTTTGTAGAGAGGATTATGATTTCCTATAAGAGGGGGTAAGAATGTGGGATTTCTCTATGTCATGGAAATAGAATTCCATGAGCATGGAATCCTCACTGTACGTATAAGTCCTAAAGGGATGTTTGGTGATGGGTGAGAAAACTGCCCCCTAGAATAGAGAATCCTTGTCGAGGATTTGTGTAGTTAAGGATATCAGTATGTATCACTGCATATAGTTAAGGGAAATCGATTTTGCAGTACAAATCCACAAAAGTAAGGATTTTCAAATTCTATGAAGGGAGGTCGGACCCTAAAATACTAAAAAATAGGATTTTCAATTGTCTAAATCTTCGATGATTTACAATTATCAAACAAAGGTTTTCCATGACTATGTGGAAAGTGAAAATCTGTTGATGATATTCTAATTAAGATTAATTTGAGATTTAATTTGACAGTGAATAAAAAACATGAGTGTTAAAATGGAATTAGTGCCAAATCATAGGTGGATAATGGGTGTGAGAGGCTTCACTAATAAAATCTTTGCCCAATTAGATCCATCGAGCTGCACACGTAAGCCTTCATAGGAGAACATTTCTCTACTATGAGAAGGCTTGTGCTTTTTTCTAATAATTTTCTCTACTATCATCTCAACTCTTAGTTTTAAAGTTTATCGATTATATGTAAATTAGTTGTGATAAAACTCAACCCTGATTGATATTTTAAAATAAATGTGAAGGCGTTTGTTGAAAAAAAAAGAAATGGGGCTGAGGTTTTCAAATCTTTATAGAGGGTAACTGTTTACCCTCTTGAAAGTTGGTACCCCTATTATCAATGGCAAGACTTGAGAAAATCATAGTTGGCCATTGCAGGAATGAGAAGAAGAAGAAAATAAGAAAGTACAAAGGGGAGCAAGCCGTGGTATCCACATTTAATTCCACAAAGCTTAGATACGAAAATTTGAGGACCTTCATCGTTTTTACCATATCTGAGGAGATTTTTTCAGTAACATACTTGTTACCATAAATTGTCAAGACCATCTATCTAACCACTCCCATGCATATGATAAGATCTCTCTCTCTCTCTCTCTCTCTCATCACATGACCTAGGTTAGGTGGTGTCTGATGAAACACACTCTTCCTTGCCTTTGGAATGCTGGCCCACCAAAAGAAGAAGCAGCACCAATATTTAATAAGTGCCCATCGATCACTTCTTCTTCCCCCACCAAATTTGCTCAAACATGCCCAACAAACCATCGAGTCTGGATTCTCCAACTCTGATTTTGGTGTAAATATATCAAGATGTTAGTATTTTAATATTGGTTAATTCATGGGTTGGACAAAACTCAGGTCCATTGAGTTGTATATTCAATTGTATTTTAAAATGGATTGTGACTGTGTTGCCGGAATAACTGAAACGAAGAAAAGAAAAAAAGATAAAAGACCGGACGAAAACTCCCAGGCCCAATCGATCGGAGCCTCTGCCCGATCGATCGGACAGTAGATGCACTCCAGTTATTTTTTGTGGTCCGATCGATCAGATGTATTGTCCAATCGATCGGACAGGCACGATATTTCGGGAAAGTCTCTTATTCTGTTGCGAAGTTGTTTTCTTTTAAGACTGTGTTTTCCAATTTGAGTCATATACTTGTACACTAAGTCTAAGGCACGAATTTGAGACTATATATAGGATATTGCTCTTAACCCTGGATACCACCACTCTCATTAATTTGAGTAAAAGATATCTAAGAGAGAGATTATTCTCTAGAGCTATTGAGAGATTGTTTTGAATGGCTACTTTAGAAGATCGTTGTTGCTTCTGCTTTTTTATAGATGATAGTTCATCTTGACTGACAAGGTCCGAGAAGATTAAGTAAGGAGAACGGTGCACTGTGGATGCCGTGTTAGTGAATTATGTGCAAGAATAACTACGGTCTTTTAATCGAGGTACAGACTGAGGTAAAGGAGCTGAGAGTATATCTTGTAACTGTTCGTGAATTATTGATTTCTGGTTCGTGATTTTTCTCCCTGGATAGGGTTTCCACGCTAAATACTATATCTGCCTTCTTGTGGTGTGTGGTTGGTAGATAGTTAGTTCTATATTTTCTTATTGGTTATTTGCGCTGCATTGATTGGTTAAATTAGAACTAGTATTCATTCTGATAGCATGCAAAAACTTTCACAAGAACTGGCCCTAGAGCTCAAAATCACTTTGCATCTTATTTTCGAAGGAATTTCTTCTTTATAAGTATTCACCCACCCACCCAAAATGCTTTTTAACCCAAGTTTTTTACCATTAGTCCTGTAAACAAGGATCCTGGTTATTTTTGTGGAATGAAGGTGATTCACCAATTGAACAGGTGATTCACCAATTGAGCTTTCCGTGATTTTTAGGCTCTAAAAGGGAAACTCACAATGGGATCCACTTATAAAAGATTCGGGGCTGGAGACTCCCAATGTATATAATGTCTCCAAATTCATTTTTAATAGAAGTAAAATTTGGAGGCTTCCATACATAATTACATTTACTCACGAATACTCTGAAACAAGGGCAAGTATGAAAGCAACACGAATTGACTATTCTCTCTTGTGAATTTTAAAATCCTTTGAATATATGTTTCATTAAAAATAGAATTATGCAGCAAACATCAATAACATATTGTAAGGACTCCCATTGGTGGTAAAAATGTCATAGGCATAGATGTGCATAGAATCTCTCTTTTGCAATCGACGTATACAATGAGAAAAACTCAAACTATCATTAATCTAACAATGAAAATGAAACTGTATTTGATTAAAGAAAAAAGATTTGACAAATGATTTTAAGCTGTTTGAATATTTCAAAACCTGGCATTAGTGCATTACACAATTTAAGAAGAAACTTAAAAGAAGTACTAATATAATAAACCGCGTGACCATGAACCACCACTTAGCAGGTGGGTCCAACTGCTGTTGGCCCAAAAAAAAAAATCTAAGAAAAAATTTATCGCCAACCACCCAACCACATTGTCTAAATTGGTTCTTAATTTCTTGATCGACTAAGGCATATTTTTCCATATTACAAATCAAACCACGAAGCAAGGAGGTCATGAAAACCACCTGCTTTTTCCTCCAAGAACTTTTAAGTTATGACTTAGATATCATCAGCATCCCTATCCTTATCTTCTCAAAAGAAAAGCAGAAAACGCAAGCCAAACAGAATTTACGAATGCCAGCAATCACAAAACAAACCCAACACACCAAGAAATCTCATAGTAAGCCAGCCCTTATCTTCTCTCCTCCCTTTCATGAGAAGGCAATAAAAAAAGCAAAGAAAAAAAGAATCAATCACTATTCATCCATATAGAAAGAAATCCAACAAAACCAATGCTACTATTCTCAATTCAATTATCTTCATCATCATCAACAAGAAAAAAGCAACAAAAATCCATACTTTACAAGTTTCCACACCCATATTTCATTTCATCTCATTCTCATCTCAATTACATTTTCATTGATATATATATATATATATATATATATATATATATCAATATGTCTATAAAACTATGAAGCCCTGAAACAGCCAACATGGTGGTGATGGTGGTGATGGTGAGTCTGCTCCTTGTCAATAATCCCCTGCACGTAGCGAAACTGGGCGACGTGGCAAGGGATCGTAATAGTGCCCTTCTGCTCGAATCCATACTCTTCTTCTGCAACTTTGAGCAATTGCATGAACAAGGGATGGTTGAAGTAAATCACAGGCACCACGAACCTCTGCTGCTCCTCCCCTTGGCCCACCATGATAGCGAGACAACCCTTTGGTATGTCCCGCGCCTCCTTCTTGCTGTGGTGCAGCAGGTGCAGGTGCGGGAAGTGCAGGTGGAAGCTGAGCAGGTGCTTGTCCCCGCTCCCCATCACAAACAACAGCAGCAGAAGCAACAAAAAACTCGAGAAAATGAGAAATCAAGAAATCTCAAGATTTGGAACCCTGGGGTTTGTGGGTTTCACAAGAGGTAAGAAAATGGCCAAGGGTCGGGACCGGAAATGGTGAGACGGAAGAGATTGAGAGAAGAGTCAAGAAGAGGGCGAGGGATGTTGCTCATGATCGATGGTTGGATGTGAAGAGGAAAATACGCATTCAGAATAAAGAGATGATAGAGAGAGAAAGAGGGAGATGGAGGGGTTTTATAGGAAGGTATGAGAGAGAGAGAGAGAGAGAGAGGAAGGAATGATAGAGGAAAGGGGTTGGAATGGAAGGAGTGGCAAAGTTTTATACAGAAAGAAGTAGTTTTCTGGAAGGGGCTTGAAACCCTCTTCAAACGTAAAAGGGAAATATTGGCGTGTGAGATAAGGGTTTCCGTGGAAATTTTCGAAACAACATAATTTTTTTTAGGATTTTACATATTAGTCTTTTTTATTCAGCATTTTTAATTTCATCATCAATTTAATGGACGAAATTCAGATAATGTCACCAGAAGCGAATTCCTTTTATAGAACATGAAAATGATATTTTTTGAAAAATAAATATACATTTGACCACAATTTCTCATGTTATACCGTTCTGAAACTTTTTTCCTAAAATGGTGCATAAAAGCCAAGACATCTTGGGACATTCCCTTGTTAGCATTGCGATTTAACAATTTATGTGACATACACTATTCTCATGATATCATGAAATTTGGGGCGAAAAAGAAAAAAGAGAAAGAAAAGAAAAAGTTGGTCGGAGTCAAATTGACTTTGGCGATATTATATGAATTTCGGTCATTAAATTGAAAAAATCAGATTTAAAGAGGACTACTATGTCAAAAACCCTAGATTTTTTGGCTCATTTTTATAAAAAATATGTGAAAATTTAAATATTTCAAAAAATAAACAAAAGTTCTCCACAATTCTTTCGATCAAGCCCACTCTTTTTTTATTTTTTAAAAAATAATAAAAATTCACTTCCCTCTTGATTTTTTTATTCTTAATCTCTTTCCTCTTAAACTAGCCATCTTGACCATTTAACGAAGGCTAAAGAAACCCACCCCCCAATCATTCATTTAAAAAAGTAGCCCAAGTGGGCCCTACTAATTCATTTGGGTTGGATATCTCTTGAATCATTTTTTTTTTTAAACGATTGAAAAAATTGCGTCAGGCTTTCGTCTCCACCATTCACGCGGGCGGTGCGTCAGACGGGAGCATGTCTGGACTGTTCGTATGGTGGGCCATGCATTGAATGGTCCAACTGCAAGCCGCACAAAGCCGGAACCTTATTTACATTTACATTACATTTGGCGTGATGTGTAAGTAAAGTAAAGTAAAGCAAAGCAAGCAAAGATTATCTGTGATAGGAATCTATTTCAAATGTACCATGGGATAATGTGTGGGCCCCGTTGGTCCAAAAAGGAGGAATTTGAGATTAGGTTATCTGAGGATAATAACATCTATTTTTTATAGATGATACAGCTAACAACCAGGAGACCTTTTCTTCAATATCTAATCCTCAAGTCCTTTAGTTTTTGAGATCTTATTTAACTTGGTGTAAGAACTAAGAAGGTTCTATATAGTGTTCAACCTGTTCAATTAACTCATTCCAAATCAGACTGGCTGACATGATTTAGGTGCAACTCATGTAATATGGTATATCATAAGTGATTCATTTAGATGTCCGAGTGCTTCAGAATGTATCTGTTTGAGAGATTTTGCTTTTATTCTTCTGTGGGTTCATTTGTTTTGGGATATTTTTTTATGCGAACTTCACTCTTTGGACAGCAACAAAGTTGTTGTCTCATGAAAACTTTAAATTCTCTATCTAAATGCTAGATGGCATTTGAATGTTTGAAATGTCACTTGTGGTACAACATTTGAAGAATTTTAAATTCTCACGTACAAGAGTTATGAGAATTCTTGCCAAACAGACTGGACTAATTAAATCATCATAAAAATATTTTACCCAGAAATAACAGAAGAGAAGAGAATCCAATTACGCATCAATATCTAAAGCAAGGTACAGCATTTGCTGTTCTCTTTTACAATTAGCCTATATGATTATTGTAAGTGCCTAAAAATTAAGGACTTTAAATCAGGGATTAGGATCCTTGACTCAGGTGGTTTGAATGAAGATTGCCGTGGCTCCGACTGGACCTGAGGAGGAAGAGAGGGAAAACACGTCAGAGGACCCTGGCTGCAGGCAGCGCAAGGCTCTCCGATGCTTAAGTTAGTTCAGGGAACGAGCAAGGAAAATGGAGAGGAAATTGCAGAGTAAGAGTGTGTGTTATGGATAGCGTACCTTTAGAATGGAGGTGGAGATGCTATTTATAGGCGGTGGGGTTGACTATCGTGGGTGAGTCCCAAGACTGGGCTTGCCACTCGAGTGGCTGCGCCCATCCAGCCCATAATGCATTAAATGCTGACCCACGCCTCATTAAATGCTAGCCTTGCTGGGTCAGGCGGCGGTTCTGACTTTTGGGCCAGGTCCCATCGGGTCTGGCCCGGAGCCATGCCTTGGGGGCGCACGTGTTCTGTACGCGCCGTTTTGTCAGTAATGATAGTCTGCAGGGCATGCCTTAGCATGCGCCGTTGTCCTGTCGTTGGTCCCATCAATCTCTGTCAAATCCGCATTGCCGGGGTCGATGCCGAGGTCGGATGGGTCCGACTTCGGGAGCTCTTACCTTGGCAAACGCCTCGGCCCTCCAGCCGTGGTCAGCCTCGGCCTAGGGGAGGCATAATCAATCCGTCTTAAGACCGGGGCTAGCGCTGATCTTGGCTTAGTGAAAACATCCCCACACAATTGCCCCCCAGTCTTCCGAGCTTTTAAGGGTGTCAACTCTTTGAGGTCGGAAGCTGAATAGGTCTCGCCGAGATGCAATATGCCGCGGTGCTCAGATAACTCCTCGCCCGGGCTCGGGGGAGCTCAAACGTCTCCTGGCTTTCGGAATTCCACCGCCGTTTCGGTAGCTGGCGTCTTTACTCCTATCCGCTATCGCTTCCGTACCCGAGGCATTAAATGACGCACGAGAAACAAGCTGGCGCTTCCACGTGTCTCTCTTTATTTGGCTGGCCCGTCTTTTCACGACGGCGCACGTAGTGAAAAGGCGCGCCCTTCTTGAAATTTGGAGAGGCGCCATGATTAGGCGCCTATCTTCTGGCTATAAATAGGGGCTCGCCCCTTCTTCTTCTTTTTTTACTTGCATTCTGTCTTTCTTTTCCCTTGCTTTCTTCTTCCTTTCGCTCTTGGAGCTCTCTTTCCCCCTTTCCTGCCTTCGTCTCTGTCGATCGAAAGAGGCTGTTGCAGAGATTCTCCAGGCTCTTTTCCGAAAGAGGTGCTATCAGGACTCCATTCTGCGTCCTGATCCTCTCGTAAGTCTCCTTCCCCTCCTTTCTGTTCCATTCCGTTTTCTAGGTCTCAGTTCTGTCTAGGGCTTCCTCTGCCTAGGGTTTCTCTGCCTAGGGTTTCCTCTGCCTAGGGTTTCTTCTTGCTTTTTAGCATATTCTTTTTGTTCCCTAGCGTTTTTTTCCTGAGGGATGGGTATTTACAGCCATTGGATAGAGTCCGAGAGGGGGCTAGCTGACCTTAGGGCTAGGTATGATATACCAGAGGGGGTCCAGGTCATGGCGGCTCCAGTCATGTCCTATGCCATTGGGGATTTTTATGACGACTGGATGCCGTTCCCCTTGGTGGCCGTGATCGAGGGCGGGGTTAGGTTTCCCCTCCGCCCTCTGCTTAGGGACTGTCTCCGAGCATGGCACCTTTGCCCTTGCCAACTGATGCCTAACAGTTTCAAAATCGTAATGGGTACGAACGCACTCAATACAATTTTGGGCATCAGTCTCGGCGTCCATGATATCGAGGAGGCCTACGATATCTGCAAATCCGGGAAGGATATGTACTACCTTCGCGTCAAGTCGGGGCGGAGGCCCTTCGTGCAGGCCTTGGAAGACTCCAATAAATATGCCGGGGACGATCGCCTGATGGTCACTGGCAATTGGGAGTTCGGTGACGACGAGCCCATCTCGGCAAGATATTTCAGGATCCCTCGTCACTACGGCACCCCTCCAAGTAATTAAAACCTGAGTACGTCCTTTTACTTCTCATGCTCTTTTGTACTTGCCGATCTGATGTCCCTTGTTTGCTCTGCAGGTGTTCGTCAAAGAAGAGCGGCCGCTTTCCGAGAGGGCTGGGAGCTGAACAGAGCTTGGATCCGCTCTTTAGAAAACTACCACGGCCACGGCGACAGGTCTGCGTGGAGGCTGCTAGGGTACGAGCCGAGGTACCGCGGCTACAAGGATAAGAAGCAGACTGCCCACCGTAAGCAAGCCGCGGCGGAGGTAGAAGAGGAGGCTGCAGCGGACGAAGAACCGACCGCGGCGGATCCAGGGGATCGCTCTTTGTCTAATTCCAAGGCGTCCACTTCGGAGTCCGAAGACAACGCCGAGACGATCGGAAGGATCGTCTTGTCAGATACAAAGTCTGAAGAGGAAATGGACCGGACCCGCTCGAAGCCAGTCCTGCGGAACCTCAAGGCCGTGCCAATGACCGGCAAAGGTCGGGGCGCTCCATCTTCCTCCCACGCTCCCGCGTCATCGAGTGCGCCTTCAACGTCCTCCGCGCCTCCACCCAACCGGACCCCGACGACACTTGCCGCGACCGGGAGCGGGACCCCCGGGCCTTCCACCACTTTGGCCACGCAAGGGGACGATCAGGCCAGGAAGAGGGCCTGGGTAGAGGGCTCGGCGGGGGAATCGTCCGGGCCCTGCATGGCAACGCGGGCTCACCCCGCCCCCTGGAGGCCGAACTTGATGCTCCATCCTGGGAGGCCGTTGTCGGTGGAGGATCGCCTTTCGGGGGGACCGTCCGTGGTCGCCTGCCTGGGGAGCGCCTGTGCCTTGCCGCAGGACATGGAGAACCATGACAAGATGGACGACATCTCCCTGCTGGCAGCGCAGATGAAGGCAAACCTGAGCGTAAGTCCTACTTTCCTTCTGTACTTCCTATTTGGTTATGGCTTTCGCTTACTGGTGGATTTTCTTCCCTGCAGAGCGTCCAGATGGCCCAGATCTCGGTGTCCCGTATTCAAAAGTGCCACGCCGAGCTGAAGAGGATCCAGGCTGTCTGCGAACAGCACAAGAAGGAACTGGAAGAAGCGAAGGCGAAGGTGTCTGAGTACGAGGACACGCACCGATCCCTCTTTGCCGAGCACGACAAGCTAAAGTCGGTGTTCGACCTGACAAAGAGGAGGGGAGGCCGAGCTGGAGAGGACGATCGCGAGGCTGGAGAGCCAAAAGGCCGAATTAGAGCTCACACTCCAAGCCGAAGTCAAGCTCGCCTTCCAGGACGGTGTCGATGCGGCGGGCGATGAGTATGCCGCGCAGGTCAATGACATCCGGATCTCGGCTTGGGAGATGGGTTGGAGGGCGGCCCTGGACAAGATGGGCGTCTCCCACAACCATCCTGCTTATGCGAGGCCGGACGAATATCCGTGCTCGGGCGCCGCGGAAGAGGCGGAGACGGGACCAGCCGTCCAGCCGGGACCGGAACCCCCCCTCGTACTGCCTGAGGCGCCTGCCGCAGTCGAGGCCCCTGTCGTGGCATCTACATCGGAAGCTCCACCGGCCGCGTGAAGGCTGTCTGCCGCTGTCCTCTTTTTTTATTTTTTGATGTATCTTTTTGTTTGGGCGCATCGCACCTTTTATGTAAAAAGAAACCTTCATCGTTTTGAATGAAAATCTTTCTTCATGTCTGTCCGTGTGACTTTGTGCTTGTGTTTGATCTAAATGCTTTCAAGTGTTTCTTTTCGGCCATAGGTCGAGACCGTACTTCGGGGACTATTAATTAGCCGCTCCTATTGCGATGTAGGTCTGATCTGAGGGACTGAGCTTTTTTGGCAACGTAATGGCGAGCGCGTGATACTATTTTTCTTTTTAAGTATACGAGCTCGGTGAGTGCCCCGTTACTTTAGCCTGGGATCATTTAGTATCGGATAGGACGCGCTCGAAATGGAGAAGTCCCCTTGGCTCGTCACCAGGGGCCGTGCTGGCTATCTGGCACGAGGGCCGAGATGCGCACGAAATGGAGAAGTCCCCTTGGCTCATCACCAGGGGCCGTGCTGGCTATCTGGCACGAGGGCCGAGACGCGCACGAAATGGAGAAGTCCCCTTGGCTCGTCACCAGGGGCCGCGCTGGCTATCTGGCACGAGGGTCGAGACGCGCACGAAATGGAGAAGTCCCCTTGGCTCGTCACCAGGGGCCGTGCTGGCTATCTGGCACGAGGGCCGAGACGCGCACGAAATGGAGAAGTCCCCCTGGCTCGTCACCAGGGGGCCGTGCTGGCTATCTGGCACGAGGGCCGAGACGCGCACGCAATGGAGAAGTCCCCCTGGCTCGTCACCAAGGGTCGTGCTGGCCATCTGGCACGAGGGCCGAGAGGCGCACGAAATGGAGAAGTCCCCCTGGCTCGTCACCAGGGGGCCGTACTGGCTATCTGGCACGAGGGCCGAGACGCGCACGCAATGGAGAAGTCCCCCTGGCTCGTCACCAAGGGTCGTGCTGGCCATCTGGCACGAGGGCCGAGAGGCGCACGAAATGGAGAAGTCCCCCTGGCTCGTCACCAGGGGGCCGTGCTGGCTATCTGGCACGAGGACCGAGACGCGCACGCAATGGAGAAGTTCCTGCCGAACTGGGGAATTGCATTGTTGCCGCGGTCCCTTCCTTGGAGCAATTTCGATTTAGAACACAAAGAGAAACTTTCTTGGGAGGAAACGACCTTCATTGATTTGCATAAACTGAATACATTTAAAAGTAAAATTTCTTGAGATGTGATGCGTTCCATGGCCGCGGCAGCAGTTTCCCATTCATATCCTCAAGCTTATATGCGGACCGCCCCGCGGTCGAGACTACCTTGAACGGGCCGCGCCAGTTTGGGGCCAACTTGCCTTGATTCGGGTCCTTGTCTGCGTGCAGTGCCTTCTTCAGGACCAGCTCTCCGATGGAGAACTTCCTTTCCCGCACTTTCTGATTGTAATCTCTTGCCAGCCGTTGCTGATAGGCTGCTAAACGGATGGAAGCGGCTTCTCTGCGCTCTTCGGCCAGGTCCAGTCCCAGGGTGAGGTTTTTATCGTTCTGGGCCTGGTCAAAGAGTTCGGATCTGAGCGTTGGAAGGCCGATTTCGAGAGGGATCACGGCTTCCATTCCGTATGCCAAGGAAAAAGGAGTTTCTGAGGTGGAGCGTCGCGGGGTGGTCCTGTAGGCCCATAACACACTGGGTAGCTCTTCCACCCACCTTCCTTTGGCCCTATCGAGTCTCTTCTTGAGCCCATCCAAGACCACTTTGTTGGAGATTTCAGCTTGGCCATTGCTCTGGGGATATGCCAGAGTCGAGTAGTGGTTCCTGATGCCGAGTTCCTTGCAAAAGTTTTTGAAGAGGCTGGAGTCGAATTGGGTCCCGTTGTCCGAGACCAAGACTCGAGGAATGCCGAACCTTGTGACGATGTTCTTCCATACGAAGTTCTTGGAGTTCCGTTCCGTGATGAAAGATAGTGCTTCCGCCTCGATCCACTTGGTGAAATAGTCGGTGGCCACTATCAGCCACCTTTTATTCCCCGGAGCTCGATGGAGGGGCCCCACAATGTCCAGCCCCCACCGAGCAAAGGGCCATGGACTGGAGAGCGGGCTCAGATCCTGTGTAGGTTGGTGGAGGTTGTGCGAGAATTTCTGGCACTTTTCGCATTTCATGGCGTACATTTATGCGTCCTTTGCATGTATGGCCACCAGTATCCTTGGCTTATAGCCCGGTACGCTAGTGACCTTCCTCCGATGTGACTTCCGCAGATGCCTTCATGTATCTCGTAGAGGAAGTCTTCGACTCGGCTTGGGTGCACGCATTGGAGATAAGGGCCCGTGAAGGATTTCCTGTACAGCTTTCCTTCCGGGGAGAGCCAGAACCGGGCTGCCCTGAGCCTGATCTTGTGAGCTTGCGCTCTGTCCTCGGGGAGTTGGTCGTCCTTGAGGTATGCGATGATGGGATCCATCCAACTGGGCCCGAGGTCGACGCTCAGGATTTGCCGTGGCGGGCTGAGCTCTATACTTGGTGATGTTAGCGAGCCCATTTCCACAATCCTCTTTTTTCCAGCCTCGACGGCGGAGGCCAAGTTGGCGAGCGCGTCGGCGTGTGAGTTAGAGTCTCTGCCGATTTGTTTGACTTCTACTTCTGGAAATTGGGAGAGGAGTTTCTTGGCGAGGGTTAAATAGGCCGCCATTCTGTCGTCGCGAGCTTGATAATCTCCAGTGAGCTGGCTCGTCACCAACTGCGAGTCACTGTAGATCACCAGCTGTTGAGCTCCGAGAACTTTGGCACTATTCAGCCCTGCCAGCAATGCTTCATACTCCGCCTCGTTATTTGATGCTCGGAAGTCAAGGGTCAGGGCTTGCTCGATGACTAGCCCTTCTGGAGACTGGAGGACTACGCCGACGCCGGCCCTTCTAGAGGTGGAAGACCCGTCAACGAAGACCTTCCAAGCCGAATCTCGGGAGGTGTACCGAGATTGCTCGTAATCAGTCTCTGGGACTAGGCCATTCTGCCCCTTGCCCCCCAGTTCGGGATCGAGTGGGCTCGGCGCCGAACTCGGAGAAGTGAACTCGACGATGAAATCTGCCAAGACCTGCGCTTTGATCGCTGTTCGGGGCTGGTACTGGATGTCGTATTGCCCCAGCTCCACGGCCCATCTTGAAACACGCCCAGAGAAGTCGGCTTTCCGGAAGACGGATTTGAGTTGGTGCTCCGTGACCACCACTATCGTGTGGGCCTGGAAATAGTGCGAGAGCTTCCGAGAGGCACTGACGAGGGCCAGTGCGAGCTTCTCCATTGGCAGGTACCTGGTTTCTGCGTCGAGGAGGGTCTTGCTTGTATAATAAATGGGCTTCTGTTGCCCTCCATCTTCTCTGATCAGTACTGAGCTCACAGCATGGTCGGAGACCGCCAAGTATAAATACAATGTTTCGCCTTTCTTCGGGGTTGACAGCAGTGGGGCCGAGGCCAAGTAAGCCTTGAGTTCCTGGAGGGCCAAATCACATTCCGGGGTCCACTCAAATCTCAGGTTCTTCCTTAGCAATTGGAAGAAAGGGCGGCACTTGTCAGAAGACTTGCTGATGAAGCGGTTGAGGGCGGCGGCCATGCCGGTGAGCCTTTGGACCTGCTTCGTTGTTGCCGGGCTCTGAATTCCCAGGATCGCGGAGATCTGGTCCGGGTTTGCTTCGATTCCCCGTCGCGTGACGAGGCTCCCTAAAAATTTGCCGGACCCGACTCCGAAGGCGCATTTGGAGGCGTTCAGCTTTAGACCGAACTTCCGGAGAACGTCGAAAACCTGGCCGAGATCCGCCAGGTGGTCGTGAGATTGGGTGGATTTGACGACCATGTCGTCGATGTATACCTCGACTGTTTTGCCGAGCTGTTCCTGGAACATTTTGGTGACCAACCTCTGATAGGTCGCCCCCGCATTCTTGAGCCCGAACGGCATCACTTTATAGCAGTAGGTTCCCCTAGGAGTGATGAATGCCGTTTTTTCTTCGTCTGGTCCGTACATGGGTATCTGGTGATATCCGCGGTAGGCATCGAGGAAACTCATCCTTTCGTGATCGGCGGTGGCGTCAATCATCTGGTCGATCTTCGGGAGAGGGAAGCAGTCTTTGGGACATGCTTTGTTGAGATCAGTGAAGTCGACGCAGACTCTCCATTTTCCGGTCTTCTTTTTTACTACCACGGTATTCGCCAGCCATTTCGGGTACTGGACCTCTCTGATGGCGTTTGCCTCTAGCAGTTTCTCCACCTCTTCGACCACGGCTGCAGACTGGTCGATTCCGGATCTTCTCGCCTTCTGGACCACTGGCTTGACCTGAGGGTCTACATTCAGTCCGTCGCTCATCACCTCGGGGTTCACGCCCGGCATCTCCTGCGGTGTCCAGGCGAAGACGTCTCTGCTTCGCAACAGGAAACTGAGCAGCTCGGACCGCTCCTGCTCGGCGAGCTGACTCCCAAGAAGGAAGTGCCTCTCAGGATCACTGGGGTCGATCCTGACCTCGGTGAGATCCTCGATACTCTTTTCTCCTGGATCGCGGCCGACCCTGTCCAGCTCTGCTTCCAGTTCTGCCATGTGCACTTGCTTCGGCTTTTCCTCGCCGGACACCACGGCCATCATACAACGCTTGGCCATTTGCTGGTCCCCGTCGATTGTGACCACCTCGACTCTGCCATCCCTTTCCAAAGGGAATTTGAGCTTCTGATGGTAGGAAGAGGGGACGGCCTCTATCTGATGCAGCCAGCTCCTCCCTACGATGGCATTGTAGGGAGATGGCGTGTCCACCACGAGGAAGTCTGCCACCACTGACGTGCCCCCGACCTGGACTTTGAGGGAGACTCTCCCTTTGGGATACACGGACTTTGCGCTGAACCCTATCAGGGGGGTCCGCGCCTCCTGGAGGTCTTCTTCTGTGAGCCCCATCTTAGTAAAGCAGTCGAAGTAGAGGATCTCGGACGAACTGCCGGGGTCGACGAGGATCCTCTGCACCTTGCAACTCCCCAACTTCAGGGTCATAATTAGTGGGTCATTGTGAGGGAGTTGAACCCCCTTCAGGTCCTCGTCTGAGAACCAGATCTTCGGCCTCTCTTTGCGAGCCTTTTTAGACGCTGGTCCGAGCTCGGCCGACATGACCTGTTTCCCATGGGAGGCCCTCCTGGCCTCGGCGCGGGCCTGACCGCTGCTCTGCTTGGTAGGGGCCAGGTGGATGACGCTTATGATCCTCTCCGACCCGTCGCTGTCGTGATTCTCCTCAGTTCGGCGTCGAGGTCGGTCGTTGCTCCCGCTGCCTGCTACCTTGTAGTACTCCTTCAGGTGCCCGTCCCTGACGAGCCTCTCGAGATGATCCTTGAGGGAGTAACAGCCCTCAGTGTTATGCCCGTTCTGCTTGTGGTAAGCGCAGAACTTCGTCTGATCCCTCGTGGAGGGATCGCTCTTCATAGGAAGTGGCCATTTAAAGTATGGCTTTCCCTGGATCTTATCCAGTATCTGGTGAATCGGCTCTTTGAAAACCGTATTGACCCTCTCGCGCGAAGAGTAGGACGGTCTATGTCTCTTGCCTCCTCCTGGAGCGCGGGTCGGGGCCGACGATTGGCCACCTGAGTGGTGGTCTCGGCTTGTTTCTTCTCTGCGGTAGGTCCTCTTCTCCCCCCCAGAGGCTCGATCTTCCCGCCGAGATCGATCCTCCTGCCGCGGTCGGTCCTCCTGCCGAGGACGGCTCTCGTTCCGAGACTTGCCCCTAGGAACGCCAAAGCTCTCGTTGGCCCGCGCCTCATCCTCCTCTTGCTCGATGTACTTGTTTTCCCTTGCCATGAGGGCTGTTACAGAGAGAACAGGGTTTCGGACGAGCTCCTTCCGAAGCTCGCATCCTGGCAGGAGGGCGTGCTGGAAGGACTTGATCGCGACATCTTCGGAGGAGTTGTCGATTTGACTGTAAACCGTCCAGAATCTTTTGGCGAATTGAGTGATGCTTTCACTCCACCTCATCCTGAGGGCCATGATGTCGCTGTCGGTCTTGGGAATGACTCTGTGCGCCTGGAATTTCTCGAGGAAGGAGTCCCGCAACTGAGCCCAGCTCGTGATCGATCCTTCGGGGAGCGCACAGAACCATTTAAGTGGTAGGTCCCCCAGGCTGGAGGAGAAGACTCTGCAATTGAGGTGCCCAACGTTGCCCCAGACGGATAGTTTTTGGGTGAAATGGCGGAGATGTGCTGCTGGATCCGAGGTCCCGTCGTAGAGGACGAACCTCGGAACTCTGAACTTCTTAGGGAGGGGGTATTCGATTATCTCTCTGGAGAAGGGTGATGAGTCGAGGCCAGCGAAGTCGGGGATGTCTGGCTGGTTCTGGGCGAGCCCTGCCTCCTTCAGGGTGTTCTGGATGGCCTGCTTGACCAGGCGGTCGATCAGAGCCTGCTGATCTGCCGCATCCGATCTTGGCACCGACCCCCTGTCCTCGTGGTTATGGCAAGAACTCCCGACGTAACTCCGCTCGCGACTCTTATCGTTCAGATGCTCCCTTAAGTCTTTGCCGGTGACGGGATCCTTCCTGCCTACGGGATCACCGCCTCCGGGGACTACTTCTTTCTCTCGGAGCTGCTGCCTAAGCTGGCGGATAAGATCGTCTTTCTCCTGGAGGGCGAGGTTCTGAGCCCTGATGGCTGCTTGAGCGGGGTCGGCTCTGTTGCCTTCGCGGTCCGAGTGGCGCCCGGATCGATGTGACCCCGCCGCTGCCGGGGCCTTGCCCTTCGAGAAGCGCTCCTGAAGGGGAGCGTTCAGCCGCGGTGGACCCCCCACCTCTAGCGGGGATGACGCGGATTCGGTGTGGTAGCTTTCTACCTCCGCGGCCTCCTCCGACGCGTAGGGCAATGGCCCAGGGAGAACCAGTGGCCCCGCGGGGAGGGACTTCGGGTGCTCTGCGCCTCTCTTGTTTCTCGGAGCCATGGTGATTGGAAAGGGTTTTGGGAAAGGTTTTGAGAAAGGTTTTGAGAAAGGTTTTGGGGTATGGGTTAGTACTTTCCCACAGACGGCGCCAATTGTAAGTGCCTAAAAATTAAGGACTTTAAATCAGGGATTAGGATCCTTGACTCAGGTGGTTTGAATGAAGATTGCCGTGGCTCCGACTGGACCTGAGGAGGAAGAGAGGGAAAACACGTCAGAGGACCCTGGCTGCAGGCAGCGCAAGGCTCTCCGATGCTTAAGTTAGTTCAGGGAACGAGCAAGGGAAATGGAGAGGAAATTGCAGAGTAAGAGTGTGTGTTATGGATAGCGTACCTTTAGAATGGAGGTGGAGATGCTATTTATAGGCGGTGGGGTTGACTATCGTGGGCGAGTCCCAAGACTGGGCTTGCCACTCGAGTGGCTGCGCCCATCCAGCCCATAATGCATTAAATGCTGACCCACGCCTCATTAAATGCTAGCCTTGCTGGGTCAGGCGGCGGTTCTGACTTTTGGGCCAGGTCCCATCGGGTCTGGCCCGGAGCCATGCCCTGGGGGCGCACGTGTTCTGTACGCGCCGTTTTGTCAGTAATGATAGTCTGCAGGGCATGCCTTAGCATGCGCCGTTGTCCTGTCGTTGGTCTCATCAATCTCTGTCAAATCCGCATTGCCGGGGTCGATGCCGAGGTCGGATGGGTCCGACTTCGGGAGCTCTTACCTCGGCAAACGCCTCGGCCCTCCAGCCGTGGTCAGCCTCGACCTAGGGGAGGCATAATCAATCCGTCTTAAGACCGGGGCTAGCGCTGATCTTGGCTTAGTAAAAACATCCCCACACAATTATTACCATATAATAAGCTTGTTTGTACTACCATTGTTACTATATTATAAGTTACATAATGAGTTTGCTTGGAGAATGTTCTCCTGCCAGAGGGCTGCATGTGTTGGGTCTGTGCTACTGTTTCCTATTCAACCTCTAAATGACTCAGCCTGACCTCAAACCTTGCCGACTAGACTCGTTGACCTTTAACCGGCCAACACGATGACCCGGCTATCATGTATCATGTTGCTTTTGTAAGTATTAAATTTGTATTTCCTGATAACCAAGAGAAGGACTAGTATTTTACTACCTAAAGATTTTTCTTTATGACTTGGCTAATTAGCTAGGCGTTTGACAAGTGGGGGCAACTTGCAAAAACTGAACACAAAAGCCACTTTACTTTTTTAGTGGCTGATAGTCATTGCATAGAGTCTCTACAATTGTGAGAAAAATGATTAATACTAATACGTAGTTAGGGTTGCAAATGGAACGTTTCTAGGTCCGAATCGAAATCATACTAAATACAGATTCAGATTCATTTCTAAATAACAGTTCAGTTTCGGATTTGATTCCCAACTTGAAATCAATTTTGTTGGTTCCAGACCTAGTTCTGATAGGAGGATTCAGACCCGGTTCTTAAATTGGGTCCAATTAGAGGACCATAATCTAGTTCCAAATCCGGTTCTAACTTCTTTTTATTTTTTTTTATTTCTTCTTAAAATAAGGATGTAATTCAACTTATATTAGTGTATTAAATCGGCTACGAGTCCATTGTTCAAAACCTGTATGGACCCAAAATTGGACCTATTAATTTATCAATCGAAACCTAAACTGGGTTCTGAACCCATACCCGTTTTATGAATGATAACCTAAAACAGGTCCCAAACTCGATTTTTTATAAGTTGGAACCTTCAGATAATCGGATACCCATTTGCATTCCTATCAGCAACATCACAAATTTCATACTCAGAAATATACTATTTTGGGAACTCAAATTCTTTTTATTTTTCTATTTCTTCTTGAGATATTATTGAAAAAATGTTGTGGAAAATAAATGAATGCTAAATAAGTCTCAAGCAGGAAAATGCATTTCCAGCACTCATGAATGGCAAAATGAAGCACTTATTACTGATGCTATTTGTCGGAATTAATCATTTTAAGAATCTCAAGATTTGTAATTAAAGTCTCACTTCTATTAAACTGAAAACCATGTGGAATGATCATATATAATGTCAGATATAAGATCATGAACTCAATGGAATAAATTACCAGTTTCTTGTGTGATCTCAATCGAAAATTGGGCTGCTCAATGATTTCAATGAAATTTGGAGAAGTGCATGGAGAGAGGGGTATCTATGTACTATTGGTGAGGTGGGTTCATTATTGATGGTTCCATTGCTCATATTTAGAAAAAAAAAAAAAAAAAATTAAGGTACGTACCCTACACGCCCAGATGTGATAGTCTCAGATTATGCTAGTATTTCTTAATATAAAAGGTGATATTAAATTTAAAGAGCAGTTGACTTGAATATTATTTTTTTATTTTGTGGAAAGTGATATCAAAGCTTTTGGGCGGTAAATGGACAAGAGGCACCAGACTTTTGGATACAACCTTCCTACTAAATTGTATGTAAGTTCCGTTTACATAATTAAAAATATTCATATGTAATGAAGAAAAGTCAAGTAAGAATTCCTTATCCTATGACGAGTAATGGATGTACATGAATATTTTCTTCTTAAAATATATAGTTAAAGAGAAGTGATGTGAACCATTAGGTTTTTACTCTAATTTAATTTGTTGCTCACAACTGTAAAACGACCCAGTAAGTAAAAGCGGATACAATATTATGATTTTTTTTAGCAACCTACATGCTGGGTAACTTTAATAAGGTCACCTTCGTACATCCACATTTTTAGGGAAAAGGGCACAGAGAAAATATAACACTTTTTCTGTAGTGAATCTTTTTTTATTATTTAATGTGATTGCTTCTTCTTATAAAGATTAGTCTTGATTTTTAGTAATTTCAATAGAAATCCATTTGAGATGGTTTGGACATGTTTAACACCAGTCAGTAACGACGTTGGTAAAGAAAAAGTTTATATATATATATATATATATAATTTGATAACCCACCATGTGAAGGAGTAGGCTGAAGAGAATATTGTAGATAAAAGTAGTAAGACTGGATTTTAAGAAGTACAATCTATATGAGGTTTTAGTTCAGAATATATCGAAACAAAGAAATATGATTCTTGTAGTCGACACCAATATAGTTGGGACAAAGCTTTGGTGATAATGATGAAGAGTAATTTTAATGTAAAGATAGAAAAAAAAAAGCTTCTCAAATATCAAAAGTTTGCCGAATTTATTTTTTAAGTCTAGACCCACAATTACAACTATAACATGGAATTGTGTAAAACTTGCTGGGAACTCCATTGTAGAACCATCGTAAAGATAGTAAGAGCCCTTCAAGTTGAATCACATCCCCTCGAGCGACATATCATAAAATCTAACTTTAGCAAAAGTGGATCCCACCGTAAAATCAAACACATGAGTGAAAACTTAATTGAGTGCAGACGTGCCATCCTTACTAATTCGACATCAATCATGTCTTTTTCATATGGTCAACTAGATAATCGGATCTACCCGTATTGAACTGAAATTTGAGGATATACCTACAAAGGGAATGTGATTCATCACAAACTGTTCGAATTATCTATATATGGGCCTGGAGATCTCAACGTGAGTTACCCGATTGCCACAGTGGATCTGGACTCCAATTTTATTTTATTTTTTTAATGCTTGGAGCAATAAAATCAAACGTGAGATTAGTGTTATAAGACTGACCCCACTCCATAGAAAATAATCCAACCCTTAATATAAGGCATTAATTTCATTCTCCAAAGGAAGGCACGTGAGCACGCCCATAGATGGTGCCCATAGATGGTATGGCAATCACTGTGTCCACGTGGCTATATGGGAGCGATATAGAAAGATCCTTTGCAGGCAAAGCACGGTGGAGACAACCAATAGCAGGTCTTGAACATGTCCAATGAGAATGAGAGGACATTCAAACTGTCACTTCACCCTTGTTAGTTGTTGCCTTCCTTCCTTCAAAGGATCTCCCTAAAATGCAGGTACATTTCCGGAGCACGCATGACCTTAATCATTGTAATGATATGTGTTGGGCACCGGTGTGCCACAATGCTCATCTCCTTGCGACATTTCTGGAAAAGACTCACGAGCTATCAATTGCCGTCACTAACTGATTTTAGAAGGAATGGTAGCTCACTGGACGCATAGGAGCGTACGGGTGGCTTCAGAGCTTCAAATCATGAATTTAAATCGTGGGTTAAGAGCTTCAGGTCACGGATTTAAATTATGGGATCGCCATCATAGGGGGATTATTTGGCCACAATACCGTCTACTGTGACCGCTCTAAAATTAGGCTTGCGGACACGATATCGAATGCTGTATAAAAGATTAAGATGTGCCTCTTCTATCATCAATCTATTTTAAAAGGAATTGTAGCTCAATACGTGCATAAGATTGACAAAAAATGGTGTCATTTTGCTAATAGAAATAAGGAGAATGTGGCCGTCGATTGTGGCCAAAGCACTACATAGAAAGATGGTACATAGCGATTATAGTAATACGTAAAATCTTGTATTTTTTTTAATAATCTGAAACTATAAGTGATTAGACAACTTTAGAAAAAAAAATTATTGCAAAGAAAAAACATACCATGATAATATTTTAAATTAAAATTGTTTACTTTTTATTAGAGTTTGGACTATAATTTTGCTAATTTCAAAATAATACAGCGGCGTTACCTACTACATCCAATAATGCAGTATAGTGGTTGTTATTTTGAACCATAGTTAGCAGAGACACAAATTAATTCATCATGGCCCACTGTAAACGAGCATTAAAGTGATCTAATGGTACAAAATGAATGTATTACCATTTGATGAATGGTCATTGGTCAACTGCCTCTCGTTCATTTTTCCAAGGGATGATTGTGGCCACCCATTCTGTATTTATTCTCTCAAAAACGAAAACGCGTAACACGACTACGCCGTGGAGTACAATTTAAGATGGACCGTACATGTACAACACCATCTTCCTCACATCCAGAACACGAATTGACTGGAATAGAATATTAATCTCATTTGAAATTCCAATTTTACCCCTACTTCTAATAAATATATGGAGGGGGATGTCAATCTTTAAGCGTGGAAGTTGTGGCCTGTGGGGCCTACCTTGTTTTGGGATTGGGACAATCAATAGAAATGGGTTGAGTGGGATTGGAAGGTCTCTTTCAAGAAGGGTAGAAATATAAAATCTGATGAACAAGTCCAATAATTCAGTGATCACAAACTTTAATGATTGTGTAAACTTGTAAAATCTTGGGTCATTAGACTACTAAATCTTCATGATCATCAGATTGCGTGTCAATGTGAGAAGTCTCTAATGTTGCAAGGGTTCTTTTGATCCAACGGACTCCACCTATTGACTTGAACAAAGTCAGCCCTAAATTTTAATAATTTTGTATGTGTGTTATGAAATTGTTAAAAAGAAAATGGTCTTTGGTCATGAGATTATGTGCCCATGAGGGGTTCAGCCCAAAAATCAAGTTTCCCTGGGCACTTGTGAGTGAGATATTACCCACTAAATAGAGTCGATAAATCTGGAGTCCTCCACGTCCCTAAGTTATTTGGAATATTTGGCTTTGCTATACTTTAACATGGATGGGCCGATCGTCAAATTGAATCGTGCAAAAAATAGAAATCACTTTTGGATTAGATTTCATGCTGGCCACATCGTAGTAAATTCAACTCCAATGATCAGTATAAATAGTGTTATTTTAATGAATCGGAACATGTGATTTTGAGCGGTTTAGATTTAAAATTAACGGCCTCACTTTCTAAGAAGAGAGGCATTCAGACAATACTATGCTCTAGAAGCCCTCAGGGAAAGTCTTTGAAGCCAAATTATTTTCTCAATCCAATGAATTGGATGGGTAGAACTACTCAGTCCAATTCATGAAATATTTCTCCCCCTTGTCAATTTGAATTGGGACGCACTTGATGAAAGTGCCCATCAAGGATCATGGACACTTGTCGTATTGGTAGATTATTTAAGAGCAGGAGACCATGCTATGAATCTGGTTAGATTTCCTCTCAATTGGGGGAATGGACCCACATGATTGCATTAAACTGAATCCGAAAAAGACCCGAGAAATCAGAAATTGTGGCAGAATTCAATGCGAAATTGAATGTAGTTTGCAAATGGGTTATCAGATTCCACAAAATATGTGCAGAAAACGAGGGTGTCTACCCCAAAAATATGGGGCTAGTTTGGCAACTCTATTATTAGTAGACAAGTGAAGTAAAGTTGATTTTAAAGAAAGAATAAAATATAAGTGGGTTATGATGATATTTTATTTTTTCTTAAATTAAATCTTAATATAGAATTAAGACTTATTTGGCAAGTTTTATCTGTATCATCAAATAGATCCATGGATAAATTTGTGTGGAATAGATATTTTTACATGAAGTAGGGGACTTAGATTTTGTTACAATGTTTTGATTGAAATGTGCAACTTTTTATTACTATTTATTTTTCTTCTTGTAGTGGTATTAGGATGACTAGTTAATTAACTAGTACTGATCCAGATAAATGGGTAAGAACATGGGCAGATTAGATAAGAGTCTTACCTTCCACGTTGTTATAGGTGAGATGATCATGACCCAAGTTAGGTTTGAAGAATACGAATGTTGGCTATCCTAGCATGCTTCACATTGTTGTCACCTACTAACTTATTTTTTTCTATTAAAATCTTATAAATTAATGAATATATATATTTAAATGTGAATTGATTTTTACTCTCCTCATTAAAAATCGGTGCATGCTCTGGCATTTTAAAATCATAGTTGAAATAAGGAGTTGATAATAATGACAACGACGATGATGATTATGCCATGCACGCTAAAATTACATGCAACCCGTTCTACCACCATCATGAGTTGATTCAAAAGTCACTCCAAATATATGTGAACCCCACATTCAGATTCAAATTGGTTAGGTGTGAAACCCATGCAGCTGATTTGCCCAATTGATGACCACCCCAATAAACGTGCCAGACAAAATGTCTATGAAGTGGCCTATATTTGAAATCAAACCGTACACATGATCTTGCTCAAAACAGCTTTTATAAGCAATTTTCCAGATTTTGTTTAAACCCCCAACGGCCCCAAGAGCTGGAAATGAAATGTCAACGACTTGGAACGTACACACACACCATACAAAGTGGTAAAAGAATTTGCTTTTAAGTAAAGCAAGAGGGTGTCCCATTACATTAGATTTGGCAATGTTCTTTATAATATGGATGGTCAAAGTTTACAGGTTGTAATATATTGTTTGAATTCAAAATTGAAGTGGGCATGTGATTCCTCCATTGAGGTGGGAACGGATGTTTCTTCGAAGTTATCATTAGTGATCTCAACATCCCTTCTTTTGGCATCAGAAACCCCACACACATTCTAATGCCATATTTTCTTTCTTCTTTTCTAATCTTTTTGGGGTTTCCAACTTCCACCTTATTGGGCCCCCAACACTTTCCAGCCATGTGCCAGGACATGCCATGATCCTTTATTAAGGGGTTGCCTTAGACTAGAGCCATAGTGGCATGAGAAAAGGAAGAGAGCATTTGGGTTCCTTGGTCTTTAAGGGCCTGTCTTGACTTTGGCACACATGAGGTTAGAATTTTAGCCTGTGATGGGTAAGTTATGGAATCCGCATATGTGCTACATGGTTTTGGCACAAGACTAGAAGATGCTTTTATTTGTATATATAAGAGCCATTTTTAACAAATAAAAGTCATTCACACACCTTACAGCCCAAAATTTTCACCTCCATCCCTCTCCTAGTATTTTACTTCACTCCAATTTTACATTTAGCTGAGTATTAACTACCATTTTTTTTCTCTTTTTTGATAACTCAGGGTATCTCCAGCCCAGCCCAGGGGCCATTGGCCCGGAGTCCGAGAAACACTTGATTCTGAACAGTTGAGAACTAATCTTCCAGGGCACATGCGAACCCTCCCATCCACGTACAATGATTAACCACCGTAGGATTCAAGCACAAAAAATAAATGCACTTAGAAACTCTTTAATTTAGAATGTTCACTTACACTATATTAGTTTGTTTATAAGTTTAATACAAAATTAAAATATTATCTATGAGATTTCAATATTTCATGCTCACCACATTTATATACTGTTTTATTATTATATTTACATTCTAAATCGTCGAGAGACAGTTCAAATTGAAGTTGTATATATCCTTCATCCTCAAACATTTTCTTTCTCTTAAAAAAACCAATATATAAAATTGTTTAGAACTTGGTATATCTAAACCAAGTTTAGAAATCACCCTATATTGAGTGCGCTTTTACTGTGGCTTGGTATGAAAATAGTAATGGTCTCTATCTCCTTGGTACATATATAAGTAATATCATAAGTTACCCACTTAGGATTTGGTGGAGTGGCATAAGGCGTGGCATTCAAAGCTGTTCTAGATATGCTTGGTTTGTATTTGTGTGGGCATACGTGTGCGCCACTGGGAATTAGTCATATTGGTCAAAGACCCGAGGCATACCTTTGCCTTTAAAAAAAAACCATAATTAGTTTTACTTCAGGTAATTAAATCTGCATTGTGGTGCCTACCACATACATACGTTCCACCAATGATAACTTGACCTACTTCTACTAGTTGAGGCCCACCAAAATGGTTTGAATATGGTACACGTAAGGCCATGTGTATGAATAGCCATGCAAGTGTGTAATAGGGTGATGTACGTGTCCGAAGAATTAGTCATGTTGGATCAAAAACCATAGAAAGAGGACGAACTAATAAGTTTAATTGTATAAGGTAAATTAAGGTTGGGTAGGTTAAAGGAAGAGACTTTTAAGTCTTTTTAGAGAAGAGATGTTCCATCTGGGCTAGAGCCCAGCCTAAGTTGGGCTGTATTTGAGCCCTATTTTAGGCCCGTCTGCTGTACTTATATTGATCTGGGCCTAGGCATGCGCATTTATATTCTTAAAGGCCTAGATCGTTCCTACATTTTTAACACAATATGTATATGTAATTTGCGAATTGCCTGGGCCTGGGTTGGATCTAGGCATGAATATTTGATGTGAGAATTAAATGGGATTGTCTTTGACGAATTTGACCCAGCCTGACCCGTCCATGAACAGTACTCTTTGATTTAAGTTGGCAACCTAGACCCCGGAACCTGGTTTATTGTGGTAAACATGAGACATTTAAACCACCAAAAAAAAAAAAAAAAAACAGAGAGAGAGAGAGAGAGAGAGAGAGAGAGAGAGAGAACATGAAACCTCTGATTTGAAAACTAGAAGCAGGGAAGGTTTTTTTTTTTTGGCCCCTTTAATTTGTTTCTTATTTTAAGGTATTACTCAGGTAAATGAGTGTTGATGAATTGATCCAACTAGACATGGACCCAATTATAAATTAGGTCTTTTATACCTGGTTTAATTTGTCAAACCCTTTTTGTAACTGGGTAATCGGAGTTCCATAGACATCCCTAACTATGATAATTACAAATGGTATTTGAGCATTCAGCCTCATGAGGTTTGCAGTGAACTCCATCCTAGATATCTAAAGGTGACAAACTAACCATACTGGACCCAGGGGAAATGACAAACCTGGTTTATCAAATCTGATGAAGGGAGCAGACACCAAATCTAAGGTTAGAAAAAAAAAAAGATGAACTCCATTGATCCTTCATTTTCTGGCCTACATAATACAATTTGTCTCGGCCAGTTTAGACGCGCTGGGGCCTGTATTTTGAATCCTGAGTGGAATTCGGACTGGTCTTGGGCTTGGGTTCAGGTGTTCAGGCTAAGGCCAGACAATTACAGTTCCTTCTGGAATGGGCTTTAGGCTTACCCACATCTAAGTCAGGGCATACTTGGGTGGAGTAAAAAACCCTACCTGGTCCATCCTAACCTAACTATGATCGAGAATGGCCACTTACTTCACTCTAAGTGGTGGTAGTTCTCACCTGGCTGTCCAGTGATTTTAAACCTTGGGTACGCTACATCTTTCCACTTGTATGGGCTTTCTTCCTACTTGTACGGGCTGTCTTCCCATGTATGTGCGGACCCTTGGCTGGATTAAAAAAAAAAAAAAAAACTGATTATCATCACTCTCTTTGACTCGGTGGCAACCTCCAATTCCACCTTATATTTGGGGTGCTATCAGCTGGGCTAGCCTAACTCGATCCATGTTGGACTCGGTTTGGGTTGTATTTTGGGCCTGTGGATAGACCCATACCAAATTTCTGGCCCAAAATGTAATTGTACCAGGCGAGGGACTATATAAATGCTGTAAGAACGCCTGATCCGACATTTTTCCATAATGCTACTTTAGAAAAGGGCAGGACCTTGCTTTGACATTCAGACCCTATGCCTGATTTGGGATGAGTAGTAGGTCTAATGACCAAATGTGCTAGACTTAGATATGCTTTAACATGGTCCAACAATCCATGAATACCCCTACCATAGTACATTATATCAGGAGTCTGCAGTGCAGGAGTAGTACATGTAACACAGTTGGAAGGTACTCATGGTTGCAACCATTGCAGGTTCAAGTCATGTTATAGGGAAATGATGTGGCTGACACAACTCAATCCAAATCTGATCACTTATTCAAATCTCAAGTTGAGGACCTCCTTCTGGATTGGGTTTGGGTGGCCAATAAAGAGGTGTTTGTGTGGTGTCTGTGGTAGAGGAAACATCGGCAACACGATTCCTGCCCTATAGGTTGGACTACAAGACCCTCTCCACGTGTAGAAAGAGGGCTAGAAATGACAGAAAAACTGGGAAATCCTTGTTGCACCAAAAGATGAAAGAGGAAGTCGCCAAAAAATCAGCACCTTTTCCATCCCATTTTCATGGCTACGCACCCTCCACATACGCACCCTAAGAACCTCCATTTATTTATTTTCACCTTCTTCTCATCACCTTTTAATATATATGGCCAAATGAGAATTACTGGGGAATCACAGGGCCTGACTGTGAATAGCACATTGGCCTGACCACTCCCACAATTCTCTCTAGGGTTCGAATTCTGAAATGGTAACTTTCCTTTACATCTCCTTACCACTAAGCAAATAAGTAAAAAAAATAAAAATAAAAAATGAAAATTGTTGATTCTATCTAATTTAGTTTTTTAATGCTTTGGCAAATGCACACGCACTCACACGTGCATGCATTAACCCAAATCCATCACCATTAGTGCTATAGTTAGATATTAATCCTGCTTTTTACTGTCGAAGGGAGGTGGCTCACCACTAAACTACCAATGGATTAGCCCAGTGGCAAACCCAAGTACAAGGGTCTGGCTGAAGCCCCACCCTACCTGAGAATTAAAAAAAAAAAAAAAAAAACCTTGTGAATTTTAATGATTGATGTGTGTTTTTTTTTTTTTCACATATTTTTCTTCCCACAATATTTCTTTTAAACACCCCCCCCCCCCCCCCCCCTCAAAAAAAAAAAAAAAAAAAGGTTAAATATCCTGTGTCCGCTCTTGGATTAGCCTATCTAATTAACTAACTTGTATCTCCCACCTTTGCTAAATTAGAATTTCTCAAATTACATGGATAATGAGATTGCTGCACATTGTTGGATTCATCATGGGAAGAAAAAATGATAATATTATATTATATTATTTGGAAATGATTGATCCACTCATATTAAAGCAAATTTGAGAGAACTCCGGAAAAACAGATGTGCTTGACGTAATTTAAATTCCCTACTCTGACACTCACTCGTCTGACACACTCTATCCAAATCTCCAACTAACCATAAAAATTAAAAAGTAAGTCTTCTGTGAAAAACGAGAGGTGTCTAACCATTGAACTGTTGTGCGCGTGTATGCGGAAACGTGAATCAGCGATCGAACGAACAAATTAAGCCACACAAGACAAACAATCACACAAGAGAATTACGTGGTTCGGCAATCTTGCCTACGTCCACGGGAAAGAAAACTCGACTCTCCTTTAGATTCACTCTTCTCTCTGTCTGTCTGTATCTCATGGGTTACACATTACATCATATATATAATGTTCTCTTTCTTATTCCCTAAGAAACCCTATCTTAGTCAATAAGAAAGTCCCGGTACAATTACCATAATACCCATGTCCATGAACCCAATTAGTCTGGACCTACTAAACCCAACAATCTCCCCCTCCAGACCATGGGGAAGACGTCTCTGAACCCCTTACTAGGAGTCCAGTCCTGCCAACTCTGAACACAGCTCCAGCTTTCCCTTAGACACGACCTTAGTCATCATGTCAGAGGGATTCTTGTCATTGTGAATCTTTTCCAGCTTCATGAGATTCTTCTCGATGACCTCACGAATCCAATGATATCTCACATCAACGTGCTTTGTGCGGGCATGATATGTAGCGTTCTTGCTAAGATCCATAGCACTTTGACTATCACAGTAGACTACATACTCTCCTTGCTTCAAATCCAGTTCTTTAAAGAAATTCCTCAACCAAATCATCTCCTTCCCTGCTTCATTAGCAGCTATGTATTCTGCTTCGGTTGTAGACAATGCTGTACACTTCTGCAACTTAGACTGCCAGGAAATAGCTCCCCCTGCAAAAGTAAATAAGTACCCAGAAGTAGACAACCGACGATCAAGATCGCCTGCAAAATCAGCATCTGTAAAGCCTTCAAGTACTGGTTTTAAGCCTCCGAAACACAAGCAAAAATCTGATGTACCTCTCAAATATCTGAAGATCCACTTCACTGCTTCCCAATGCTCTTTTCCAGGGTTAGAAAGAAATCTACTCACTACACCCACTGCATGAGCAATGTCTGGCCGTGTACACACCATGGCATACATAAGACTCCCAACTGCTGAGGAGTATGGAACAGACATCATCCGTTCCTTTTCTTCATCTGTAGTAGGACATGATCTTTTACTGAGCTTGAAGTGACTGGCTAAAGGCATGCTAACTGGCTTAGCATCTATCATGTTGAATCTCGCTAGCACCCGTTCAACATATTTCTCCTGTGACAACCACAGCTTCTTGGCATTCCTCTCACGACGTATTTGCATTCCCAAAATTTATCGTGCAGGACCCAAGTCTTTCATGTCAAAAGTTTTTGACATGTCCCTTTTCAATCTGCCAATCATTTCACTATCTTGTCCAACTATCAACATATCATCTACATATAAAAGAAGGATGATAAATTTGCCATTACCAAATTTACGAACATAAACGCAGTGATCTGCAGCTGTCCTCCGGTACCCATGACTCACCATGAATGAATCAAACTTCTTGTACCATTGTCTCGGTGCTTGTTTCAGCCCGTAGAGACTCTTTTTCAACCTGCAAACCAGCTGTTCTTTTCCTTCTACCTCAAACCCCTCCGGCTGAGTCATGTAGATCTCTTCTTTCAGATCACCGTGAAGAAATGCAGTCTTCACATCCATCTGCTCAAGTTCAAGGTCCATGCTGGCAACTAGACCCAAGATAACTCTGATAGAAGTCATCTTCACAACTGGAGAGAAAATTTCATCGAAGTCAAGACCCTTCGTCTGCGCAAAGCCTTTAACCACTAGCCGTGCTTTGTGCTTTATCAGTTTTCCACTGTCATCTCTCTTCACCTTGAACACCCATTTGTTCTTCAGAACCTTCTTGCCTTTTGGGAGTTCCACCAGCTCATAAGTATTGTTCTTTTTCAAAGAACTCATCTCATCCTGCATAGCCTTCATCCACTCATCTTTATCTTCATGAGTTTTTGCTTCTGGGTAGCTCTCTGGCTCCCCCTCATCAGTAAGCAAAATATAATCTGATGCAGGATAACTTGTTGATGGTTGACGCTCTCGAGTAGACCTCCTAGGAGGTTCCGTGGTTTCTGACTGAGGAGACTGCTCCCCCTGCTCAACACCCTGTTCATCTGGCAACCCCTGCGCCTCATCACGATCTAAATCGTGTTGTCCACCTTCTCCACCTGTAGTCTGCACTGGAGAAGGAGTCGGTGTGAGATCAACCACTCCATCAACAACTTCTTTAGACTTTTCAGTCTTTTCAATATCTCCAAAGAACTGATCTTCACGAAACACCACATCCCTACTTCTGATAATTTTTCTTTTCTCTGGGTTCCATAACCTGTAGCCAAACTCGGCTCCACCATGGCCAAGAAAAATGCAACACACTGCCTTATCATCCAGCTTTGAACGCTGCTCCTTTGGTACATGTGCAAAAGCCTTGCACCCAAATACCTTCAAATGAGAATAAGAAACATTTTTACCTATCCATACTCTCTCCGGAAGATCAAAATCCAAAGGAACTGAGGGAGACCTGTTAATCAGGTAAACGGCAGTCAGAATAGCTTCACCCCAAAATGGCTTGGGTAGCTGTGCCACTCTAATCATGCATCTCATCTTTTCAAGAATAGTACGGTTCATTCTTTCGGCTACACCATTATGCTGTGGAGTACCAGGAACTGTTCTTTCATGTCGAATACCATGCTTTGAGCAATAGCCTTTAAACTGGTTGGATGTGTACTCACCACCATTATCTGTGCGGAGACACTTCAAGAGCTTTCCTGTTTCTCTTTCAACCATGACATGAAACTGCTGAAATACTTGGAACACTTGATCCTTCGATTTCAACGCATAAACCCAGACTTTCCTGGATGCATCATCAATAAATGTGACAAAAAGCTTATTGCCACCCAATGACTCCACCTCCATGGGACCACAAACATCAGAATATACCAAATCCAACACATTAGATTTTATAGTTGATGTTTTAGAGAAAGAAACCCTATGCTGTTTACCAAATAAACAATAATCACAAGGGTCAAGGGATGTACCTTTGGAGTAGTTAATCAGATCTTTCTTTGCCAATAACTGCAGTCCTTTCTCACTCATATGTCCAAGTCTCTTGTGCCACAAATTAGGAGAGGATCTGTCTTCAACAGTATTCAACACACCTTTGCATAGCTTCACATGTGTCTTGTACAGCGTATTACACGCCTTCCCTCTCGCAAAAATAAGAGACCCTTTAGTGAGTTTCCACCTGCCATTTCCGAAGTAACTTTCATAACCTGCACGGTCCAATGAAGTCCCGGAAATCAGATTTAACCGCAGATCAGGAATATGTCGCACATCTTGGCTCGCAGCGATGTTGAGCCCATCCTGATTTTGCGGAGACTTTGAGGTTTCAAAAGTTTGGAGTTTCGGAGCTTGCAGCAATGTTGAGCCCATCTTCAAGCTTTCTATTTCTTTCGGGATAGTTCCTTTTCTTTGGAATTGCCCCGGCATCATGTCAAAATTTCGCTAGATTTTTTTTAGCGAGATTCTGTCATTTTGATGTTTGATCTTTTTATTTTCCATCCTTTGCAGGTGGTTCTTCCAGAACGAACAAGGGTAAAGAGCATGCTACAAGCGTACCTCGTCGATCTGCTAGATCTTCTAATCCGGCCGTTCAGCAGGCCTTTGAGAAGGTCCAGTATGTTAAGATAAATCTGGAAGAGTGCGACTCCCTCAATAGAGATGAGACGAGGCAGCGATTGATCGCTCTCAAAGGAGAGGAATTCTATAAGATCATGGTAAGCAGTCGTCCATGGGTGATGGAAGATCAGAGTGTTTTACCCGAGCCTACCTTCTTCTTTGGTGATGTCGTCCCTGATGACATACCAGTGTTGGGATTGGTGTATGCCCTAAAGGCCCACTAGCTGCACTCTCATCTTTTGTTACTGGATATTTACTGGTTATTTAATGAAATGACTATTTTCTCTTTAAACATGTATATATGTATGGTTGTGTAAGGCCCATTGTTTCTAGTAAATGAATTAGGTGTGTAGTGGCTACACACAGATAGGTCTGACTCATGGACACTGGAAACAATAAAATTGTTCATAACTGAAAGATGGAGTTGGGCACTTCATCTTAGTATAAGTTATTGTAAGGTCTGTGACCTTACTGGGTCAGTTGGGCCCAAAACTCGGCCCGTTGACCCGTTTAATTTGTTATTATTTTATTTAATTGTATTTTAGATATTTAAGTGGGTTTAGATCATGAGCGAGTTTCTTTTAGCATTAGAATAGTGCCTGCGAGGTTACGTTTGATTCCGAGCTCGTTTGATCATAGTAGGGGGGGTAGTTTACAATTTAGGGAAAATTGAGTGTTTTTCCGAAATATTCCAAATGCCGTGATTTATGGGTTCGTTGGAAAGGTCTCGTCGTTTTGATGACTTTTGTCTTTTGACTCATCGCGATCCGGCGATCAGAAACCTTTCAAGTGGTCCATTCTTTCACCGGACCCACTTAAAGGACAATTCGGTCTTTTCCTCTCCTATCGTCTTCTTAAACGGTGTTTAACCCTAATTCCAGTTTCATTCTCTGCAACGGAAGAGAGAACCGCAGCCATCTTCTTCTTCTTCCTTTCTCAAGCCAGATCTCAGCCCTAGAAAACCCCATTCGGAGATCTGATCCGTTAGAAGTCATCCTCGTGTTTCCCTCTTGCTTCCGGTATCAATCTGGTAAGGTTTTCAATAATTTTATCTTTATGTCATCTTCCTTTTGGTTTAGATTGAGTTAGATCTTGATTCGTTTCCTTCCTATCTTCTTCCTGGTTTACTAGATTTTGATTTCTCGAGATAGATTGTGGATCTTGCGGTAGGAAGATTTCTCCTCGCGTTTACCCAATTTCAATCTCCGTCTTGGTTGAGGCAAGTAGATTTACACTACATAATATAACATGTGTGTTGTTCCTTTATTGATTTGCAATGGTTCTTGATAGACTTCCCTTTTAATTCCAAGCTTGTATGATTTTAATTTGGAAATCATTTGTTAGGTTATGTTTTGGAGAAAATGTTGATATTAGGTTGATTAGAGTGTGCTTAAGTTGATTAAATGAAATGGATTATGATGTATGGATTGAATGTGATGAATGGGGAGCAAGGAGGCTCAGTTTTCTGCAGGTTAGCCATGGATTGGCCGGAGGAAAAAGGGAGCAGAAATTCATTTGCGGGCTTCAGGTTCGCTGTCCGATCGATCGGTCGCACAGTGCGATCGATCGGACAGTGAACAGTCCCCAAATTAACTGTGGGCGATCACAGTCCGATCGATCGGCCACACAGTCCGATCGATCGGTCTGTGAAAACTCTCAGTTAACTGGGAGGTGCCCAGTGCCGATCGATCGGTCACTCAGTCCGATCGATCGGACTGTGCACTAACTGTGAGGTGTTCAGTGCCGATCGATCGCACCTACGGTGCGATCGATCGGAGGGTGCATGGTCACTGAAACTTCAAAGACTTGTAACTTTCAATCCGCCCGTTGGATTTGCACATATAATACACCGTTGGAAAGCCCTTGGAATAGAGAATCCAATGGTTGTGGTTTCATCACAATCGGAGATCGGAAAGTGATATGATTAGTTGAATTAATGATCCGACTCTTGTAGCTTAAGAAAGAGACTGTTTGACCTAGGTTTGGGACTTAGATGTTTGAAACCATTAACTTACTATCACAGGACCATAAATGGGTTTGAAATCGAATCACGTGCTTGGTGTGAATTCGATGGGTTGTCTAGGTATTCGTGTATTACACGTAGTGTAACCGAATGCACATGGAGTTGAATTTAATGATGTTCAACATGATTGTACACCAAGGAATTATCCTAAAAGCATCATTGATTCAATTTCCACATGTACTCCGTCAGAATACGTTGAATACAGGGATGACACCACTTACTTAGGATTGGATTGTAATTTTCCCTTGACTTGTGACTTGTATCCGTTGATAACAGCTCCTTGTACACTCCCTTGACATAAAACACGTAATCAATTATGAGACATAAACTCTTATAGAATTTAGGACTTGGACTTGACTTAGAGTGTACCATAGGAACCCGTGTCTTGTCTGATGAACATGACTGGCTAGTAATGAAAGGGGATTATCACGTGGCTTGCTTGACTTGTATTAATTTGGAGAAGATAATCCCTAGAATCTTGTCTTGTACATGGAACTAGCCAGACTTGCTTGTCTTGTCTGTTCTTGAGTCAAAACCACTTTATTATTATTGTTTGCATATCATGGCCATCTGCAGTTTGGGATTTAATGACGAATCGGTTACTCCGGTTGTCGGGGTGGGCAGTCGGCGTAGGACGGCGTCCATGGCGTTGAATAGCTGGGAGCGGGCTAGGACCGTGCTGCTATTCCCAGGACAGGGAGCTAGGATCCCACTGGAGCCGGACTATGGTATCAGTAGTCCAAGGGGATTGTTACTGGTACCCCGGGAGGTGGCATAGGACATCCTCGGAGTCTCCCTCTTGCTTGTCTTGCTTGCATTTGCATGGATAGTGGTTATTGCTAGGTGATTGCTAGGATTCCTGTTATTGTTTCTGTTCATTAATCTCGCTTTATGCCTAGCTTCGTATTCTTGTATTCATATGATCTTATACCTGTCATTACTCTATACTTGATGCATGTCGTGTTTATTATGTTTTGTATATCTATTGCTCAACATGTCGTTGACTTTGTTCCTTGATGTACAGACACATCAGGTGAGTTCTTCTATGAGGAGCAGGCAGGTGAGGAGATCCCAGAGGATCTCCAACCAGCAGAGGAGGCACGAGAGTGGCGTGCCGATGACGTAGAGTAGCGTCATCATTTCGGGCACGAGAGAGATACATTGGGATTTTACCAGATTGTTCTTTTAGTCATTTATTTCTCTCGTTTGACCTTTCTTTTATTATTGACTTCCATACTTTTATTGGCCTTGTATCATGGGATGGCCAATGTAATAAATAACTTAATTCTTAGTTTTGTTACTCTTTCTTGCAAATTTAATTTAATGAGATTATTACCCATTGCTTGAGATTCCATATGCCTAGAGTTCAATGAACTCCCTATTTATTGTGACACATGAGGTTGGAAATATTAAATCCTCACCGCGGACTACGATCCGTGACCCAAAGGACAAAATTTTTAAATAGTCCTAAAATTCACTCTCCGGATCCGGTTATTTCTTTAATCGGGTTCGGGGGACGTGACAGATTGGTATCAGAGCAGTGGTTGGTTTCTCAGGGTAAAAATTATAGAAACCATAGGACGCGTGTGAGGATTTCGTTAGTCAGTAGGTTGTTCTTTTAGTTTTGTTTCTAGTATTGTGATGTTAGCTTGGGGCATATTGGAACTAACCTTGAATGTTTTACAGGATTATGGCTGGTAGGCATAATACCCGAGGTGAGGGTAGTTCGTCTCAGAATGGCTCTGAGAATCAATTCCACCAGTTTATGGCAGCCTTCATCCAGTCCCAAAAAGATATGGCTGAGCAGAGCCAGAAGCAAAATGAGGACCAGGCTGTATTCCAAGCACAGATGCTTGAGGTAGTGCAGAAGGTGGGCCAGCCACAGGCCAAGGAGTATGATCTTAACGAGTTGGTTGAGAAGTTCAGGAAGAGGTTCCCACCTGAGTTCCATGGCATTGAGGACCCCGCCGTAGCAGATGAGTGGGTTGTCCAAATAGAGAAGATATACGAGGTGTTTCGGTGCACTGGCATTCAGCAGGTGCAGCTTGCAGCCCACATGTTCCGTGGAGCAGCAGAGAGATGGTGGAAGACCGTCAAACACCCGTATGAAGAGATTGCTGAGGAAGTAGCCTGGAGAACTTTTACAGAGCAATTCCAGAAGAAGTTTATTCCAGAGCACTACCGGGATCAGAAGATGGAGGAGTTTGAGAGGCTAGTACAGGGTGACTTGACAGTGCAGGATTATGAGATTGCATTCACCCATCTATCCCGATTTGCTGAGAGTCTGATTCAGCCAGAGTCAGAGAGAGTCCGGAGGTTTATCAAGGGACTGAGGGCAGATATAAAGATGCAAGTACAGCGCAGCAGATTGACCAACTATGATGATGTGGTCAAGGAAGCTTATTGGGCAGAGGAGTCCCTGAAGGAGGTAATTGCTTTGGAACAGCAGAGGATCTTGGCATTGATCCCTCCACCCAGGACACAGGGATCTTCGTCTCTGTCATATCAGCAGCCGGCACCTAAGAGGCTACGGTTTGAGCCTACACTCCGACCGCAGCCACAGCGAGTTTCTTGCATGCATTGTGGCGGGAATCATTTTGGCCGTGATTGCAGGAAGCACTCCGGTGCATGTTTCAACTGTGGAGATCCAGGGCATAAGGTTCGTTTTTGCCCAGGGAAGACAGGAGTAGCACCACCACCACCTTTTCCAGCTCCGGCGCCCAGGCCACCACATCCTGCGCAGCCGTTGAGACAGATGCCTCCTGGACAGGCCAGGCCACAGCAGCAGCAGCAGCAGATGATAGTCCGACCACCTCAGCCACCGCAGCAGCGCCCTCCAGTACCTCAGCAGCGCTATCAGCAGAGACCCCCAGCACCTAGATTCCAGGGGCGTGGTCAGAGACCACCGCAGCAGTATCATCAGCAGCGTCCCCAGCAGGCAGGGAGAGCTTATGCTCTGACGCATGAGGAAGCAGAGGCTGCAGGGAATGTCATAGAAGGTACACTTTTAGTTTGTGGATTTGATGCTAAAGTTTTATTTGATCCTGGATCCACACATTCGTTTGTTGCACCAGCATTTGCACTGCATTTGGGGGAGGATAAGGAAATATTACCCTATGATTTGATGGTAGCTACCCCTGTAGGTAGACATGTAGCTTGTAATGTCATCTACCCTAGGTGTAGTATTCAGATTGGGGAAGTTAAGTTGACCGTCAGTTTGATCATTTTACCGATGGCGGAGTTTGATGTGATACTCGGTATGGATTGGTTAGCTAAAAACCGAGCAGTGTTAGATTGTTTTAACAAGACTGTGAAGTTGCAGAGTGCAGATCGTAGTGTTGAGTTTATTGGAGCTGAAAAGCCCATCTCCACTCGGATGATTTCTGCATTGAAGGCAGAGCGGTTGATGAGGAGCGGTTGTGAAGGTTTTATCGCATTTATTGCGGAAGATAAGGAGTCCAAGTTGGTTGATGAGATTCCAGTGGTGCGAGAATTCCCGGATGTGTTTCCGGAGGAGATTCCTGGTTTGCCACCTGTTCGTGAGTTGGATTTCACGATAGAATTGCAGCCAGGGACAGCACCTATTTCTAAGGCCCCTTATAGGATGGCACCAGCAGAATTGAAAGAGTTGAAAACTCAAATCGGAGATCTGTTGGATAAGGGTTTCATCAGGCCTAGTGTTTCACCGTGGGGAGCTCCGGTGATATTTGTGAAGAAGAAGGACGGGACTATGAGGATGTGCATAGATTACAGACAGTTGAACCAGATGACTGTTAAGAACAAGTACCCGTTACCGAGGATCGATGAGCTATTCGATCAGTTGCAGGGAGCCCAATTCTTTTCGAAGATAGATCTGCGTTCCGGTTATCATCAGTTGCGAGTCAGAAAGGAAGATATTCCTAAGACTGCATTCCGGACGAGATATGGACATTTGAGTTTCTTGTGATGCCTTTTGGATTGACAAATGCTCCAGCAGTTTTTATGGCTTTGATGAATAAGGCATTTGCTCCTTTCTTGGATCAGTTTGTGGTAGTCTTCATTGATGATGTATTGGTGTACTCAAAGACTAAGGAGGAGCATGAGCATCAGTTGAGAACTTCTTTGCAGCTTTGAGGGATAACCAACTGTATGCTAAGTTGAGCAAATGTGAGTTTTGGTTGGAACAAGTAGCATTTTTGGGCCATATAATCTCTAAGGAAGGACTGACAGTGGATCCCAAGAAGATTGCAGCAGTTGTCAATTGGAGTAGCCCGAGAAATGTAGCGGAGATTCGTAGTTTCCTTGGACTTGCAGGTTACTACCGAAGGTTTGTGAAAGGGTTCGCTACTATAGCCTCTCCGTTAACTAAGTTGACGAGGAAGGATATTCCATTTGTATGGACGGAGGGTGTGTGAAAAGAGTTTCCAAGAGCTGAAGACCAGATTGACTACAGCACCCATACTTGCTTTGCCCGCTGGAAGTGGAGGATTTGTGATTTTCACAGATGCATCAGGAGTAGGTTTGGGATGTGTTCTCATGCAGCATGATAAGGTGATAGCATATGGATCGAGGCAATTGAAGGATCATGAGAAGAAGTATGCCACACATGACTTGGAGTTAGCAGCAGTGGTGTTTGCATCGAAGTGTGGAGGCACTATTTGTATGGGGAGAGATTTGAGGTGCATACAGATCACAAGAGTCTGCAATATCTGTTTACACAGGGTGATCTGAATAACAGGCAGAGGAGATGGATGGAGTACATAAAGGATTATGATTTTCCGATCAAGTACCATCCTGGAAGAGTGAATGTTGTAGCAGATGCTCTCAGTAGAAAGGCAGCATTCAGTGGGTGTATAATGCCTGAATGGAGATGGATGGAGCAATTCAGAGATATGGATGTGGAAGTCTGGCCAGTCAATGAGAAGGTCCTAGTTGCTACAATGGGAGTTTGGGAGCCAGAAATAGTTAACAGGATCAAGGAATGCCAGAAGGATGATCCAGAATTGCAGAGAATCATTGATCATGTGGATGACAAGCCAGAGTTCAGATGATAGAGGGAGTTTTGTACTGTAAGGATAGGTTGTGTGTGCCAGATGTTCAAGACATCAAGTCAGAGTTGATGACAGATGCCCACCATACCCGATATTCTATTCACCCAGGAGCACCAAGATGTATCAGAATTTGAAGAATCACTATTGGTGGGTGAAAATGAAGAAAGAGATTGCAGCAATTTGTCTCCAGATGTATGACTTGTCAGCAGGTTAAGGCAGAGCATAAGAAGCCTCCTGGTTTACTTCACCCGTTGGAAATTCCTCAGTGGAAATGGGAGAATATCACCATGGATTTCGTGTCGGGATTGCCGAATACCAAGAAAGGCAATGATGCTATTTGGGTGATTGTGGATAGATTGACTAAATCAGCCCATTTCTTGCCATTCAAGACTGGACAGTTTATGGACAAATGACTAAGATGTACAGGGACAATATAGTCAAGTTACATGGAGTGCCTAAGTCCATAGTGTCCGATCGAGATACTAAGTTTGTCTCTCGGTTTTGGTCTACTTTCCAGTCATCTATGGGTACCCAGTTGAAGCTTAGCACAGCTTACCACCCTCAGACAGATGGGCAGTCAGAGCGTACAATCCAGACATTGGAAGATCTCCTCGAGCATGTGTTTTTGGATTTCAAGGAGAGTTGGGATGAGAGTTTGCCTCTATGTGAGTTTGCCTACAATAACAGTTATCATTCAAGTATTGGTATGGCACCATTTGAGGCATTGTATGGAAGGAGATGCAGAACCCCAGCATGTTGGGAGGAAGTTGGAGTTCGGAGTTTTCATGGCCCCCTCAGAGATTGCTGATTCCAGTGAGAAGGTCAGAGTTGTCCAGATGAAGAATGAAGGAATCACGGGATCGTCAGAAGAGCTATGCAGACAAGAGGCGGAGACCTTTAGAATTCCAAGTGGGAGATATGGTTTTCCTGAAAGTGTCTCCGATGAGAGGTGTTGTCAGATTTGGACAGAAAGGGAAGCTTGCTAAGAGGTTTGTGGGACCATTTGAGATCAAGAGCAAGATAGGAGACGTGGCTTATCGTCTAGTGCTACCGCCAGAGTTAGCGGGAGTGCACGACGTATTTCATGTTTCAATGCTTCGAAAGTATATTCCAGATCCCACCCACGTGTTGCAGCACGAGCCACTTCAGCTTCAGGCGGATGTCACCTACGTGGAGCGTCCAGCGCAGATCATCGACACGAAGGAGGTAGTGTTGCGTACCAAGACCATTCAATGGGTCAAAGTACAGTGGGAGAACCACAGTCCGGAGGAAGCTACGTGGGAGCTGAAGGAGCAGATTCAGAAAGCGTACCCCTATCTTTTTCCAGATGAGGTATGTTTTAGGCATTTGGGGGACCAAATGTTCTTTTTATTTGTGAGAGTTGTAAGGTCTGGACCTTACTGGGTCAGTTGGGCCCAAAACTCGGCCCGTTGACCCGTTTAATTTGTATTATTTTATTTAATTGTATTTTAGATATTTAAGTGGGTTTAGATCATGAGCGAGTTTCTTAGCATTAGAATAGTGCCTGCGAGGTTACGTTTGATTCCGAGCTCGTTTGATCATAGTAGGGGGGGTAGTTTACAATTTAGGGAAAATTGAGTGTTTTTTTCCGAAATATTCCAAACGCCGTGATTTATGGGTTCGTTGGAAAGGTCTCGTCGTTCTGATGACTTTGTCTTTTGACTCATCGCGATCCGGCGATCAGAAACCTTCAAGTGGTCATTCTTTCACCGGACCCACTTAAAGGACAATTCGGTCTTTTCCTCTCCTATCGTCTTCTTAAACGGTGTTTAACCCTAATTCCAGTTTCATTCTCTGCAACGGAAGAGAGAACCGCAGCCATCTTCTTCTTCTTCCTTTCTCAAGCCAGATCTCAGCCCTAGAAAACCCCATTCGGAGATCTGATCCGTTAGAAGTCATCCTCGTGTTTCCCTCTTGCTTCCGGTATCAATCTGGTAAGGTTTTCAATAATTTTATCTTTATGTCATCTTCCTTTTGGTTTAGATTGAGTTAGATCTTGATTCGTTTCTTCCTATCTTCTTCCTGGTTTACTAGATTTGATTTCTCGAGATAGATTGTGGATCTTGCGGTAGGAAGATTTCTCCTCGCGTTTACCCAATTTCAATCTCCGTCTTGGTTGAGGCAAGTAGATTACACTACATAATATAACATGTTTGTTGTTCCTTTATTGATTTGCAATGGTTCTTGATAGACTTCCCTTTTAATTCCAAGCTTGTATGATTTTAATTTGGAAATCATTTGTTAGGTTATGTTTTGGAGAAAATGTTGATATTAGGTGTTGATTAGAGTGTGCTTAAGTTGATTAAATGAAATGGATTATGATGTTATGAATGGCATGTGATGCATGGGGAGCAAGGAGGCTCAGTTCTTCTGCAGGTTAGCCATGGATTGGCAGGAGGAAAAAGGGAGCAGAAATTCATTTGCGGGCTTCAGGTTCGCTGTCCGATCGATCGGTCGCACAGTGTGGTCGATCGGACAGTGAACAGTCCCTAAATTAACTGTGGGCGATCACAGTCCGATCGATCGGCCCCACAGTCCGATCGATCGGTCTGTGAAACTCTCAGTAAACTGGGAGGTGCCCAGTGCCGATCGATCGGTCACACAGTCCGATCGATCGGACTGTGCACTAACTGTGAGGTGTTCAGTGCCGATCGATCGCACCTACGGTGCGATCGATCGGAGGGTGCATGGTCACTGAAACTTCAAAGACTTGTAACTTTCAATCCGCCCGTTGGATTTGCACATATAATACACCGTTGGAAAGCCCTTGGAATAGAGAATCCAATGGTTGTGGTTTCATCACAATCGGAGATCGGAAAGTGATATGATTAGTTGAATTAATGATCCGACTCTTGTAGCTTAAGAAAGAGACTGTTTGACCTAGGTTTGGGACTTAGATGTTTGAAACCATTAACTTACTATCACAGGACCATAAATGGGTTTGAAATCGAATCACTGCTTGGGGTGAATTCGATGGGTTGTCTAGGTATTCGTGTATACACGTAGTGTAACCGAATGCACATGGAGTTGAATTTAATGATGTTCAACATGATTGTACACCAAGGAATTATCCTAAAAGCATAATTGATTCAATTTCCACATGTACTCCGTCAGAATACTTGAATACATGGATGACACCACTTACTTAGGAATTGGATTGTAATTTTCCCTTGACTTGTGACTGTATACGTTGATAACAGCTCCGTGTACACTCCCCTTGACATAAAACACGTAATCAATTATGAGACATAAACTCTTATAGAATTTAGGACTTGGACTTGACTTAGAGTGTACCATAGGAACCCGTGTCTTGTCTGATGAACATGACTGGCTAGTAATGAAAGGGGATTATCACGTGGCTTGCTTGACTTGTATATTTTGGAGAAGATAATCCCTAGAATCTTGTCTTTACATGGAACTAGCCAGACTTGCTTGTCTTGTCTGTTCTTGAGTCAAAACACTTTATTATTATTGTTTGCATATCATGGCCATCTGCAGTTTGGGATTTAATGACGAATCGGTTACTCCGGTTGTCGGGTGGGCAGTCGGCGTAGGACGGCGTCCATGGCGTTGAATAGCTGGGAGCGGGCTAGGACCGTGCTGCTATTCCCAGGACAGGGAGCTAGGATCCCACTGGAGCCGGACTATTGTATCAGTAGTCCAAGGGGATTGTACTGGTACCCCGGGAGGTGGCATAGGACATCCTCGGAGTCTCCCTCTTGCTTGTCTTGCTTGCATTTGCATGGATAGTGGTTATTGCTAGGTGATTGCTAGATTCCTGTTATTGTTTCTGTTCATTAATCTCGCTTTATGCCTAGCTTCGTATTCTTGTATTCATATGATCTTATACCTGTCATTACTCTATACTTGATGCATGTCGTGTTTATTATGTTTGTATATCTATTGCTCAACATGTCGTTGACTTTGTTCCTTGATGTACAGACACATCAGGTGAGTTCTTCTATGAGGAGCAGGCAGGTGAGGAGATCCCAGAGGATCTCCAACCAGCAGAGGAGGCACGAGAGTGGCGTGCCGATGACGTAGAGTAGCGTCATCATTTCGGGCACGAGAGAGATACATTGGGATTTTACCAGATTGTTCTTTTAGTCATTTATTTCTCTCGTTGGACCTTTCTTTTATTATTGACTTCCATACTTTATTGGCCTTGTATCATGGGATGGCCAATGTAATAAATAACTTAATTCTTAGTTTTGTTACTCTTTCTTGCAAATTTAATTTAATGAGATTATTACCCATTGCTTGAGATTCCATATGCCTAGAGTTCAATGAACTCCCTATTTATTGTGACACATGAGGTTGGAAATATTAAATCCTCACCGCGGACTACGATCCGTGGACCCAAAGGACAAAATTTTTAAATAGTCCTAAAATTCACTCTCCGGATCCGGTTATTTCTTTAATCGGGTTCGGGGGACGTGACAGTTATAGTGAGAGACTCTCCTGTATTCAGGGTGACTTACCTAAGTCATGGGAGGACATTCCCGGATTTATCTCATTAGTGCATGTGCAATGCATTGGACAGGACCATTGTAGGTGTGATCTCTAAAATAGTACTATCACTGAGAGAGATCAAGTCACCTCATGCTACTGGAGTGACCAGTGCTCTTAATCTTGAGCATTTATGGATGAACTGATGAAGTCAAGTTCTTGTGCTTTATTCACTATGGGTGAGATTCTTCTCATGGGTCAACAGCTCTGTGTTTTGGGTACTCGGACTTGATCAGTTGGGACGTGCAGATGCAATAAAGAATCTATGCCATCTAATGATGGAATGATCGTCCCCTTAGAAATATCCAATTAATCATCAAAATCTAAGATCTAGTATATGGATGTTCCATATGGATATTGAACTTGTGGGTTGCTCCATGGACCAAGAGAATGATAATCCGGATGATGATTAAGTTAAGGATATGAAGTTCTAAGGTTTAAATGTAATCGAGAAGGTTGATAGTACATCGGATAACCTGACTTGATTATGGATGTTACATATAGGGGCATTTAGGTCATTTTACTTAGTAGGGTCGAAGACAACTGTCATTTTCTGACGAGCTTATTATAAATTATATTGTCCCTGGAGTTCAACCATAACTCTTTAGTGGAATGAGTTAAAGTTAAAATGGTCTTAATGTTGCTATGGGTTTAGCATGGACATTTTGGTCATTTTGAGAGCCAAGGGTAAATATGTCTTTTGGTCCCTTCTTTAGCCACCTTCCTAGATTGGCATGGTTTCCTAAATTGTTTAGATGACATTTGGTTGAATTATTTTAGTGGAAAAATAATCTTGAGTTTAAATTCAAATAGGCCTTTGATGGCATACATGAATTTAATTCTAGATAAATTATTTGTGGGCCAAGGTGTGCATTATTATGGGGGACGTCCATAATGGGAATTCCATAGGTAAGGTTTTCCAACTTTGAGTAGGTCTCTCTACTTGGAAGGTTGGACTCCTCTTTGGATTAGTATTCCTATAGTAAAGTTTCCTTTTTGAATTAGAAACTTAAAATTAGTAAGTGTTGTGCAACTAGGATTACTAATTGCTAAAGTTTGTGGGATGTTCCTTTAGTTTCCTTTTCTAATTGGAGTGTTTCTAAAAGGAAATAAATCTTTGGATTATGCTTTCCTTTTAGGACATCTATGAGAATTAGAAGAGATTACCATTAAGGAAAGGAATCCCAAAGTTCTATAAAAAAGGAGGAGGCTTCCCCCTTGGACGTCCAACACATAGAGATCCCCTATCCCACACGTCCAGCCCTATTTTCTTCTTCATTGAAGAGAGTTTCATGTCTGAGATTTTCCATAGATAAAAAGTTCTCAAAATCCATCTAGAAATCTAGATTAAGATCCCACCATCTTAGCCAATCAGATTTGGAAGTGAAATAGAGAAGAAGATCAAAAGCAATTCTACTGCAGAAAATTCCAGCAAGTTGTTTGCTAATTGCAAGTCTGAGTTCAGCCCTTTGGATCTTTTATTTCAGATATTTGAAGTCTACACGTCATCAAGGTAATAGTCTTCTTGAATCTCCTTTAATTATACACTTGTTTGTCATGAATCCATGGAGTTTTTATGCGATCTATATGGCTGATTTATGTTGCCCAGATCAGATTTTTTAAAACCTGTTTTGTTACAAATCAGCCATGGATGTCTTCCCCTAGTGATGTCCAGATCTGAATCGCAGTTTCTTTCAACCAGAGGAGATGTTTTCAGTTTTCTTTCACAGCAGATGGTGAGAAGAAGACTGTTTGCTACCCGGTCGACGTTTGATCGCACCATCTTGATCATGAGCCTTGCCCCCACGTGCTCTAAGAGGGAAGATCCTCCAAGTTGGGTGAGAAGGACAAATGTAATCAAGACCGGGGTTTTTGTTGGTGGTTCTCCTGGATATACGGAGAGGTCGCCTGTTGACATGGACCTGTTGATGCCATCCAGCGGCTACCAGGGTTCTGATTATCCGTCAGTTGATTTGAGACTGGTGGGCCTTGGTATTTTCAGCGGTGACGGCAGCAATTGGATAAAGCCTTTTCGACTTCGTGGTCATTTCAATGCTAACTCCGAGTGGAAGTCGTGGACTGATCGCTTCCTACTGATTGGTGGCGCCGTTTTGAAGGAAGCCGAGATTTTTGATGCGGTCCGCGCCTTTAGGGAGACCATGATCTTTTCCGACGAGGCCTTCATGGCTATGTTTGAGTCATTCCTTCACAAACCAATACTTTCGTTGTAACGAATGGTGAGATTGGTGTCTCTTTGAAGGAGCTGAGTGCCATTACTGGATTGCCCATCCTTGACAAACTCTATGAGGAGTTTTATGCCGATCGAACAGCGTCCTTGAGGAGCAGTCTGAGGCGTTCAGGCTTCTGTACTTTCTGCTCATCGCCTTCTATAATTTTTTAAAGGAGAAGGAGGGTTTGAAAGTTAGATCAGCAGTTGGAGAGTTCTAGCTCTTCTTTCCCCAACTTTTTTGATAGCAGGGAGTCTTCTGATAGTGCGACCCAGGAAGCTAGGGCTCAGGATCCGAGTTCGAAGAAGAACTTGGCTATGCAAGAAGAGTTGAGAGATTTATGTGCAAGTACAAACGCCATGTGTCCTGACATTGCACTGCGGAGAGATCTCGCTATTTACCTCACTTATTGGCTTGGTGAGGCTATTTTTGCTGGAGGAGAATGGAACGCACATCAGGCCGCATTGTATTTTTCCGGCTTGTCAGATGGCGTTTGGAGAGCAGCTTGCTTTGGTGCCAAATCTTTACTCCTACCTGTGTACCGAACTGTAGGCTACTGCTTTTTTGGTTTGGCTTGGGCTCCCTATGAATAGGGTATTTTCAGCCCACATCTTTTATTCGTGGTACGTGTACCACTGTCCTGGCTTCCACCGGCTGGGTGCCGCACAGGATGATGATCCTCTGATGATTCGGCTGGCTAAGGGCAAAGCCGTGTCCGAATCACTTTTGTTTGTCCGCATGAGGATCCGACGGTTTCAAGGACGTCGAGATGGGGCAGTCTTCGGTGAATCTTTCTCTGGAGTTGCGGAAGAAGGCTTTTGATTTTAGTGCTTCCTGAGACTCTACTAGGGCGGGGTCGGGAAGGCATTACTCCTTGACGAACGAAGAGAAGGAGTGGCTTTTCAGCATACGTGTCGGCACGATGGTGTACCGCAGACATCTTTTCATCGACATCCAACCGTATGTACCCTCTTGTTTTGCTTTGTAGTTGGGTTTTTCTCAAGGCGTTGTTGGAGCGCCTTCAAGCATGGTGTGAAGCGCTTTGGAGGTTTACAGGATGGGAGAAATGCATGGGCTTTCTATAGTGCTAAAGACACTACAGCCATGATCTCTTATCCTGTGTTGTTGACTTCACGGACTGCCGGCTTTGCGAAGTGGTTCGCGGAGAGCTTTTCGGCATATGGGGGCTTTCCAAGAAGGAGCTTGATGTGAAGCTGGCATCTGGAAAGGGCCTTGGAAAGTCGGATGGCGTCCGGTAAGAGGAAGTTTGGGCCTTCCTTTCTGGAGAGAAGCACAAGATAGGCTTTCTTGGTGACCAGGGCGTCATTGGTTCTGAAGCTGTTCGAGAAATACCTGATGAGGCTTTAGAACAGCTAGACCAGGAGGAAGCCGAACTTGATGCTTGGATGCAAGCGGCACAAAGGCAAGCTTCTGTGGAGTCTACTGGCAAGAGTAGACCATCCAGTGAGGAGTCAAGTGGGAAACCTGACTCTGACAGCGGGGCAGGTTCCTCTAAGAAGCGAGCCCGCCAGAGTAAGAGGAGGAGGAGGAGTCATCGCAGCAAGGGGCAGCATGAGGACTCTCCTAACTTGGAAGTATCTCCTACTATCAATGAGGAGGCACCAGGGGATCCTGACGAGCCTCCAGAGAAGAGAAGCCTAGAAGAAGAGACCATCGGTGAAGGCATGATTCTTCCTTTTTCTCTCTCCATTTCTTTTCATGGGATTTTTCCATGTCTTGATTTTGTTTTCTCTCTCTACTGCTCCTTTTTTTTTAGCAGAGGAAGATTTGGCGATGCCTGAGGTTCCAACTGATGAGGTGGTGACAGACCCTGTCGGGGGCACCTGAAGAAGAACCGAGGGACTTTGGAGTGAATCCAGAATCTCCAATTGTATGACTTTTTTTTTTCTTTTTTTTGTGTCTGTGACTTGGTTTGCTAACATTTTTCTTATCAACTGACTTGCCACAGGATTCTGATGATTTTGAACCATCGATGGACGCAAATGTTGATGATGCTTCCGACGAGTTCATGGAGGAAGAGAGTGTTCCGCCAGTCGTCGAAAAAGGTATTTTGTAGTAATAACCCTGATAATGATTTTCAAATAGGATCATATTCATACCTTTTTGTGTTTCTTTGGCAGGTTTTGAGGTGACAGAGGAGAGTCAGTTGCTTCCTTCAGAACCAGAACAAGAGATGCCAGAGGTCGATCCAGAGGTAGAGACTCCTGGCACCAGTTCTGACACTGTTGAGGAGATACCTCATGCTGAGACTCCTTCCCGAGCAGCTCCAACTGGAAAGAGTTCTTTTGTTACTCTTCCAACGGGTGATGACATGAGCAGCAGACCAATGGAGTTGGGCGAATCTTCAGCTGGGCCATCTCTTCTTTTTGCGAAGAAGGGTGGTGGTGCGGGTTCTGAGCTCTTGGATTGAGACTCTCCTTTCTGGGCACTTAGATGCTGGATTTGGCATGATCCAGTATGTGCAGGAGATTCTCAGTGATGCCGAAGAGGCTGGTCTGGATGTCACAGGTGCCAGGGCGATCGTTGATAGGATCATTGCACTCGGTGACAAGTGGTTTGAGACCATGGGTTTTGCTGATGACCAGTTCTTCAAGGAGATATTCCTAGACCTTGCTGATAAGGCTAAGTCTGACCTGAATGAGGCTACACACAGCAGGAAGCAGATAGTCCGAGAGAAGAATTAGAAGAGCTAGCCATCATTGGGCTGACACATGACCTTAACATCCTTGATAGGGAGGCCAATAAGGCCAGGAAATGTCTTGAGCATTTAAAGGCACAAGTCGCTGCTAAGTGGGCTGCTATAACAGAGGCTCGCGACAGGGAGAGTGCTCTAATTCGCCGGGTTGCAGATGCTGATCGAGTCCTTGAAAGGAAGTTTCAAGAGGACAAACAATGGCAAACTGCTCGGGATAAGCTTCCCGGTGTGAAAGAAGGGTTACAGCCCACCCCAGCATCTCATGGCAAGTTCCTGAAGAAGCGTGCCCTGGAATCCCTGACGGCTGAGGCCAAAAGTTTGCTTAAGGTGCTGAACTCTTGGCTGGAGACCATTTTTGGCTGAGCTCCTAATTTTTATAGCAGAAACTATCCTTCTTTTTTTTCTGGTACCACATGTATTTTTTTGGTACTTTTTTTTTGTAGTGCTTGTGAACACTTTTTTTTTTTTTGGTACCACATGTATTTTTTTGGTACTTTTATTTTTTGTTTTCCCTACGCTCACTTAAATCTTTTTATGATGAAAGTAATTACTAAATGGGATGCTTTTTTTTTCCCTACGCTCACTTAAATCTTTTTGTGATAAAAGTAATTGCTAAATGGGATGCTCTTTTTTTTTGTTTTCCCTACGCTCACTTAATCTTTTGTGATAAAAGTAATTGCTAAATGGGATGCTTTTTTTTTTGTTTTCCCTATGCTCACTTAAATCTTTTTGTGATAAAAGTAATTGCTAAATGGGATTTGATCAAAAGCTGTCATTTTGTGAAAATCTTTTGTCAAATGATTGTTTTGGCAGGGAAAGCCAGATTTTTGTTTGTGGGACGGAAGCCGATTTTGTGGCATTGATAGCCGGTTTTTGGTTCTATAGCCAGGTTTTTTGAAAGCCATTTTTTTTGTTTTGTGGCATTGATAGCCGGTTTTGTTTTTGTGGCATTGATAGTCAGTTGGTGGCATTTATAGCCGGTTTGTTTTCAAAAATGCAAGTATCGACTAAAGGTCGCCTCCCTGCTGAATGTTCTTGCAAGTATCGATGGAATGTCGCATCCTTGCTCATTCGGTTGCGAGTATCGATGGAATATCGCATCCACGCGGATTTGGGTGCAAGTATCGATGGAATGTCGCATCCTTGCTTTTTCAAAAAATTTTGATTTTGTGGGTACTGACTTGATGTCGTTTCCCCACGATTTTTGAAATTTGTGGTTTTCTCGAACCTTTGGGTTATGGATATCAACTGAAATGTTGCGGTCTCCATGGTTTAGTTTTTCGAACCTTTGAAATTGGGTTGTGGATATCAACTGAAATGTTGCATCTCCACAATTTCTTGGTTTTTGTTTTTTTGAACCTTTGAAATTTGGGTTGTGGATATCAATCGAAATGTGCATCTCCACGGTTTTGGATTTTGCAAGTATCGACGAAATGTCGCTTCCCTGTAATTTTGGAAGTGTCGAACGTGGTTCGTATGCTTCCGATTTGTGCAAGTATCGACTAAACGTCGCTTCCCCGTGGCTTTTTGAAAAAACCTTTTTTTTTTGTTTAAAGACACGAGGGTCATAAGTTTTGACCTAAAACCCATTTAGGCAGTAAAAGGTAGGGTGGACTAGGGTGGAAATCCCTGAATTCCGGATTTTGTTTCAAAACCATGAATTTTTGAGTTCAAGGGTTGAAAATTTTGGTCAAGTTAGGGAAAGGTTTCCTAAACTTGGATTTTTGAACAATGAAACGATGAAAGTAAGCATTGTTTAATTTCTAGAAATTTTCAACATTTGACATGAAAATTCTAAAAAAGGTGGGTTTAGCGAGCGTGTACCTAGAAACCGGTTTTGGCCGTACAGGCATTGCTCTTACCCAGTTGGGTAAGTCTTCAAGGGTAGTACCGCTTTAAGAACTTACCGTTGATGGACAGCATACATCTGTCACTTCCATGTTTAGGAGTGCGTATGCGCCGTTGGAAAAAACCTTGTCGATAACGTAAGTCCCTCCGCATTTTGGCTCAAATTTGCCTTTGGACTTGTGAGCGAAGACGATTGGTCATTTTACCGCAAGAACCAAGTCACCTTTTTTTGTAGTCACGTTGCCTGACCTTTTTGTCGAAAGATCCTACCATGCGTGCTTGGTAAAGTTCAATGCTTTGTTGAGCTTCGAGCCGTCTCTCATCGAGATTGTCCAGCTCATGGAGTCGCAATTTGACATTGCTTTCTTGAGTCATGTCATTTTGCAAGGATACCCACAAGGAAGGAATTTGTACTTCCAAGGGCATGACAGCTTCGCATCCATAGAGCAAGGAGAATGGTGTGCTATGGGTTGGTCCTCGAACGGTGGTTCGATAGGCCCACAAAAGCTTCAGACAGTTTGTCGCTCCATTTTTTTTTATGACTAGAGACAATTTTTTGAGGATTTTACAGAGTGTCTTGTTAAAAAGCTTCTGCTAATCCGTTTGCTGCCGGATTGTATGGAGTCGAAGGACAGCTTTGGATTTTGTATTTGTCGCAGAACTTGTAGAAACGATGATCCCGGAATTGTGGTCAGTTATCATGGACGAATCTTTGGGTATGCCGAAACGACAATGAAGTTTTTGTTGGGATTGGTGTATGCCCTAAAGCCCACTAGCTGCACTCTCATCTTTTGTTACTGGATATTTACTGGTTATTTAATGGAATGACTTTTTTCTGCTTAACATGTAATATGTATGGTTGTGTAAGGCCCATTGTTTCTAGTAAATGAAGTAGGTGTGTAGTGTCTACACACAGTAGTCTAATTCATGGACACTGGAAACAACATATTTGTTCATAACTGAGAGATGGAGCTGGGCACTTCATCTTGGTATAAGTTATAATGAGAGACTCTCCTGCATTCAGGGTGACTACCTAAGTCATGGGAGGGCTTTCCCGGATTTATCTCGTTAGTGCGTATGCAATGCATTGAACATGACCATGGTAGGTGTGATCTCTAAAATAGTACTATCACTGAGAGAGATCGAGTCACCTCATGCTA
>WHSA01000834.1:0-47430 GCA_012931725.1 Litsea cubeba
ATAGGTTTTAATAACCTTAATTGTATTCAAAACGGGCTACAATTCGTTTAGAAAGATTCCCAAACGAAATAGGATAACTGTGCTGAATTTTCGTGCAAAACTTCTAATTCTGCGCAACTCTGGTTCCCGTGCTCGGTCGACATCCTGTCTTGGTCGGTCGACCGAAGACACTGACTGGAAAAACAGACATTTCGAGCTCGGTCGACATCCTGGGGTCCCGGTCGACCGAAGACACACTGTGTCACGAAAATAACTGAGAGGTGCCTGAAACTGTTTTCTGCAGGTTTCTTCTTGCTCGGGTCGACCGCATGAAGAGCCCGGTCGACCGCCGTGCTCTGCTTCAGGAATTCTGAATTCCTGACTGTTTCACTTCTGATTCTTCTTTTCAGCTCTATCAACACTAGCTTATTAACATCATGTTTGTGACAATGTGTTGACAAGAATTCCAACTCAAAACAATACTTGAGATGCTACTCTTCAATTCATCAAAAGACTTCTCAAGTCATCTCAAATTCCAACAGAAACTGGCACCAAACAAAAAGGGTCAGACACGACGGTCTGGCAAGCAAATAAACAAATAATATGAACAAAAGAACATATATAAAACTTGACGAAATCATCGCAAAACCGAATAAAGAGTCTAACAACAATACAATAAATCGCGATAAAACGGTCGAAAGACCGAACATAAATATCAAGACGAATAAACAACAGTCTCTAAAACATAAATGTCTCGAAAAGATAACCAACTAAGCAAAACATTTAATAATTGGGAATCCATTTAAAACTGAATAGTAGGGACAATACAATAAAGATCGATGTTGTAAATATTAGACAAATCAAAGCATAATAAGTATAACCGACAAGAATCATAAACCAAAGTAATGTGCAGATAAAACACTGGCGACCACAATTAGCTAAATCCTCCTATTACCGAAGTGATAAGAGCAAACAGAGCGTAGCCACTGAACGTGGTACTACAAATGGGATCAGAACCGTAGCCATACAAATGGGACCGGCAGATCAAAAGTATCAGAACCGTAGCCATACAAATGGGACCGGCAGATAATTACCGTTGCCATGGTCGGTACAGACAGAATCCAAGCTGCAGCTGGCGGACAAAGTAAAGATCCCAAGCCGGGTGATCAGCCCGACAAGGTGACCTAAGCCTAGTGGTGCCTTTAGTTTTCAAACTCAAACAGATACAAATCTAACATAATACTAATCCCTTTGACTCAGGGGCTCACACCACATAGCTCTGGCCCCGTCTTGGCCTCGGGGTTTTGTTTTCGAAATCATAGCCTCTTTGGCTCATGGGCTCGCACCACATAGCTCTGGCCCCGTCTTGCCTCGAGGTTTTTATTTTCAAATACTAGTGTTGTCAAAACAATAGTCTTATCGAAGAAATCCGAATGTGACAAACATACTCCAAATCTCTTTTCAATCGAATCGGAGAAAACATACGAATTTCGATGGTGAACCGTTCAAATACGCATCAAGGTGATTTGTATAAAATCATACGATCACCCTTTCGAACATGGGAAGACACATGATTTTATAACAAATCGTCGATGCTATTTAAATTAGTTCACCAAAGAAAACAAATAAAATACAAATACAAATACATGTTCTGACCTGAAATGGAATGGATAGTGGAGAATGACTTAACGACTTACCAAGGAACCATCTCAATGCACATTTAACCTTTAAACATTAATTAATAAAAAGTGCGTTTGATGCCAATGAAAATCCATAATGTTTAAATGATAAAGTGCGCATTAAGACTCGAACGGTTCCCGGGTAATATCACATACACTCGTTCTCACATCATTCCCATTTCACGAATTTCCAAGTAATACAAGTAGTCCAAAATCTCTTTAAAACAGGCCCATAGCGGGCCTTAATCCGAGTCCAAAATAGTCCTCAATAACAATCCAAAACCAACCTTAATCAAGCCCACAAAACAAGTTTAAAAACAGTCCAAAACTAATCCTTAATTGGCCCACAAAACATATCTTAAAAACAGCCCAAAGCTAAACATTTATTGGCCCACACACAAACTTTAAAAACAGCCCAAGACTAACCTGAACCAGGCCCACAAAACAGATTTTAAACACAGCCCAAACTAACCTGAACAGGCCCACAAAACTGAACCTAAGATGACCCAATATCAGGTTTTACACTGGCCCAAAAACTGACTTTGAATGGCCCAAGGAACAAGCCCAAAGAAACCCCAACAGAAACAGGCCCAACAGACCCATAAACGGACCCAGGCCAGGTCTGGGCTCGCTCGAGCGACCCAGGGTCCGCTCCGAGCGAAGCCCAGACAGAACCTGGTCCGCTCGAGCGGCCCACTGGGTCGCTCGAGCGGACTGGGCTCTGTCCCAGTCCGGCTGAGTGCAGAAATGCACTCTTTCTTCTTCTTTTCTGATTTTTCTTTCTTCCCTCCTTTCCTACAAAATTCCAAGATCATTTGGGCCCTCCTTTGGCCTTCCAAACTCATCAAATCCCATCCATAAATCATTCTAATTGGCCCAAACACAACACTTTTGAAAGCAAAGTTTCTTCTCCCTTTCTTTTGAACCCAAACACTTAACACAAAGAGATCAAATTTTCTAAATGACCAAGACAAAAAACAAGCTTCTAATACATGGTAAAACTATAACATAAATGGAAATCCACATAACATTGATTCCTTCATTCAAAGCAAATCCATAAATCATAAAGAATTAGAACATGATGAGCAAAAGCCATGAAACCCAACAAAAACATGAAAACATCATATTAATTGAAATCCACTTGCCTTGGTCAAGAGAAGATGCAAAAACACTCCATGAAAGTCTTCTAATGGCCTCAAGCTCCAAAATCATAAAACCCCCAAAATGGCTCAAAAGAAACCCTAGAAAACCAATCATTGCAATCTCCATGACAACCCATTGCATGAGTGATGAAAACACTCTAAATGAAAAGGAGAACAAAGATCTAAAGTTTAGAAAGCTATTGCAAACCTTGAGAAATCCAAACAAGGAAGAAGAGCTTAGATGAGAGCCTTGCTCTAGCCCAAAAATCTTGAAAATAGGGTCTTTGGAAAGCTTGAGAGATGAGGAAGAACTTGGGGAGATCAATCTTCCAAGAGGACTCCACCAAATGAGAGTTTCAGAAGAGAGAGAGAGTGAGGGAGGAGAGGGAAAAACCCTTGCTCAAAACCGTGCAAGAAGGAAATGAAGGAAGAGGAAGAGAGTTCCTCTTCTTAAGAGATGGGTTTTGTGGGTCCCATTCTTCACAAGGCTGAAAATGGCATTTGCGGGCCCCGAACGAAAACGACGAAGAAGACAAAACGATCGGCGAAATATCTACTTTCCAAAAAGTATATTTTCCCCAATTTCTGGAATTTTCGAAAATTCATGGACAGATTTAGGTGAAAATGTCATTTTTGCCCATTTTCCTCGAAAAACGTGATTTCTGAGTATCAAATCAAAATGATCAAAACATGAAAGTTGTTAAACTTCATAACATAAGTCAAAATACACCAAATCCAGAATTTTTAGAAATGAAAAGTAATTTCTCATAAAAATACAAATCATCATGGGCCGGGTCAAACCAAAGTCAACGGTCTACAAAAATCTCAAAGACTAAGGAAAATCTAGTCAAAACTCAAATACGCGGTCAAACTAAATCAAATCTCACTTAAAAGCTAAACCGCCGATTAAAACGATGCTAAACAAAAGGATTGGGGTCGGGATCTTACATCCTCCCCCCCTTAGAACCCATTTGGTCCTCCAAATGGCTTAAACCAAATCAAAATAAAAAAACCCAAAAGACAAACGAAAACACTGACACCCTATGCTAGACCTTGGCAACTGAGAGATCCTCTTATCAAACCTGACGTTGAGATGCACGGTCAATCACATCCTGATTCGGTTGAAGGCTTCACACTGTTCCACAAATTCTGTTGGTCCCTTGCATGCATCATCTGTCTTCTCTCGTGAGCAATAAGCTGATCGAGTTAACTGGCTACACAGCTCTCTTGACACATTACAAATCCTCCTCGATTCTGAATTACAAACTTCAAAATTCTATAGATATCATGTCTTCGACTTGGTCTGTTTCAACCCATATGTCAAACTGCCATAACCTGCTGAGCTGTTCTGTGTCAAAACTTCGCATGGCTTGCCTCCTCAGATTTCACTCTCACAACTCCATAATCCAAGTCTTTCTGTGCTGTACTCAGAATTCTTGCCCACATCTGATTCTATCTATTTGCTGCTCTTGATCTCTTAGATACGGTGTTATCAACAAAATAGACCTGCCTAGCTGGCATCAATCCCTGAAGAACTGAAACTTTCAATCCAAGTCTTGTATGATGTTGATTCTCTCATAAATCCAACTTTGTTTCCGACTGAACCCGTACACCTCCTGACATCCATCAACCCTTCAATTCTTACACTTCCAAACTCCAACCATAAGCCAATACCACTCACTCCAATCAATGCAAAACAAATCTTAAAATTTTAAACATAGTGACTAAGATAATTACTTAGTTAAATCTCATCATTTTAAAACATAGTAGGAGCTGAATTTCCAAATTATCAAATAGAACTTAATAATTAAAGTTTATCAAAATATGAGTATGAAATAACATTATTCTTTTGAAATTCATATTTTCATAACCCAGCGAATCATGGAAATACTCAACAACCTCAAATTAGGATTTTCAAGAATAAATCAAATTCATGTAGTATGACCATACATTAAATTTTGTTGAAAATCCATTTCCAGCCAAACACATACAAAATTTTGAAATCATCAAGGTTTTGAAATGTAGATGTCAACATTTAAAAAAATTAAAACAAGAGCAAAATTTCAAGATCATTGTGTAACAATGTCTTAAGAAGATTAAATAAAAATTCGAAACACAAAACCTCATGAAAGCAAAATCATGCAACTCATGAAAAAGAGTATAATAATATAGTTTATTTCAAAGTAAGCCTTAAAGAAGAAACATAAATCCATTTTTAAACACTACAAGGATAAATCATAGATATTAATGAAAAATTATAACAAAGATGAAAACATCACGAAATCACTCTTATTAAGAAGAGAGACATCACCAAAACTGAGGTATACTCTTGCACCTGCATGCTGTCCAATCCAATATCTTGAAAGTCGGTGAGATCCACGAGGTTTCCTCTACTGCCAAAAGTTATCTTGACTACAACGAACCATCCACTTGGTACCCCTGCTAAACCAACTACACTGGCTACGCTACAAGTCACCAAAATTCTCAACCAAAACCATGAAAAAGCTCATTGAATCCGAGAAATCCCTGAGTTTCTTGTACTAACTTCTAATCTTACCAGCTAAGACAACTTCTCCCTTCATAAAATCAATAGATGATACGCCTCTCTTGCAAGGTCAATAACTAATATACCTCTTACTGTCCTTCATCTTGGAAAATTGGTCTGAGTTCACCCAAAAATCCACATTTACTTACCTTGGTGCGCTGCATGATGATCTTCAATTATCGGAGAGGGGATCTTTGAATACTGCTCAAGTTCTACTTTGACTGGCAACTGCACATGTTTTCTCTCAATAACCACAATGAAGATGCTGAAGACTGGAAGTCTGCTGATGTTCTCCGAAAGCAACATATTGAATCCACGAGGTTCTCAGTCTCCGACACAAGCACAGACAAAGGACACCGAACAAGAGTATGGAGACTTTAAATTCTCCACCACTAAGGAGGAAATTTGGTCATCCAAATCTCCTAACAACAAGAACTAAAAGAAAAGACGAGCAAAGTCTCCCGAACTAAAAGAAAAGCCGACTCAAATCCAAAAAAACAAAGACACGAGAAAACAAATCGACACAATCTAACGAATCCTCACCACACGTCTTAATGTCTCTAGAGTATTTTATTTCCTAGAAACTAACCAGCTCTGATACCAAACCTGTCACGCCCCGAAACCGGGCCCTGCAGTGATCCGACCTCGGGGTGCGAAATTTTGGAATAAATTTGAAACTTTTTGTTATAGTTCCCAAGATCCGCGTGAATGAGGATAAATAAATCTCATCACAATCAGAGTATATTTTTCACGGAAGCTATACATGGTGTTACGACTCGGAATCCGTGGCCATCGGGTTCCGTGTCGCACGCAACCAATATCACAAAGCCATCATAACAGACTGGCATAATTCATAAATCACAACACACTGAGCTGGTAGTAACAATTCTATTATTTCCCCACATATTCAAGTTACAATTAACAGATGTCTTAATTACAAACCCAAAAGAAAAAGGCTGATAAAGCCATACAAAAATATCCAACTAAACAGAAATACTACCCCAATATTTCAATACGAACTCTGGTGCCAAACTTGACATCTAGATGATATCAACGGCAGCCTCTCACGTCAGACCGGCGGTCCCACCGCCTCCTCTGATCAAACACCTACAAACAGAAAAGAGAAGAAACTGGCACCAAACAAAAAGGGTCAGACACGACGGTCTGGCAAGCAAATAAACAAATAATATGAACAAAAGAACATATATAAAACTTGATGAAATCATCGCAAAACCGAATAAAGAGTCTAAACAACAATAACAATAAATCGCGATAAAACGGTCGAAAGACCGAACATAAATATCAAGACGAATAAACAAACAGTCTCTAAAACATAAATGTCTCGAAAAGATAACCAACTAAGCAAAACATTTAATAATTGGGAATCCATTTAAAACTGAATAGTAGGGACAATACAATAAAGATCGATGTTGTAAATATTAGACAAATCAAAGCATAATAAGTATAACCGACAAGAATCATAAACCAAAGTAATGTGCAGATAAAACACTGGCGACCACAATTAGCTAAATCCTCCTATTACCGAAGTGATAAGAGCAAACAGAGCGTAGCCACTGAACGTGGTACTACAAATGGGATCAGAACCGTAGCCATACAAATGGGACCGGCAGATCAAAAGTATCAGAACCGTAGCCATACAAATGGGACCGGCAGATAATTACCGTTGCCATGGTCGGTACAGACAGAATCCAAGCTGCAGCTGGCGGACAAAGTAAAGATCCCAAGCCGGGTGATCAGCCCGACAAGGTGACCTAAGCCTAGTGGTGCCTTTAGTTTTCAAACTCAAACAGATACAAATCTAACATAATACTAATCCCTTTGACTCAGGGGCTCACACCACATAGCTCTGGCCCCGTCTTGCCTCGGGGTTTTGTTTTCGAAATCATAGCCTCTTTGGCTCATGGGCTCGCACCACATAGCTCTGGCCCCGTCTTGCCTCGAGGTTTTTATTTTCAAATACTAGTGTTGTCAAAACAATAGTCTTATCGAAGAAATCCCGAATGTGACAAACATACTCCAAATCTCTTTTCAAATCGAATCGGAGAAAACATACGAATTTCGATGGTGAACCGTTCAAATACGCATCAAGGTGATTTGTATAAAATCATACGATCACCCTTTCGAACATGGGAAGACACATGATTTTATAACAAATCGTCGATGCTATTTAAATTAGTTCACCAAAGAAAACAAATACAAATACAAATACAAATACATGTTCTGACTTGAAATGGAATGGATAGTGGAGAATGACTTAACGACTTACCAAGGAACCATCTCAATGCACATTTAACCTTTAAACATTAATTAATAAAAAGTGCGTTTGATGCCAATGAAAATCCATAATGTTTAAATGATAAAGTGCGCATTAAGACTCGAACGGTTCCCGGGTAATATCACATACACTCGTTCTCACATCATTCCCATTTCACGAATTTCCAAGTAATACAAGTAGTCCAAAATCTCTTTAAAACAGGCCCATAGCGGGCCTTAATCCGAGTCCAAAATAGTCCTCAATAACAATCCAAAACCAACCTTAATCAAGCCCACAAAACAAGTTTAAAAACAGTCCAAAACTAATCCTTAATTGGCCCACAAAACATATCTTAAAAACAGCCCAAAGCTAAACATTTATTGGCCCACACAACAAACTTTAAAAACAGCCCAAGACTAACCTGAACCAGGCCCACAAAACAGATTTTAAACACAGCCCAAACTAACCTGAACAGGCCCACAAAACTGAACCTAAGATGACCCAATATCAGGTTTTACACTGGCCCAAAAACTGACTTTGAATGGCCCAAGGAACAAGCCCAAAGAAACCCCAACAGAAACAGGCCCAACAGACCCATAAACGGACCCAGGCCAGGTCTGGGCTCGCTCGAGCGACCCAGGGTCCGCTCGAGCGAAGCCCAGACAGAACCTGGTCCGCTCGAGCGGCCCACTGGGTCGCTCGAGCGGACTGGGCTCTGTCCCAGTCCGGCTGAGTGCAGAAATGCACTCTTTCTTCTTCTTTTCTGATTTTTCTTTCTTCCCTCCTTTCCTACAAAATTCCAAGATCATTTGGGCCCTCCTTTGGCCTTCCAAACTCATCAAATCCCATCCATAAATCATTCTAATTGGCCCAAACACAACACTTTTGAAAGCAAAGTTTTCTCCCTTTCTTTTGAACCCAAACACTTAACACAAAGAGATCAAATTTTCTAAATGACCAAGACAAAAACAAGCTTCTAATACATGGTAAAACTATAACATAAATGGAAATCCACATAACATTGATTCCTTCATTCAAAGCAAATCCATAAATCATAAAGAATTAGAACATGATGAGCAAAAGCCATGAAACCCAACAAAAACATGAAAACATCATATTAATTGGAAATCCACTTGCCTTGGTCAAGAGAAGATGCAAAAACACTCCATGAAAGTCTTCTAATGGCCTCAAGCTCCAAAATCATAAAACCCCCAAAATGGCTCAAAAGAAACCCTAGAAAACCAATCATTGCAAATCTCCATGACAACCCATTGCATGAGTGATGAAAACACTCTAAATGAAAAGGAGAACAAAGATCTAAAGTTTAGAAAGCTATTGCAAACCTTGAGAAATCCAAACAAGGAAGAAGAGCTTAGATGAGAGCCTTGCTCTAGCCCAAAAATCTTGAAAATAGGGTCTTTGGAAAGCTTGAGAGATGAGGAAGAACTTGGGGAGATCAATCTTCCAAGAGGACTCCACCAAATGAGAGTTTCAGAAGAGAGAGAGAGTGAGGGAGGAGAGGGAAAAACCCTTGCTCAAAACCGTGCAAGAAGGAAATGAAGGAAGAGGAAGAGAGTTCCTCTTCTTAAGAGATGGGTTTTGTGGGTCCCATTCTTCACAAGGCTGAAAATGGCATTTGCGGGCCCCGAACGAAAACGACGAAGAAGACAAAAACGATCGGCGAAATATCTACTTTCCAAAAAGTATATTTTCCTTAATTTCTGGAATTTTCGAAATTCATGGACAGATTTAGTGAAAATGTCATTTTTGCCCATTTTCCTCGAAAAACGTGATTTCTGAGTATCAAATCAAAATGATCAAAACATGAAAGTTGTTAAACTTCATAAAATGAGTCAAAGTACACCAAATCCAGCATTTTTAGAAATGAAAAGTAATTTCTCATAAAAATACAAATCATATGGGCCGGGTCAAACCAAAGTCAACGGTCTACAAAAATCTCAAAGACTAAGGAAAATCTAGTCAAACTCAAATACGCGGTCAAACTAAATCAAATCTCACTTAAAAAGCTAAACCGCGATTAAAACGATGCTAAACAAAAGGATTGGGGTCGGGATCTTACATCCTCCCCCCCTTAGAACCCATTTGGTCCTCCAAATGGCTTAAACCAAATCAAAATAAAAAACCCAAAAGACAAACGAAAACACTGACACCCTATGCTAGACCTTGGCAACTGAGAGATCCTCTTATCAAACCTGACGTTGAGATGCACGGTCAATCACATCCTGATTCGGTTGAAGGCTTCACACTGTTCCACAAATTCTGTTGGTCCCTTGCATGCATCATCTGTCTTCTCTCGTGAGCAATAAGCTGATCGAGTTAACTGGCTACACAGCTCTCTTGACACATTACAAATCCTCCTCGATTCTGAATTACAAACTTCAAAATTCTATAGATATCATGTCTTCGACTTGGTCTGTTTCAACCCATATGTCAAACTGCCATAACCTGCTGAGCTGTTCTGTGTCAAAACTTCGCATGGCTTGCCTCCTCAGATTTCACTCTCACAACTCCATAATCCAAGTCTTTCTGTGCTGTACTCAGAATTCTTGCCCACATCTGATTCTATCTACTTGCTGCTCTTGATCTCTTAGATACGGTGTTATCAACAAAATAGACCTGCCTAGCTGGCATCAATCCCTGAAGAACTGAAACTTTCAATCCAAGTCTTGTATGATGTTGATTCTCTCATAAATCCAACTTTGTTTCCGACTGAACCCGTACACCTCCTGACATCCATCAACCCTTCAATTCTTACACTTCCAAACTCCAACCATAAGCCAATACCACTCACTCCAATCAATGCAAAACAAATCTTAAAATTTTAAACATAGTGACTAAGATAATTACTTAGTTAAATCTCATCATTTTAAAACATAGTAGGAGCTGAATTTCCAAATTATCAAATAGAACTTAATAATTAAAGTTTATCAAAATATGAGTATGAAATAACATTATTCTTTTGAAATTCATATTTTCATAACCCAGCGAATCATGGAAATACTCAACAACCTCAAATTAGGATTTTCAAGAATAAATCAAATTCATGTAGTATGACCATACATTAAATTTTGTTGAAAATCCATTTCCAGCCAAACACATACAAAATTTTGAAATCATCAAGGTTTTGAAATGTAGATGTCAACATTTAAAAAAATTAAAACAAGAGCAAAATTTCAAGATCATTGTGTAACAATGTCTTAAGAAGATTAAATAAAAATTCGAAACACAAAACCTCATGAAAGCAAAATCATGCAACTCATGAAAAAGAGTATAATAATATAGTTTATTTCAAAGTAAGCCTTAAAGAAGAAACATAAATCCATTTTTAAACACTACAAGGATAAATCATAGATATTAATGAAAAATTATAACAAAGATGAAAACATCACGAAAATCACTCTTATTAAGAAGAGAGACATCACCAAAACTGAGGTATACTCTTGCACCTGCATGCTGTCCAATCCAATATCTTGAAAGTCGGTGAGATCCACGAGGTTTCCTCTACTGCCAAAAGTTATCTTGACTACAACGAACCATCCACTTGGTACCCCTGCTAAACCAACTACACTGGCTACGCTACAAGTCACCAAAATTCTCAACCAAAACCATGAAAAAGCTCATTGAATCCGAGAAATCCCTGAGTTTCTTGTACTAACTTCTAATCTTACCAGCTAAGATCACTTCTCCCTTCATAAAATCAATAGATGATACGCCTCTCTTTGCAAGGTCAATAACTAATATACCTCTTACTGTCCTTCATCTTGGAAAATTGGTCTGAGTTCACCCAAAAATCCACATTTACTTACCTTGGTGCGCTGCATGATGATCTTCAATTATCGGAGAGGGGATCTTTGAATACTGCTCAAGTTCTACTTTGACTGGCAACTGCACATGTTTTCTCTCAATAACCACAATGAAGATGCTGAAGACTGGAAGTCTGCTGATGTTCTCCGAAAGCAACATATTGAATCCACGAGGTTCTCAGTCTCCGACACAAGCACAGACAAAGGACACCGAACAAGAGTATGGAGACTTTAAATTCTCCACCACTAAGGAGGAAATTTGGTCATCCAAATCTCCTAACAACAAGAACTAAAAGAAAAGACGAGCAAAGTCTCCCGAACTAAAAGAAAAAGCCGACTCAAATCCAAAAAAACAAAGACACGAGAAAACAAATCGACACAATCTAACGAATCCTCACCACACGTCTTAATGTCTCTAGAGTATTTTATTTCCTAGAAACTAACCAGCTCTGATACCAAACCTGTCACGCCCCGAAACCGGGCCCTGCAGTGATCCGACCTCGGGGTGCGAAATTTTGGAATAAATTTGAAACTTTTTGTTATAGTTCCCAAGATCCGCGTGAATGAGGATAAATAAATCTCATCACAATCAGAGTATATTTTTCGCGGAAGCTATACATGGTGTTACGACTCGGAATCCGTGGCCATCGGGTTCCGTGTCGCACGCAACCAATATCACAAAGCCATCATAACAGACTGGCATAATTCATAAATCACAACACACTGAGCTGGTAGTAACAATTCTATTATTTCCCACATATTCAAGTTACAATTAACAGATGTCTTAATTACAAACCCAAAAGAAAAAGGCTGATAAAGCCATACAAAAATATCCAACTAAACAGAAATACTACCCCAATATTTCAATACGAACTCTGGTGCCAAACTTGACATCTAGATGATATCAACGGGCAGCCTCTCACGTCAGACCGGCGGTCCCACCGCCTCCTCTGATCAAACACCTACAAACAGAAAAGAGAAGAAACTGGCACCAAACAAAAAGGGTCAGACACGACGGTCTGGCAAGCAAATAAACAAATAATATGAACAAAAGAACATATATAAAACTTGATGAAATCATCGCAAAACCGAATAAAGAGTCTAAACAACAATAACAATAAATTGCGATAAAACGGTCGAAAGACCGAACATAAATATCAAGACGAATAAACAAACAGTCTCTAAAACATAAATGTCTCGAAAAGATAACCAACTAAGCAAAACATTTAATAATTGGGAATCCATTTAAAAACCGAATAGTAGGGACAATACAATAAAGATCGATGTTGTAAATATTAGACAAATCAAAGCATAATAAGTATAACCGACAAGAATCATAAACCAAAGTAATGTGCAGATAAAACACTGGCGACCACAATTAGCTAAATCCTCCTATTACCGAAGTGATAAGAGCAAACAGAGCGTAGCCACTGAACGTGGGTACTACAAATGGGATCAGAACTGTAGCCATACAAATGGGACCGGCAGATCAAAGTATCAGAACCGTAGCCATACAAATGGGACCGGCAGATAATTACCGTTGCCATGGTCGGTACAGACAGAATCCAAGCTGCAGCTGGCGGACAAAGTAAAGATCCCAAGCCGGGTGATCAGCCCGACAAGGTGACCTAAGCCTAGTGGTGCCTTTAGTTTTCAAACTCAAACAGATACAAATCTAACATAATACTAATCCCTTTGACTCAGGGGCTCACACCACATAGCTCTGGCCCCGTCTTGCCTCGGGGTTTTGTTTTCGAAATCATAGCCTCTTTGGCTCATGGGCTCGCACCACATAGCTCTGGCCCCGTCTTGCCTCGAGGTTTTTATTTTCAAATACTAGTGTTGTCAAAACAATAGTCTTATCGAAGAAATCCCGAATGTGACAAACATACTCCAAATCTCTTTTCAAATCGAATCGGAGAAAACATACGAATTTCGATGGTGAACCGTTCAAATACGCATCAAGGTGATTTGTATAAAATCATACGATCACCCTTTCGAACATGGGAAGACACATGATTTTATAACAAATCGTCGATGCTATTTAAATTAGTTCACCAAAGAAACAAATACAAATACAAATACAATAATGTTCTGACTTGAAATGGAATGGATAGTGGAGAATGACTTAACGACTTACCAAGGAACCATCTCAATGCACATTTAACCTTTAAACATTAATTAATAAAAAGTGCGTTGATGCCAATGAAAATCCATAATGTTTAAATGATAAAGTGCGCATTAAGACTCGAACGGTTCCCGGGTAATATCACATACACTCGTTCTCACATCATTCCCATTTCACGAATTTCCAAGTAATACAAGTAGTCCAAAATCTCTTTTAAAACAGGCCCATAGCGGGCCTTAATCCGAGTCCAAATAGTCCTCAATAACAATCCAAAACCAACCTTAATCAAGCCCACAAAACAAGTTTAAAAACAGTCCAAAACTAATCCTTAATTGGCCCACAAAACATATCTTAAAAACAGCCCAAAGCTAAACATTTATTGGCCCACACAACAAACTTTAAAAACAGCCCAAGACTAACCTGAACCAGGCCCACAAACAGATTTTAAACACAGCCCAAACTAACCTGAACAGGCCCACAAAACTGAACCTAAGATGACCCAATATCAGGTTTTACACTGGCCCAAAAACTGACTTTGAATGGCCCAAGGAACAAGCCCAAAGAAACCCCAACAGAAACAGGCCCAACAGACCCATAAACGGACCCAGGCCAGGTCTGGGCTCGCTCGAGCGACCCAGGGTCCGCTCGAGCGAAGCCCAGACAGAACCTGGTCCGCTCGAGCGGCCCACTGGGTCGCTCGAGCGGACTGGGCTCTGTCCCAGTCCGGCTGAGTGCAGAAATGCACTCTTTCTTCTTCTTTTCTGATTTTTCTTTCTTCCCTCCTTTCCTACAAAATTCCAAGATCATTTGGGCCCTCCTTTGGCCTTCCAAACTCATCAAATCCCATCCATAAATCATTCTAATTGGCCCAAACACAACACTTTTGAAAGCAAAGTTTTCTCCCTTTCTTTTTGAACCCAAACACTTAACACAAAGAGATCAAATTTTCTAAATGACCAAGACAAAAACAAGCTTCTAATACATGGTAAAACTATAACATAAATGGAAATCCACATAACATTGATTCCTTCATTCAAAGCAAATCCATAAATCATAAAGAATTAGAACATGATGAGCAAAAGCCATGAAACCCAACAAAAACATGAAAACATCATATTAATTGGAAATCCACTTGCCTTGGTCAAGAGAAGATGCAAAAACACTCCATGAAAGTCTTCTAATGGCCTCAAGCTCAAAATCATAAAACCCCCAAAATGGCTCAAAAGAAACCCTAGAAAACCAATCATTGCAAATCTCCATGACAACCCATTGCATGAGTGATGAAAACACTCTAAATGAAAAGGAGAACAAAGATCTAAAGTTTAGAAAGCTATTGCAAACCTTGAGAAATCCAAACAAGGAAGAAGAGCTTAGATGAGAGCCTTGCTCTAGCCCAAAAATCTTGAAAATAGGGTCTTTGGAAAGCTTGAGAGATGAGGAAGAACTTGGGGAGATCAATCTTCCAAGAGGACTCCACCAAATGAGAGTTTCAGAAGAGAGAGAGAGAGTGAGGGAGGAGAGGGAAAAACCCTTGCTCAAAACCGTGCAAGAAGGAAATGAAGGAAGAGGAAGAGAGTTCCTCTTCTTAAGAGATGGGTTTTGTGGTCCCATTCTTCACAAGGCTGAAAATGGCATTTGCGGGCCCCGAACGAAAACGACGAAGAAGACAAAAACGATCGGCGAAATATCTACTTTCCAAAAAGTATATTTTCCCCAATTTCTGGAATTTTCGAAATTAATGGACAGATTTAGTGAAAATGTCATTTTTGCCCATTTTCCTCGAAAAAACGTGATTTCTGAGTATCAAATCAAAATGATCAAAACATGAAAGTTGTTAAACTTCATAACATAAGTCAAAATACACCAAATCCAGAATTTTTAGAAATGAAAAGTAATTCTCATAAAAATACAAATCATATGGGCCGGGTCAAACCAAAGTCAACGGTCTACAAAAATCTCAAAGACTAAGGAAAATCTAGTCAAACTCAAATACGCGGTCAAACTAAATCAAATCTCACTTAAAAAGCTAAACCGCGATTAAAACGATGCTAAACAAAAGGATTGGGGTCGGGATCTTACATCCTCCCCCCCTTAGAACCCATTTGGTCCTCCAAATGGCTTAAACCAAATCAAAATAAAAAACCCAAAAGACAAACGAAAACACTGACACCCTATGCTAGACCTTGGCAACTGAGAGATCCTCTTATCAAACCTGACGTTGAGATGCACGGTCAATCACATCCTGATTCGGTTGAAGGCTTCACACTGTTCCACAAATTCTGTTGGTCCCTTGCATGCATCATCTGTCTTCTCTCGTGAGCAATAAGCTGATCGAGTTAACTGGCTACACAGCTCTCTTGACACATTACAAATCCTCCTCGATTCTGAATTACAAACTTCAAAATTCTATAGATATCATGTCTTCGACTTGGTCTGTTTCAACCCATATGTCAAACTGCCATAACCTGCTGAGCTGTTCTGTGTCAAAACTTCGCATGGCTTGCCTCCTCAGATTTCACTCCACAACTCCATAATCCAAGTCTTTCTGTGCTGTACTCAGAATTCTTGCCCACATCTGATTCTATCTACTTGCTGCTCTTGATCTCTTAGATACGGTGTTATCAACAAAATAGACCTGCCTAGCTGGCATCAATCCCTGAAGAACTGAAACTTTCAATCCAAGTCTTGTATGATGTTGATTCTCTCATAAATCCACTTTGTTTCCGACTGAACCCGTACACCTCCTGACATCCATCAACCCTTCAATTCTTACAACTTCCAAAACTCCACCATAAGCCAATACCACTCCTCCAATCAATGCAAAACAAATCTTAAAATTTTAAACATAGTGACTAAGATAATTACTTAGTTAAATCTCATCATTTTAAAACATAGTAGGAGCTGAATTTCCCAAATTATCAAATAGAACTTAATAATTAAAGTTTATCAAAATATGAGTATGAAATAACATTATTCTTTTGAAATTCATATTTTCATAACCCAGCGAATCATGGAAATACTCAACAACCTCAAATTAGGATTTTCAAGAATAAATCAAATTCATGTAGTATGACCATACATTAAATTTTGTTGAAAATCCATTTCCAGCCAAAACACATACAAAATTTTGAAATCATCAAGGTTTTGAAATGTAGATGTCAACATTTAAAAAAATTAAAACAAGAGCAAAATTTCAAGATCATTGTGTAACAATGTCTTAAGAAGATTAAATAAAATTCGAAACACAAAACCTCATGAAAGCAAAATCATGCAACTCATGAAAAAGAGTATAATAATATAGTTTATTTCAAAGTAAGCCTTAAAGAAGAAACATAAATCCATTTTTTAAACACTACAAGGATAAATCATAGATATTAATGAAAAATTATAACAAAGATGAAAACATCACGAAAATCACTCTTATTAAGAAGAGAGACATCACCAAAACTGAGGTATACTCTTGCACCTGCATGCTGTCCAATCCAATATCTTGAAAGTCGGTGAGATCCACGAGGTTTCCTCTACTGCCAAAAGTTATCTTGACTACAACGAAACCATCCACTTGGTACCCCTGCTAAACCAACTACACTGGCTACGCTACAAGTCACCAAAATTCTCAACCAAAACCATGAAAAAGCTCATTGAATCCGAGAAATCCCTGAGTTTCTTGTACTAACTTCTAATCTTACCAGCTAAGATCACTTCTCCCTTCATAAAATCAATAGATGATACGCCTCTCTTTGCAAGGTCAATAACTAATATACCTCTTACTGTCCTTCATCTTGGAAAATTGGTCTGAGTTCACCCAAAAATCCACATTTACTTACCTTGGTGCGCTGCATGATGATCTTCAATTATCGGAGAGGGGATCTTTGAATACTGCTCAAGTTCTACTTTGACTGGCAACTGCACATGTTTTCTCTCAATAACCACAATGAAGATGCTGAAGACTGGAAGTCTGCTGATGTTCTCCGAAAGCAACATATTGAATCCACGAGGTTCTCAGTCTCCGACACAAGCACAGACAAAGGACACCGAACAAGAGTATGGAGACTTTAAATTCTCACCACCAGGAGGAAATTTGGTCATCCAAATCTCCTAACAACAAGAACTAAAAGAAAAGACGAGCAACGTCCTCCCGAACTAAAGAAAAGCCGACTCAAATACAAAAAACAAAGACACGAGAAAACAAATCGACACAATCTAACGAATCCTCACCACACGTCTTAAGTCTCTAGAGTATTTTATTCCTAGAAACTAACCAGCTCTGATACCAAAACCTGTCACGCCCCGAAACCGGGCCCTGCAGTGACCGACCTCGGGGTGCGAAATTTTGGAATAAATTTGAAACTTTTTGTTATAGTTCCCAAGATCCGCGTGAATGAGGATAAATAAATTCCTCACAATCAGGAGTATATTTTTCGCGGAAGCTATACATGGTGTTACGACTCGGAATCCGTGGCCATCGGGTTCCGTGTCGCACGCAACCAATATCACAAAGCCCATCATAACAGACTGGCATAATTCATAAATCACAACACACTGAGCTGGTAGTAACAATTCTATTATTTCCCACATATTCAAGTTACAATTAACAGATGTCTTAATTACAAACCCAAAAGAAAAAGGCTGATAAAGCCATACAAAAATATCCAACTAAACAGAAATACTACCCCATATTTCAATACGAACTCTGGTGCCAAACTTGACATCTAGATGATATCAACGGGCAGCCTCTCACGTCAGACCGGCGGTCCCACCGCCTCCTCTGATCAAACACCTACAAACAGAAAAGAGAGAAACTGGCACCAAACAAAAAGGGTCAGACCGACGGTCTGGCAAGCAAATAAACAAATAATATGAACAAAAGAACATATATAAAACTTGATGAAATCATCGCAAAACCGAATAAAGAGTCTAAACAACAATAACAATAAATCGCGATAAAACGGTCGAAAGACCGAACATAAATATCAAGACGAATAAACAGTCTCAAAACATAAATGTCTCGAAAAGATAACCAACTAAGCAAAACATTTAATAATTGGGAATCCATTTAAAACTGAATAGTAGGGACAATACAATAAAGATCGATGTTGTAAATATTAGACAAATCAAAGCATAATAAGTATAACCGACAAGAATCATAAACCAAAGTAATGTGCAGATAAACACTGGCGACCACAATTAGCTAAATCCTCCTATTACCGAAGTGATAAGAGCAAACAGAGCGTAGCCACTGAACGTGGTACTACAAATGGGATCAGAACCGTAGCCATACAAATGGGACCGGCAGATCAAAAGTCAGAACCGTAGCCATACAAATGGGACCGGCAGATAATTACCGTTGCCATGGTCGGTACAGACAGAATCCAAGCTGCAGCTGGCGGACAAAGTAAAGATCCCAAGCCGGGTGATCAGCCCGACAAGGTGACCTAAGCCTAGTGGTGCCTTTAGTTTTCAAACTCAAACAGATACAAATCTAACATAATACTAATCCCTTTGACTCAGGGGCTCACACCACATAGCTCTGGCCCCGTCTTGCCTCGGGGTTTTGTTTTCGAAATCATAGCCTCTTTGGCTCATGGGCTCGCACCACATAGCTCTGGCCCCGTCTTGCCTCGAGGTTTTTATTTTCAAATACTAGTGTTGTCAAAACAATAGTCTTATCGAAGAAATCCCGAATGTGACAAACATACTCCAATCTTCTTTTCAAATCGAATCGGAGAAAACATACGAATTTCGATGGTGAACCGTTCAAATACGCATCAAGGTGATTTGTATAAAATCATACGATCACCCTTCGAACATGGGAAGACCACATGATTTTTATAACAAATCGTCGATGCTATTTAAATTAGTTCACCAAAGAAAACAAATACAAATACAAATACAATACATGTTCTGACTTGAAATGGAATGGATAGTGGAGAATGACTTAACGACTTACCAAGGAACCATCTCAATGCACATTTAACCTTTAAACATTAATTAATAAAAAGTGCGTTTGATGCCAATGAAAATCCATAATGTTTAAATGATTTAAAGTGCGCATTAAGACTCGAACGGTTCCCGGGTAATATCACATACACCGTTCTCACATCATTCCCATTTCACGAATTTCACGTAATACAAGTAGTCCAAAATCTCTTTAAAACAGGCCCATAGCGGGCCTTAATCCGAGTCCAAAATAGTCCTCAAATAACAATCCAAAACCAACCTTCATCAAGCCCACCAAAACAAGTTTAAAACAGTCCAAACTAATCCTTAATGGCCCACAAAACATATCTTAAAAACAGCCCAAAGCTAAACATTTATTGGCCACCCACAACAAACTTTAAAAACAGCCCAAGACTAACCTGAACCAGGCCCACCAAACAGATTTTAAACACAGCCCAAACTAACCTGAACAGGCCACAAAACTGAACCTAAGATTGACCCAATATCAGGTTTTACACTGGCCCACAAAACTGACTTTGAATGGCCCAAGGAACAAGCCCAAAGAAACCCCCAACAGAAACAGGCCCAACAGACCCAATAAACGGACCCAGGCCAGGTCTGGGCTCGCTCGAGCGACCCAGGGTCCGCTCGAGCGAAGCCCAGACAGAACCTGGTCCGCTCGAGCGGCCCACTGGGTCGCTCGAGCGGACTGGGCTCTGTCCCAGTCCGGCTGAGTGCAGAAATGCACTCTTTCTTCTTCTTTTCTGATTTTCTTTCTTCCCTCCTTTCCTACAAAATTCCAAGATCATTTTGGGCCCTCCTTGGCCTTCCAAACTCATCAAATCCCATCCATAAATCATTCTAATTGGCCCAAAACCAACACTTTTGAAAGCAAAGTTTTCTCCCTTTCTTTTGAACCCAAACACTTAACACAAAGAGATCAAATTTTCTAAATGACCAAGACAAAAACAAGCTTCTAATACATGGTAAAACTATAACATAAATGGAAATCCACATAACATTGATTCCTTCATTCAAAGCCAAATCCATAAATCATAAAGAATTAGAACATGATGAGCAAAAGCCATGAAACCCAACAAAAACATGAAAACATCATATTAATTGGAAATCCACTTGCCTTGGTCAAGAGAAGATGCAAAAACACTCCATGAAAGTCTTCTAATGGCCTCAAGCTCCAAAATCATAAAACCCCCAAAATGGCTCAAAGAAACCCTAGAAACCATCATTGCAAATCTCCATGACAACCCATTGCATGAGTGATGAAAACACTCTAAATGAAAAGGAGAACAAAGATCTAAAGTTTAGAAAGCTATTGCAAACCTTGAGAAATCCAAACAAGGAAGAAGAGCTTAGATGAGAGCCTTGCTCTAGCCCAAAAATCTTGAAAATAGGGTCTTTGGAAAGCTTGAGAGATGAGGAAGAACTTGGGGAGATCAATCTTCCAAGAGGACTCCACCAAATGAGAGTTTCAGAGAGAGAGAGAGTGAGGGAGGAGAGGGAAAAACCCTTGCTCAAAACCGTGCAGAAGGAAATGAAGGAAGAGGAAGAGAGTTCCTCTTCTTAAGAGATGGGTTGTGGGTCCCATTCTTCACAAGGCTGAAAATGGCATTTGCGGGCCCCGAACGAAAACGACGAAGAAGACAAAAACGATCGGCGAAATATCTACTTTCCAAAAGTATATTTTCCCCAATTTCTGGAATTTTCGAAATTCATGGACAGATTTAGTGAAAATGTCATTTTTGCCCATTTTCCTCGAAAAACGTGATTTTGAGTATCAAATCAAAATGATCAAAACATGAAAGTTGTTAAACTTCATAACAAGTCAAAATACACCAAATCCAGAATTTTTAGAAATGAAAAGTAATTTCTCATAAAAATACAATCATATGGGCCGGGTCAAACCAAAGTCAACGGTCTACAAAAATCTCAAAGACTAAGGAAAATCTAGTCAAACTCAAATACGCGGTCAAACTAAATCAAATCTCACTTAAAAGCTAAACCGCGATTAAAACGATGCTAAACAAAAGGATTGGGGTCGGGATCTTACATCCTCCCCCCCTTAGAACCCATTGGTCCTCCAAATGGCTTAAACCAAATCAAAATAAAAAACCCAAAAGACAACGAAACACTGACACCCTATGCTAGACCTTGGCAACTGAGAGATCCTCTTATCAAACCTGACGTTGAGATGCACGGTCAATCACATCCTGATTCGGTTGAAGGCTTCACACTGTTCCACAAATTCTGTTGGTCCCTTGCATGCATCATCTGTCTTCTCTCGTGAGCAATAAGCTGATCGAGTTAACTGGCTACACAGCTCTCTTGACACATTACAAATCCTCCTCGATTCTGAATTACAAACTTCAAAATTCTATAGATATCATGTCTTCGACTTGGTCTGTTTCAACCCATATGTCAAACTGCCATAACCTGCTGAGCTGTTCTGTGTCAAAACTTCGCATGGCTTGCCTCCTCAGATTTCACTCTCACAACTCCATAATCCAAGTCTTTCTGTGCTGTACTCAGAATTCTTGCCCACATCTGATTCTATTCTACTTGCTGCTCTTGATCTCTTAAGATACGGTGTTATCAACAACTAGACCTGCCTAGCTGGCATCAATTCCCTGAAGAACTGAAACTTTCAATCCAAGTCTTGTATGATGTTGATTCTCTCATAAATCCAACTTTGTTTCGAACTGAACCCGTACACCTCCTGACATCCATCAACCCTTCAATTCTTACACTTCCAAACCTCCAACCATAAGCCAATACCACTCACTCAAATCAATGCAAACAAATCTTAAAATTTTAAACATAGTGACTAAGTAATACTTAGTTAAATCTCATCATTATTTAATAAAACATAGTAGGAGCTGAATTCCAAATTATCAATAGAACTAATAATTAAAGTTTATCAAAATATGAGTATGACATAACATTATTCTTTTGAAATTCATATTTTCATAACCCAGCGAATCATGAAATACTCAACAACCTCAATTAGGATTTCCAAGAATAAATCAAATTCATGTAGTATGACCATACATTAAATTTTGTTTGAAAATCCATTTCCAGCCCAAACACATACAAAATTTTGAAATCATCAAGGTTTTGAAATGTAGATGTCAACATTTAAAAAAATTAAAACAAGAGCAAAATTTCAAGATCATTGTGTAACAATGTCTTAAGAAGATTAAATAAAATTCGAAACACAAAACCTCATGAAAGCAAAATCATGCAACTCATGAAAAAGAGTATAATAATATAGTTTATTTCAAAGTAAGCCTTAAAGAAGAAACATAAATCCATTTTAAACACTACAAGGATAAATCATAGATATTAATGAAAAATTATAACAAAGATGAAAACATCACGAAAATCACTCTTATTAAGAAAGAGAGACATCACCAAAAACTGAGGTATACTCTTGCACCTGCATGCTGTCCAATCCAATATCTTGAAAGTCGGTGAGATCCACGAGGTTTCCTCTACTGCCAAAAGTTATCTTGACTACACGAACCATCCACTTGGTACCCCTGCTAAACCAACTACACTGGCTACGCTACAAGTCACCAAAATTCTCAACCAAAACCATGAAAAAGCTCATTGAATCCGAGAAATCCCTGAGTTTCTTGTACTAACTTCTAATCTTACCAGCTAAGATCACTTCTCCCTTCATAAAATCAATAGATGATACGCCTCTCTTTGCAAGGTCAATAACTAATATACCTCTTACTGTCCTTCATCTTGGAAAAATTGGTCTGAGTTCACCCCAAAAATCCACATTTACTTACCTTGGTGCGCTGCATGATGATCTTCAATTATCGGAGAGGGGATCTTTGAATACTGCTCAAGTTCTACTTTGACTGGCAACTGCACATGTTTTCTCTCAATAACCACAATGAAGATGCTGAAGACTGGAAGTCTGCTGATGTTCTCCGAAAGCAACATATTGAATCCACGAGGTTCTCAGTCTCCGACACAAGCACAGACAAAGGACACCGAAACAAGAGTATGGAGACCTTTAAATTCTCCACCACTAAGGAGGAAATTGGTCATCCAAATCTCCTAACAACAAGAACTAAAAGAAAAGACGAGCAAAGTCTCCCGAAACTAAAAGAAAAGCCGACTCAAATCCAAAAAACAAAGACACGAGAAAACAAATCGACACAATCTAACGAATCCTCACCACACGTCTTAATGTCTCTAGAGTATTTTATTTCCTAGAAACTAACCAGCTCTGATACCAAACCTGTTCACGCCCGAAACCGGGCCCTGCAGTGATCCGACCTCGGGGTGCGAAATTTTGGAATAAATTTGAAACTTTTTGTTATAGTTCCCAAGATCCGCGTGAATGAGGATAAATAAATCTCATCACAATCAGAGTATATTTTTCGCGGAAGCTATACATGGTGTTACGACTCGGAATCCGTGGCCATCGGGTTCCGTGTCGCACGCAAACAATATCACAAAGCCATCATAACAGACTGGCATAATTCATAAATCACAACACACTGAGCTGGTAGTAACAATTCTATTATTTCCCACATATTCAAGTTACAATTAACAGATGTCTTAATTACAAACCCAAAAGAAAAAGGCTGATAAAGCCATACAAAAATATCCAACTAAACAGAAATACTACCCCATATTTCAATACGAACTCTGGTGCCAAACTTGACATCTAGATGATATCAACGGGCAGCCTCTCACGTCAGACCGGCGGTCCCACCGCCTCCTCTGATCAAACACCTACAAACAGAAAAGAGAAGAAAAACTGGCACCAAACAAAAAGGTCAGGACACGCCGGTCTGGCAAGCAAATTAAACAAATAATCTGAACAAAAGAACATATATAAAACTTGATGAAATCATCGCAAAACCGAATAAAGAGTCTAAACAACAATAACAATAATGCGATAAACCGGTCGAAAAGACCGAACATAAATATCAAGACAGAACTAAACAAACAGTCTCTAAAACATAAAGTCTCGAAAAGATAACCAACTAAGCAAAAACATTTACTAATTGGGAATCCATTTAAAACTGAATAGTAGGGACAATACAATAAAGATCGATGTTGTAAATATTAGAACAAATCAAAGCATAATAAGTCTAACCGACAAGAATCATAAACCAAAGTAATGTGCAGATAAAACACTGGCGACCACAATTAGCTAAATCCTCCTATACCGAAGTGATAAGAGCAAACAGAGCGTAGCCACTGAACGTGGTACTACAAATGGGATCAGAACTGTAGCCATACAAATGGGACCGGCAGATCAAAAGTATCAGAACCGTAGCCATACAAATGGGACCGGCAGATAATTACCGTTGCCATGGTCGGTACAGACAGAATCCAAGCTGCAGCTGGCGGACAAAGTAAAGATCCCAAGCCGGGTGATCAGCCCGACAAGGTGACCCTAAGCCTAGTGGTGCCTTTAGTTTTCAAACTCAAACAGATACAAATCTAACATAATACTAATCCCTTTGACTCAGGGGCTCACACCACATAGCTCTGGCCCCGTCTTGCCTCGGGGTTTTGTTTTCGAAATCATAGCCTCTTTGGCTCATGGGCTCGCACCACATAGCTCTGGCCCCGTCTTGCCTCGAGGTTTTTATTTTCAAATACTAGTGTTGTCAAAACAATAGTCTTATCGAAGAAATCCCGAATGTGACAAACATACTCCAAATCTCTTTTCAAATCGAATCGGAGAAAACATACGAATTTCGATGGTGAACCGTTCAAATACGCATCAAGGTGATTTGTATAAAATCATACGATCACCCTTTCGAACATGGGAAGACACATGATTTTATAACAAATCGTCGATGCTATTTAAATTAGTTCACCAAAGAAAACAAATACAAATACAAATACAATACATGTTCTGACTTGAAATGGAATGGATAGTGGAGAATGACTTAACGACTTACCAAGGAACCATCTCAATGCACATTTAACCTTTAAACATTAATTAATAAAAAGTGCGTTTGATGCCAATGAAAATCCATAATGTTTAAATGATAAAGTGCGCATTAAGACTCGAACGGTTCCCGGGTAATATCACATACACTCGTTCTCACATCATTCCCATTTCACGAATTTCCAAGTAATACAAGTAGTCCAAAATCTCTTTAAAACAGGCCCATAGCGGGCCTTAATCCGAGTCCAAAATAGTCCTCAATAACAATCCAAAACCACCTTAATCAAGCCCACAAAACAAGTTTAAAAACAGTCCAAAACTAATCCTTAATTGGCCCACAAAACATATCTTAAAACAGCCCAAAGCTAAACATTTATTGGCCCACACAACAAACTTTAAAAACAGCCCAAGACTAACCTGAACCAGGCCCACAAAACAGATTTTAAACACAGCCCAAACTAACCTGAACAGGCCCACAAAACTGAACCTAAGATGACCCAATATCAGGTTTTACACTGGCCCAAAAACTGACTTTGAATGGCCCAAGGAACAAGCCCAAAGAAACCCCAACAGAAACAGGCCCAACAGACCCATAAACGGACCCAGGCCAGGTCTGGCTCGCTCGAGCGACCCAGGGTCCGCTCGAGCGAAGCCCAGACAGAACCTGGTCCGCTCGAGCGGCCCACTGGGTCGCTCGAGCGGACTGGGCTCTGTCCCAGTCCGGCTGAGTGCAGAAATGCACTCTTTCTTCTTCTTTTCTGATTTTTCTTTCTTCCCTCCTTTCCTACAAAATTCCAAGATCATTTGGGCCCTCCTTTGGCCTTCCAAACTCATCAAATCCCATCCATAAATCATTCTAATTGGCCCAAACACAACACTTTTGAAAGCAAAGTTTTCTCCCTTTCTTTTGAACCCAAACACTTAACACAAAGAGATCAAATTTTCTAAATGACCAAGACAAAAACAAGCTTCTAATACATGGTAAAACTATAACATAAATGGAAATCCACATAACATTGATTCCTTCATTCAAAGCAAATCCATAAATCATAAAGAATTAGAACATGATGAGCAAAAGCCATGAAACCCAACAAAAACATGAAAACATCATATTAATTGGAAATCCACTTGCCTTGGTCAAGAGAAGATGCAAAACACTCCATGAAAGTCTTCTAATGGCCTCAAGCTCCAAAATCATAAAACCCCCAAAATGGCTCAAAAGAAACCCTAGAAAACCAATCATTGCAAATCTCCATGACAAACCCATTGCATGAGTGATGAAAACACTCTAAATGAAAAGGAGAACAAAGATCTAAAGTTTAGAAAGCTATTGCAAACCTTGAGAAATCCAAACAAGGAAGAAGAGCTTAGATGAGAGCCTTGCTCTAGCCCAAAAATCTTGAAAATAGGGTCTTTGGAAAGCTTGAGAGATGAGGAAGAACTTGGGGAGATCAATCTTCCAAGAGGACTCCACCAAATGAGAGTTTCAGAAGAGAGAGAGAGTGAGGGAGGAGAGGGAAAAACCCTTGCTCAAAACCGTGCAAGAAGGAAATGAAGGAAGAGGAAGAGAGTTCCTCTTCTTAAGAGATGGGTTTTGTGGGTCCATTCTTCACAAGGCTGAAAATGGCATTTGCGGGCCCCGAACGAAAACGACGAAGAAGACAAAAACGATCGGCGAAATATCTACTTTCCAAAAAGTATATTTTCCCCAATTTCTGGAATTTTCGAAATTCATGGACAGATTTAGTGAAAATGTCATTTTTGCCCATTTTCCTCGAAAAACGTGATTTTTGAGTATCAAATCAAAATGATCAAAACATGAAAGTTGTTAAACTTCATAAAATAAGTCAAAATACACCAAATCCAGAATTTTTAGAAATGAAAAGTAATTTCTCATAAAAATACAAATCATATGGGCCGGGTCAAACCAAAGTCAACGGTCTACAAAAATCTCAAAGACTAAGGAAAATCTAGTCAAACTCAAATACGCGGTCAAACTAAATCAAATCTCACTTAAAAAGCTAAACCGCGATTAAAACGATGCTAAACAAAAGGATTGGGGTCGGGATCTTACATCCTCCCCCCCTTAGAACCCATTTGGTCCTCCAAATGGCTTAAACCAAATCAAAATAAAAAACCCAAAAGACAAACGAAAACACTGACACCCTATGCTAGACCTTGGCAACTGAGAGATCCTCTTATCAAACCTGACGTTGAGATGCACGGTCAATCACATCCTGATTCGGTTGAAGGCTTCACACTATTCCACAAATTCTGTTGGTCCCTTGCATGCATCATCTGTCTTCTCTCGTGAGCAATAAGCTGATCGAGTTAACTGGCTACACAGCTCTCCTGCTACATTACAAATCCTCCTCGATTCTGAATTACAAACTTCAAAATTCTATAGATATCATGTCTTCGACTTGGTCTGTTTCAACCCATATGTCAAACTGCCATAACCTGCTGAGCTGTTCTGTGTCAAAACTTCGCATGGCTTGCCTCCTCAGATTTCACTCTCACAACTCCATAATCCAAGTCTTTCTGTGCTGTACTCAGAATTCTTGCCCACATCTGATTCTATCTACTTGCTGCTCTTGATCTCTTAGATACGGTGTTATCAACAAAATAGACCTGCCTAGCTGGCATCAATCCCTGAAGAACTGAAACTTTCAATCCAAGTCTTGTATGATGTTGATTCTCTCATAAATCCAACTTTGTTTCCGACTGAACCCGTACACCTCCTGACATCCATCAACCCTTCAATTCTTACACTTCCAAACTCCAACCATAAGCCAATACCACTCACTCCAATCAATGCAAAACAAATCTTAAAATTTTAAACATAGTGACTAAGATAATTACTTAGTTAAATCTCATCATTTTAAAACATAGTAGGAGCTGAATTTCCAAATTATCAAATAGAACTTAATAATTAAAGTTTATCAAAATATGAGTATGAAATAACATTATTCTTTTGAAATTCATATTTTCATAACCCAGCGAATCATGGAAATACTCAACAACCTCAAATTAGGATTTTCAAGAATAAATCAAATTCATGTAGTATGACCATACATTAAATTTTGTTGAAAATCCATTTCCAGCCAAACACATACAAAATTTTGAAATCATCAAGGTTTTGAAATGTAGATGTCAACATTTAAAAAAATTAAAACAAGAGCAAAATTTCAAGATCATTGTGTAACAATGTCTTAAGAAGATTAAATAAAAATTCGAAACACAAAACCTCATGAAAGCAAAATCATGCAACTCATGAAAAAGAGTATAATAATATAGTTTATTTCAAAGTAAGCCTTAAAGAAGAAACATAAATCCATTTTTAAACACTACAAGGATAAATCATAGATATTAATGAAAAATTATAACAAAGATGAAAACATCACGAAAATCACTCTTATTAAGAAGAGAGACATCACCAAAACTGAGGTATACTCTTGCACCTGCATGCTGTCCAATCCAATATCTTGAAAGTCGGTGAGATCCACGAGGTTTCCTCTACTGCCAAAAGTTATCTTGACTACAACGAACCATCCACTTGGTACCCCTGCTAAACCAACTACACTGGCTACGCTACAAGTCACCAAAATTCTCAACCAAAACCATGAAAAAGCTCATTGAATCCGAGAAATCCCTGAGTTTCTTGTACTAACTTCTAATCTTACCAGCTAAGATCACTTCTCCCTTCATAAATCAATAGATGATACGCCTCTCTTTGCAAGGTCAATAACTAATATACCTCTTACTGTCCTTCATCTTGGAAAATTGGTCTGAGTTCACCCAAAAATCCACATTTACTTACCTTGGTGCGCTGCATGATGATCTTCAATTATCGGAGAGGGGATCTTTGAATACTGCTCAAGTTCTACTTTGACTGGCAACTGCACATGTTTTCTCTCAATAACCACAATGAAGATGCTGAAGACTGGAAGTCTGCTGATGTTCTCCGAAAGCAACATATTGAATCCACGAGGTTCTCAGTCTCCGACACAAGCACAGACAAAGGACACCGAACAAGAGTATGGAGACTTTAAATTCTCCACCACTAAGGAGGAAATTTGGTCATCCAAATCTCCTAACAACAAGAACTAAAAGAAAAGACGAGCAAAGTCTCCCGAACTAAAAGAAAAGCCGACTCAAATCCAAAAAAACAAAGACACGAGAAAACAAATCGACACAATCTAACGAATCCTCACCACACGTCTTAATGTCTCTAGAGTATTTTATTTCCTAGAAACTAACCAGCTCTGATACCAAACCTGTCACGCCCCGAAACCGGGCCCTGCAGTGATCCGACCTCGGGGTGCGAAATTTTGGAATAAATTTGAAACTTTTTGTTATAGTTCCCAAGATCCGCGTGAATGAGGATAAATAAATCTCATCACAATCAGAGTATATTTTTCGCGGAAGCTATACATGGTGTTACGACTCGGAATCCGTGGCCATCGGGTTCCGTGTCGCACGCAACCAATATCACAAAGCCATCATAACAGACTGGCATAATTCATAAATCACAACACACTGAGCTGGTAGTAACAATTCTATTATTTCCCACATATTCAAGTTACAATTAACAGATGTCTTAATTACAAACCCAAAAGAAAAAGGCTGATAAAGCCATACAAAAATATCCAACTAAACAGAAATACTACCCCAATATTTCAATACGAACTCTGGTGCCAAACTTGACATCTAGATGATATCAACGGGCAGCCTCTCACGTCAGACCGGCGGTCCCACCGCCTCCTCTGATCAAACACCTACAAACAGAAAAGAGAAGAAACTGGCACCAAACAAAAAGGGTCAGACACGACGGTCTGGCAAGCAAATAAACAAATAATATGAACAAAAGAACATATATAAAACTTGATGAAATCATCGCAAAACCGAATAAAGAGTCTAAACAACAATAACAATAAATCGCGATAAAACGGTCGAAAGACCGAACATAAATATCAAGACGAATAAACAAACAGTCTCTAAAACATAAATGTCTCGAAAAGATAACCAACTAAGCAAAACATTTAATAATTGGGAATCCATTTAAAACTGAATAGTAGGGACAATACAATAAAGATCGATGTTGTAAATATTAGACAAATCAAAGCATAATAAGTATAACCGACAAGAATCATAAACCAAAGTAATGTGCAGATAAAACACTGGCGACCACAATTAGCTAAATCCTCCTATTACCGAAGTGATAAGAGCAAACAGAGCGTAGCCACTGAACGTGGTACTACAAATGGGATCAGAACCGTAGCCATACAAATGGGACCGGCAGATCAAAAGTATCAGAACCGTAGCCATACAAATGGGACCGGCAGATAATTACCGTTGCCATGGTCGGTACAGACAGAATCCAAGCTGCAGCTGGCGGACAAAGTAAAGATCCCAAGCCGGGTGATCAGCCCGACAAGGTGACCTAAGCCTAGTGGTGCCTTTAGTTTTCAAACTCAAACAGATACAAATCTAACATAATACTAATCCCTTTGACTCAGGGGCTCACACCACATAGCTTTGGCCCCGTCTTGCCTCGGGGTTTTGTTTTCGAAATCATAGCCTCTTTGGCTCATGGGCTCGCACCACATAGCTCTGGCCCCGTCTTGCCTCGAGGTTTTTATTTTCAAATACTAGTGTTGTCAAAACAATAGTCTTATCGAAGAAATCCCGAATGTGACAAACATACTCCAAATCTCTTTTCAAATCGAATCGGAGAAAACATACGAATTTCGATGGTGAACCGTTCAAATACGCATCAAGGTGATTTGTATAAAATCATACGATCACCCTTTCGAACATGGGAAGACACATGATTTTATAACAAATCGTCGATGCTATTTAAATTAGTTCACCAAAGAAAACAAATACAAATACATGTTCTGACTTGAAATGGAATGGATAGTGGAGAATGACTTAACGACTTACCAAGGAACCATCTCAATGCACATTTAACCTTTAAACATTAATTAATAAAAAGTGCGTTTGATGCCAATGAAAATCCATAATGTTTAAATGATAAAGTGCGCATTAAGACTCGAACGGTTCCCGGGTAATATCACATACACTCGTTCTCACATCATTCCCATTTCACGAATTTCCAAGTAATACAAGTAGTCCAAAATCTCTTTAAAACAGGCCCATAGCGGGCCTTAATCCGAGTCCAAAATAGTCCTCAATAACAATCCAAAACCAACCTTAATCAAGCCCACAAAACAAGTTTAAAAACAGTCCAAAACTAATCCTTAATTGGCCCACAAAACATATCTTAAAAACAGCCCAAAGCTAAACATTTATTGGCCCACACAACAAACTTTAAAAACAGCCCAAGACTAACCTGAACCAGGCCCACAAAACAGATTTTAAACACAGCCCAAACTAACCTGAACAGGCCCACAAAACTGAACCTAAGATGACCCAATATCAGGTTTTACACTAGCCCAAAAACTGACTTTGAATGGCCCAAGGAACAAGCCCAAAGAAACCCCAACAGAAACAGGCCCAACAGACCCATAAACGGACCCAGGCCAGGTCTGGGCTCGCTCGAGCGACCCAGGGTCCGCTCGAGCGAAGCCCAGACAGAACCTGGTCCGCTCGAGCGGCCCACTGGGTCGCTCGAGCGGACTGGGCTCTGTCCCAGTCCGGCTGAGTGCAGAAATGCACTCTTTCTTCTTCTTTTCTGATTTTTCTTTCTTCCCTCCTTTCCTACAAAATTCCAAGATCATTTGGGCCCTCCTTTGGCCTTCCAAACTCATCAAATCCCATCCATAAATCATTCTAATTGGCCCAAACACAACACTTTTGAAAGCAAAGTTTTCTCCCTTTCTTTTGAACCCAAACACTTAACACAAAGAGATCAAATTTTCTAAATGACCAAGACAAAAACAAGCTTCTAATACATGGTAAAACTATAACATAAATGGAAATCCACATAACATTGATTCCTTCATTCAAAGCAAATCCATAAATCATAAAGAATTAGAACATGATGAGCAAAAGCCATGAAACCCAACAAAAACATGAAAACATCATATTAATTGGAAATCCACTTGCCTTGGTCAAGAGAAGATGCAAAAACACTCCATGAAAGTCTTCTAATGGCCTCAAGCTCCAAAATCATAAAACCCCCAAAATGGCTCAAAAGAAACCCTAGAAAACCAATCATTGCAAATCTCCATGACAACCCATTGCATGAGTGATGAAAACACTCTAAATGAAAAGGAGAACAAAGATCTAAAGTTTAGAAAGCTATTGCAAACCTTGAGAAATCCAAACAAGGAAGAAGAGCTTAGATGAGAGCCTTGCTCTAGCCCAAAAATCTTGAAAATAGGGTCTTTGGAAAGCTTGAGAGATGAGGAAGAACTTGGGGAGATCAATCTTCCAAGAGGACTCCACCAAATGAGAGTTTCAGAAGAGAGAGAGAGTGAGGGAGGAGAGGGAAAAACCCTTGCTCAAAACCGTGCAAGAATGAAATGAAGGAAGAGGAAGAGAGTTCCTCTTCTTAAGAGATGGGTTTTGTGGGTCCCATTCTCCACAAGGCTGAAAATGGCATTTGCGGGCCCCGAACGAAAACGACGAAGAAGACAAAAACGATCGGCGAAATATCTACTTTCCAAAAAGTATATTTTCCCCAATTTCTGGAATTTTCGAAATTCATGGACAGATTTAGTGAAAATGTCATTTTTGCCCATTTTCCTCGAAAAACGTGATTTCTGAGTATCAAATCAAAATGATCAAAACATGAAAGTTGTTAAACTTCATAACATGAGTCAAAGTACACCAAATCCAGCATTTTTAGAAATGAAAAGTAATTTCTCATAAAAATACAAATCATATGGGCCGGGTCAAACCAAAGTCAACGGTCTACAAAAATCTCAAAGACTAAGGAAAATCTAGTCAAACTCAAATACGCGGTCAAACTAAATCAAATCTCACTTAAAAAGCTAAACCGCGATTAAAACGATGCTAAACAAAAGGATTGGGGTCGGGATCTTACAATTTGATCCTTTGATCTTTCTTAATCAATTCATGGGTCTCATCCAGCATAATATGGTTTTATGGACGGTTAGAATAGAGATGGTGGACCCCATTCATCTGAGGGGTTCCACTTAAATAGGTCATGTTTGGTCAATTTGTGAGGTCTATGATCATTTGATCCTTTGATCTTTATCAAGCAATTTATGTGTCTCACCCCATTCATCTGGGTCCCACTTAAAAATATTTGGTCAATTTGTTAGGTCTACATTCATTTGATCTTTTGATCTTTTTAAATCAATTCATGGGTCCCATCCCGCATAATATGGTTTTATGGACGGTTAGAATAGAGATGGTGGACCCCATTCATCTGGGGGGTTCCACTTAAATAGGTTAGGTTTGGTCAATTTGTGAGGTCTATGATCATTTGATCCTTTGATCTTTATCAAGCAATTCATGGGTCCATCCTGCATCATATTGTTTCATGGATGGTTAGAATATAGATGGTGAACCCCATTCATCTTGGGGGTCCCACTTAAATAGGTTAGGTTTGGTCAATTTGAGAGGTCTATGATCATTTGATCATATGCTCTTTATCAATCAATTCATGGGTCCCGGCCCGCATCATTTGATTTTATGGACGGTTAGAATAAAGATGGTGGACCCCATTCATCTGGGTCCCACTTAAAAATATTTGGTCAATTTGTTAGGTCTACGATCATGATTTGATCCTTTGATCTTTCTTAATCAATTCATGGGTCTCATCCCGCATAATATGATTTTATGGACGGTTAGAATAGAGATGGTGCACCCCATTCATCTGGGGGGTTCTACTTAAATAGGTTAGATTTGGTCAATTTGTGAGGTCTATGATCATTTGATCCTTTGATCTTTATCAAGCAATTCATGTGTCTCAGCCCGCATCATATGATTTTATGGACGGTTAGAATATAGATGGTGGACCCCATTCATCTTGGGGTCCCACTTAAATATATTAGGTTTGGTCAATTTGAGAGGTCTATGATCATTTGATCTTTATCAATCAATTAATGGGTCCCGGCCGGCATCATTTGATTTTATGGACGGTTAGAATAAAGATGGTGGACCCCATTCATCTGGGTCCCACTTAAATATATTAGGTTAATTTGTTAGGTCTACGATCATTTGATCCTTTGATCTTTTTAAATCAATTCATGGGTCCCATCCCGCATAATATGGTTTTATGGACGGTTAGAATATAGATGGTGGACCTCATTCATCTTGGGGGACCCACTTAAATAGGTTAGGTTTGGTCAATTTGAGAGGTCTATGATCATTTGATCATTTGATCTTTATCAATCAATTAATGGGTCCCAGCCCCGCATCATATGATTTTATGAACGGTTAGAATAGAGATGATGGACCCCATTTATCTTGGTCCCACTTAAATATATTAGGTCAATTTGTTAGGTCTATGATCATTTGATCTTTCTTAATCAATTCATGCCTCACCTAAAGAATAAAACATGTGGAAAAAAACATAAAGATCAAATTAGCAACAAAAAAAAGGACTCACAAGTTTACTAATTAATAAATTTATTAAAAATAATTTATATCAGTCTGTGCATTTGGTGGTTTCGTGGTTATGCACGGGGTTTTGCTAGTTCTATCTATGTGAAAGGAAAGGTAGTAGGATTTGTTTCCTTTGATGGTTTCACCTTATTTTCATTATATTTTGTGCTAAAATATGCTCTAGCTCATATAAATACCACTAGTGTGTTGAGAAGTGGGCTCCACCAAAGGGGGAGTATTGTAAAGTATTTATGTTGCCTATACTAACGCCTCGAGGTTTTGGTAGAATGGTTAGAAAAGGAAATTTAATATGGTATCAGAGCCAACCGGTCACGAGTTCGAATCTCGGGAGGAACAACACGGCACTAAAAGAAATGCATGTCGCCAAAAGTGCACCAACCAGGTTCCACTTGAGGGGGAGTGTCGAGAAGTGGGCTCCACCCAATGGGGAGTATTGAAAAGTATTTATGCTGCATCTACTAACTCCTTCAGGTTTTGGTAGGGATGGTTAGCTGAAGAAAGTTAATAAAGTGATGCTTAGATTCTCACATGTAATTCAGATGCAGTTGGCAAGTTTTTTTTTTTTTTTACATAGGATTGGGTTTTATCAATTATGATGATGATGTAGCTCCCAAAAACCTATAGGAAAAACCGAGTAGCTACAAAATTCATGTAGTTGACCCGAACATAGTTGGGACAAGGCTTTAACAATGATGATAATGATGAGATGCTATGGATTAGGCAAGTCCATAAAAGGTTAGAAATATCTTTGTAAGATCATTGAAGGTCTACAAATTGAATGGAGTAGAAGAAGGGGGATATTGACAGACACTGGGTGAAGTAGTGAAAAAAGACATCGGCATGTGGTGTGACGAAGAAAGGGTGGAGTGGAAGAGAAAAATGCAAGGTGGATGTGATTATTCTTTTATTGGTAATGTAAATTTTTTATCCAAAAAAAGAGAGAAGTACATAGTTAATTAAGAGCAACTGATACAATATGAGTTAGATACTATATACATTGATCCCAATCCACATGGTCACCATAGCATTTCTGTTAAGTAGTTAATTTGCTGCACATCTAATGCCAAGGCATTTTGGGTGTATTGGTTAGCAACTTGAGATGGTATCAAAGCCAGCACGTTCTAGGTTCGAATTCCCTAATACAATAGATCCTATCAGAACTTTAAAGTTCAGTGCTCTTGGGTGAGGCTAGTATTTAGGTTGGATGACCTCCTAGGAATTTCTCATGTTGCACCCCATTTTTCTTTTGTTTATCCAAAAACAACTAAATGTGTTTTTATACGAAATAGCCCAAAGTTGTCAAAATTGCATTTTCAGCCAAAATCAGTCCAATTTACCCAACGCCAATCCCAAAAACAGCAGGTGCAAGTGTCCATACTCCGGATCCCTTGACAATTCCATAATTTAGCATTTCGAGGGAGAGTGCAACTAGTCCCATCTATAACTATAACTTATTGTATACATTTTTTTTATACATATACATATATACTTCACTTAAAGATATTTGAACAGATTTGATTGTCAAGACAATGGATTCGATTCTATTTTAAGAATGGAATTAGAAATTATAGTAATTTTGATTAAATTTTATTATTGAATGTCACATCTTTATGGGTTGATTTTATGTTATGGTTTAATGTTCCGAGATAGGAAAGAAAACATATAAATAGGGAATTTGAGAAATAGAGTTTACTTCGAGGGGAACCGCCCTCTCTTCACACAGAAGTGAAGTTGAATAGAATAATACTAGCTGCTCTTTTTCTCATTGCATTCAAATACATTTAAAGCATTACAGAAAACTACCTATTCCATCAATCTAATATGACATGTGCCCTTTACTTCCTAACCAGCTCAATAATTGGACAATGATTTAGTGACTGACACAATAACTACAGTCAAACAGTAGCAATAACTAACCCATACTACTATGTAACTCCCCATATCAGCATGCATATTCAACATGTGTGCACCACAGAAGAACGTATGTATAATTTTATTTCCAAAATATCTCACTGATTTAGCTACACACTTAATATTTGAACTTTGGCTACCGAACTCTTTAGGAAATTCATTTATTTTTTTCTGATTTTGTGTTATTCATTCCAGTTTGGAAGACACTTATGAGGCACCAAGAAGAGCAGTTCGGATACTTGGAATAGATAAAATTGCTGATACAAGTCCAGCAACATGCCCACTCGTTGTGGGGACCCTTGCATCACAATTTGCTAAAGCAAAGGACCTCTTCTATGCTCTGATAGTCAATAGCATTCTGAGATGTTCAATTGATGCGAGAGCTTTTGAGGTAACCTTTCATCTGACACATAACAAGTTCATGCCAATGTTGCAATTCATTTGTATATAGTATAAATCTTTGTCGGTAGTTTGCTGCAGCAATTCTGATTATACTGTTTCTTTGAAGGGCATTGGTTCCAAACTCCAGTCTGTTTTGAAGGATGCAAGGTCACTGCTTGACTGTTACTACTCTATTGGAGGCTTGGTTCTCATTAAGGTAAGTGCTTACCTAGACCACCGTATTGAATCTTTCATTTTTTTATTTCCCTACCATTTTTTTTTCTCCAGCAAGTAGCAATCTCTTATAGAGGAATTCTTTTCACCTCTTCAAAAGCATTGGCTTTTTAATATCACTTGAGTTGTTTTCCAAGCATGTGATTGGAGCTTCCAATTTTGACGTGTCTTTAGTCTGAAACCATTTGCTGCTTGATTTAGGGAATAATATCCCAAGCATGTGACCTGAATCTTATGATTCAGCTGTGAATATTACAATTTTTTTTATACTTATTCTATTGGAACTTATGATTTAGATGATTCATTTGAGAGAGAATAGTCACAACACAATTGATTGGTCAATACTTTTTTCTATTGTTTTTAATTTTAAAAGGTAATCCAGTTTTTAATTAATCTGCTTAATTTTTTTTTTGTATATTTGGGAGGTTATCTAGTTATAATTCTCAATCTCTTGATTTAATTCTTCAATTTCTTCTTTTTTCCTTAAATTCCTCCCGTGGATCATCACATGAGATCCAGATGTTGCTTCATCTAATTTCTCTATGAAATCGTCTCTCATGATCTTTCTTTTCTAGTTTATGAGATTCATGCTTTCATAATTACTAAATACCAATTGAAAAAAATGAAACTTTAGAGAGTTATATTATTATGAGAATGAATTAAAAAAAAAGAAGAAATACAACGAATCATAGAAGATTCTGCACTCAGAGTTCTTATCTTGTAGATTCTTATCCCTTGTTTTCTTGTGACTTTCCACTTGTACTTTCCTTTGTACTAACTTCGGCTTAGAGAGATATTTGTTCCCATTTTATTAAGTCCCCAAAACAGGGAAGGAAGTTATGCAACGGAAATTACTCCCTCCCCGAGTAATATTGGCGTCCTTTTTGTGGGGGTTATGATCATGCAGCTCCAATCCATTGCATTGTTATCCATTAAATTCTGCATCATTGGGCTCTTTTGATTTAAATCGGGATTGTCCAATGGAATGAATTGTTCCACTAATTTTCTGATTTGGATCTCCACTTAGTGTAGAATATTTTGGATTTTATTTGGAATACAATTTACATTCATCTTGACCCTTCATTCTATGTGTTGTTCCAAATTTATTGATATCTCCCTAATATGGATCTTGAATTTCTTTGATCAATCAAGTAGATCTGGATAATCAAAGTCTAGATCTATCATATATCCCTGTGGGTTTGAACTATAAGATCCTAAATCGGACTCCCCCACTTGAAAAGGCTTCGACGTCCAGTAAACATCCTCTTCACATTGTCGTCTTCTCCGTCATTTTCTCTTCTTTCGCTTCGATTGCAACTCTTTCACATGAATCACTTGTCTTTTGAGTTGCATTTGTCTTTGGGAAGAGTACATGGAAGAGTTGTGTACCTTATCTACCCAATGTGGTCCAATGGGATGCAATCCAATGTCGGACAAGCAAGTTGCGAATCAATTGTAACTAACGTTGCCTTTGGTAATCTTGATAAAATGAATGTTCGAAGTTGTAAATCTCTCCATGTGGGATATTGACATTCACAATTTATTTGAGAGCATGATACTCACACCTTTCACCACCGACCGCCGTCGCCGCTGCCGCCACCACCATCAAGCTATGTTGGGGTTAGCTACATGAATTCTTTCTCCATTCCAATCTAAATCACACTTTTCACCAATCACCATAATTCTCATCTAGATGTCGTTCATGTATAGTTGAACCCTCAAATTCTATATGCTTATACTAAAATTTGAGTTTCTTGTTCGTAATCTCGATTCGCATCGAAATCAATTGTATCATTGGTTCGTTTATTTGGATCTGTCGTAGACTTGATCACTAACAACATCACCAACTTCATAGGTATCTAATTTCAGTGAGTCATCCACATCTCGATGTTCATTGTAGATCGGACCATCTACAACATCATTGCCTTTGTACTCAATAATATTTTGATGATCACAAATACAAGAGGATGAATTGAGTAGTGGCTGCTATTATCTTGTCTATTTTGGTCCCTGTGTGACTTGCCCGTTTTATTAAGTCTCGAATTAGGAGAGGTTCTTATACGATTGAAACTACTTCCTCTCTAATTGTATTGGGCATCACGTGAGCGTGTTTGTACACCCTCAGAAGTGGGAAGCATCCAATATGGGCCTAGTTTGGGTCCTGTTCATTTGGGTCCATTATGGGCCTAGTTTGGTCATGTTCATGCCGTCTGTTTATTTCTGCTTTATTGGGGCCCTTGGATAAAAAAATGGGGATTGATGGATGCAATGGATTAGTCCACTAATTTTTTTTATTTCCCTGCGTAATTTGGAATCTTTTAGACCTAATGGGGAGATCCAATCTACAGCTATCTTTGCGCTTCATTCAATGTTTTCACCAAAAAAATTTTTATCTTGCCGTACCATTGATTTTTAATTCCTTTGATCTATCAAGTAAATCTGGGTATTTATATGCCAGATATGTCACATATCAGTATAGGTCTAAACTGTTGGATGCTTCAACGACTCCCCCATTCATTTGAGCATTGTCTGCCATTATAATAACCAATATGGTCGACATAATTAACTTCCCAAAAAAGAAAGAAACAAGTTGATTGAAGGCTGTTCACTTAAAGTTATTATCTTGTTGATTTTGGTCCCTTGTTTCTTTCGCGTGAATTGGCCATTTTATTAATTCTCTAATCATTAGAGGTTCCTATACGATTGAAATTAGTTCGTCTCCAAAGAGTACCGGGCATCCCATTAGAGGATTTTTGGAGCCCAAAAGGTGTATTTGTAAGAACCGCCACATGGTTGATATTGTGGCAGAAGCGTCCAGTATGGGCCTAGTTCAGGTCATGTTCACTTGGGTCCAATTAATGACATTGCTGCACATTTATTTATCTAATATTTGCCCCCTTCGATGCAAAATGGGGATTAATGGATGTAATCAAATGATCAACTAATTTTCTTATTTGCATCCTTTATAATTTAGAATCTTTTGGATCTAATACGGAAATCCAATTTGCGGCGATGTGGATACTTCATACCATGTTTTGACCAAAAGTTATTGATCTTGGCTTAACATGAATTTTTAGTTCCTTTGATCTATCAAGCCAATCCGAGTAATTTTAGGCCAAATCTGTCACATATCTCTATAGGTCTTGTCTATTAGTAGCTTGAAAGACTTCCCCATTGAATTGAGCAATGCCTGCCATTATAATGACAAATATGGTCCACATAATTAACTTCTTGAGAAAAGAAAGAAACAAATTGATCGAAAGTTCTTTACTTGTTGATTTCGGTCCATTGGTTCTTTGCCATGACTTGCCCATTCTATTAAGTCTCCAATTAGGAGAGGTTTATAAATACGATTAAAATTACTTCATCTCCCAATAGTATTGGGCATCCCATTAGCGGAGTTGTAGACCCCCGGAATTGTTCCTCGTAAGACCAGCCACGTGGTTGATTTTGTGAACGGACTTTGGACAACCAATATGGGTGTAGTGTGGGTCATGTTTGGGTGGGCCACATACATGAAATTGCCTGCATTATTGGGCCCTTTTGATAAGAAATGGGGATTGATGGATGGAATCAATTGATCCACTCATTTTCTGATTTAGATCCCTTGAAAATCTAGAACCCACTACCAAAAAAAATGACTTTTAGCGTCAAACTTTTTGCCGCGGCCAGTGTTTTTGTGGCTATTTCTTACTTATTGCCACGACCAATAGAGTTAGTGGCAACAAATCCCATTTTGCCTCGCCCGTGTCTGCCCGTGACGAAATGTGTCCTTATCGCAACCACTTCAACCTGGCCGTGGCTTTAAGTTGTTCCTTTTGCCACGATCATGTTTTGGCCGCGGCTTCAAGTACATATTTTGCTTCGATTGCGGCAATAAGATCTAATATTTATTTTATGAAAAAAAATGTTCGCGCGGCGGTTTTATTCTTTCCCTCCCTTCATTTTGGTGAAAAAATTAAACTCACCGAAACTTCTCAAATACCAAACTAAAAAATAAAAAAACAAATTAAATCCCCAAACTTCTCGATCCTTACCATCCCGGAACTTCTCCTTATTCTGCTCCAGCCATAAGCAGTGGATCATAAGCAAGTGGGTCATAAGCTGTGGTCCTAGCAAATTGAGCTACGCATCAAGATCAAATATCAATTTTTTATTGAGCTTTACACAGGCCCGGATCTAACATAGAGGCCTAGTTGTTAGGCCTGGATTCAGTCAATAGGCAAATACATCGAGCCGAGGTGAAATATTGGCCCAGATATGGCTTGGGTTTTCCTGGCCATTGAGCCCATTGCAGGATTAAATCGCTTAATGACGCGGCGATAAAATATAAAATATAAGAGAAGACCTTGAGTTTGGCGCCAAATGTGAAATACTTGGCGCCAAATGTGAAATACTTGGAGCCCTTTCCTGCTATCTCTTTCGATTGGATGAAGGCAATTTGGTATTTTGAACTCTGAAGTTTTAGAAAATGGCAATTTGCTCCGGATGCCAGGGACAACACATATCCAGCCACATGAGGCATATCTTTCATTATTATCGGAACCTTCAATAGATACAGGAAGGTCCTCGAGAAAAAAAAAAGGATGAAGTAAGGTATGGTCATCATTCTTCAAGTTGAAGGGGTCGACATGCCCACTAAAATACCCTTCATTTCGAGATTACTCTTTGAGATTGCATTTTTATTTATGTATTTTTTTTTGAATGTTTCTGCAGGTTACTTTCTTGGGTGAAGTCTAACTGATTCTTATTTAATACTTTCATTTTATTTTTTTTTCTTCTTTTGTTTGCATCTCTTCATTTTATGTGCCTTGACAATTTTCCTACCAGTTTGCTTCTCTGTTCGTCCTCAAGCTCCTCTAGCAGGTGGGCAAATAACTATCTTCTTGAGAATCTGGATGGTAACGAACTGACTGGAATATACTGTTGTTAGTAATACCTAAAGTCCTATTTTGGGATGTTCATTTAATTTTTTTGTCTATTCAGTAACTGAGTCACATTTATAGGGCTTCCCATTGGATGAACTTTGGATTTCCAGTGGGTTGCCTGTTCACATTGTCACCATGGTTTTAGAAACAGGCGAAAACCAACTGGACTGGCCCCTTTGGTAATGTCTCGACATTACCTGTATCATTCTCTGTTGTGCCTAGACTAGAACTCCAATATTGGTGAGAAATATTTATGAGAACTTCATTCTCACCATATTTATATTCTAATTTCTTGTTTTGTTTGTGTCTGAGACAGTTTAAAGCATTTGCTCAATTTTCCTTTCAAAAAACCTCAATTAAGAAAAGGTTAAAAAACAACTTGATACAGATGGATATGTAAGGCTTCTAGCTAGCCTGATATAGTTTCTGAAATTGTGTTTTAAAAATCATGATTATCAACTACTCCCCAAATATATTGCCTTTTCTTATTTATTTTTTTCTCACAATCAGTTGGTCCCAGTCATATTGTGTTTGTTGGGTATGTTGACACATTTCCTTGCTTTCCTTCTGTAACTTTTGGTTCTGCTGATTGCATCTGATTGTTCAGAAATGCTTGTACATGGAACTGCTGCTTATGGCCATTTGATGCTTATGTAACATAACATCTGATTGTTTATCACTGCTTCCGACTCCTTCACTCCTCCCTCCTTCTTCACTGCTTCTCAGGTAATATAGTTTAGAAAAAAAAATCTGTTTTTTGTTTTATTAAAAATCTAAATTATATTTATTACTGTATTTCTAGATCTGTAATATGTAACATCAATCCCTTCAAATTCTATAGCTTTTTGATTGGGCGGATTGAAATTCAGCTCTTAGGCGGCTAATTTTTTTAATACTCTGTATAAAATTTGATGCTATTATTGTGTAACTTTGTGTCGTAATGCTCTTATAACTTGAGCTTCTTTGATGAAGGGTGGGATCATGGGATTGCAAAGAATGATTGCTATTGGGTGTCAACCTAGTTGTATATGCAGAGGCCTATTTACCCCGTCTCTTTTGGTTGTGTTGTACGTTAATTCTTAATCAATTTGATTATTAAAAAAATTGTAAATAAATAAAGGAAAACCCATCAAGTGAGGGAGATCCTTTGCATATATGCCACGCCTCACTTGAAACAACACCTTTTGTCTTGCGACTTGTTGAGTTTTTATTTTATTTTATTGCAAATTGGTTATGTTAAGTTGGATTGAACTTGTTTGTTATTTTTTATCGCACAATTTTTTTCCCACATTATGATTATAAAAAAACAACATCTCCTGTGTTAGGTTCAGTGCTTATTGTTTTGCCTCGCAGTCTCTATTTTCAATAAGTTTGAATTTTTTTTAATTTTTTCATTCAAGATTGTAGACTTTCTTGAAATTGGGTTTGGAGATTTTATCAAATAGTTGATTTTTTTAGGTTTTGATTCGTGCATTTCCCTTTCCTTTGATGGATAAGTTCATTAAGTTGTAGGCAGTTTGAATTTAAATCCTTGTATTTTGATTTCATTGCATTTCTCTGTCGATTTATCGAAGCTAGGGCTTTTGAATTTTGTTAATTTTGATGTTAGTTTCCATTGTTTATGAATGTTGTGGGTGTTGTTAGTTTTCTAATGAGATTTCAATCTCATGTTACTGCAGTTGTCTTCTGTTCATAGACGTCTGAAGAAGTTCTTTTGCATAAGGTAATCTTCTCCATTTCCACATTTTTTTGGTGTTTTGTATAATTGTATTCGTTTCCGCGTTTGGATTCATGTATCTGACATTGGTATTAGACCCAGAAAATTAAAATTTGTAGCTCTCTATTTTAGTTTACTTCTGTGATGAAGATTCAAGATTTTAAATTTTGTGCATTTTTTATTTTGTTTTGTTTTTCTGTGGGATGGAGGATTAGTAGGGGAATGGAGCAGTCAAGTGTTTGAAATTTAAAATCAATGATAGAAACATTAAATTTGGTACATTTCAGTGGGGCCCCATTAATCATGTCAGCTGAGTTTGTTTTCTTCTAGGTGGGTCCTCTTAAAATACCAGTGGAAGAATGAAATATATCTCAATTATTGTAAAGCATTTGTGGGACTGCTTTTTTCATTAATATGTGATTGCTTTATGAACAGGATGTTTGTTGCTTTGGTAGTATTAATTGTCTTCTTTTACTCTTTTTTATTTACTCTGAGGTTATAAGTACAGAATAGTAAAGTATACAACCTTTAATGGTTTTCTTTTGTTTTTTGCTTTCTCCCTCCTTTGTACGTGCTCAATCGAAGTGTAAGAGCTCCACAGCATCAATGGTTGGGATGGGCCCACATGCCTACACTCATTGTCTAGCTACAGTATCATACACCCAAGCCGGGGGTTATTATAGTTCTTCTGACATCAGTTAGAAATTTGGATTCTTAAAACATTGACTTGTTTTTGTTTAATTGCAATATAGGAGAATTTTCTTCTATGGGAGCCCCGCATAAGATTTATGTTTATTTGTTATTTATTCATTTATTTTTTGAAGCATCACAAGCGACATTAATTTATGGACTGACAAATTAGCCTATGATTTTTTTTTTGCAGTACATGGTCGATTTCGAACTTTCATGGTTTTTGTGATTTTGGGGCAGATGATATGCAGAATACAGTATGGCTATGTGTGCCGATTGTTTAGAGATATTGAACTTCGATCATGGGGATATTCAATTCAGATATTTTGGAGATTTTTTTTCTTCTATTTTTTGGCTAGACTAAAATAGTATTAAGAATGTTAATGTAGTGAATGGTTGTTGGTTCGTTTATTCTAGACATGTACTTATCGATCATGTAGAATTGATTTATTTGACGTGAAATGAAATTTCAGTTTAGATTCTCTTTCACTTTCAGAGCTTTATGGTTTTAGTACACAAATTAGATCTATATTTGTTTTTTATTCTAAAAAAAAAACTTTTTTGCCGCGGCCACTTGCTGCAAAAAGAAGAAAAAAGTAAATTATGGAGAAAAATTTATTGCTGCAAACCGTGGCAATAAATACTTTTTGCAGCGGTCATGCCCACGACAAAATGATATTAATTAACTAAAAAATTAAAAAAAATTTAAATATAAAACAATTTGTTGCCTCGGCACGACCGCGGCTAAATGTTTACTCTTTTGCCGCGGTGGCAAAGGTCGTGGCAACAAACTTCTTTCCACACCAAATACTGTCTCGGTCGTGGCTAAAAGTTTTTCCGCGGCAAAAACGTTTTTGCCACGTAATTTGGACTTTTAGCCACCAGAACTGGCCGCGGCAAAATCTTGTATTTTTGGTAGTGACCTTTTGGTTTAATAGGGTAATCCAATCTGCAACGACCTTGGCATTTGATTCCATGTTTTGACCTAAATTTATCTATCCTGCCTCAACATGGATGCTGAATTCTTTTGATATATTTCAAGTGGATATAGGTAATTAATGACCATGTTTGTCACATATCCTTATAAGGCTGAACTAGTGGCTACTGCAAAGACTCCTCTGTTGAATTAAGCAGTGGCTGCTATTATCTTGTTGATTTCGGTCCCTTTGTGACTTACCCGTTCTATTAAGTCTCGAATTATGAGAGGTTCCTATACGATTGAAACTACTTCCTCTCCAAATTGTATTGGGCATCACACGAGCATGTTTGTGGACCCTCGAAAGTGGGAAACGTCCACATGGCTGATTTTGTGAGCAAAGTTTCAACGTGCAATATGGGCGTAGTTTGGGTCGTGTTCATGTGGGTCAATTATGGGTTGTTTCATCAAATTACTTCCTCTCTCATTGTTTGTGCAAGGCTAGCTATGAAAATGTTGCAAAGATGGTAAGCAATTGCTGGTTCATTCTGGAATATTGTACTCTTCTACTTGTTTTTCTTGACAGTTTATCTTTCCCTCATTGGTGACACATTTTTCTCTCTTTTCAAGCAGATACCTGTACTGAAACATTATGTGCATGGTGTTCCCATTGCCCTCGTTGGGACAAAACTTGGTTGGACTTTTCTTGGCGAGTTCAGTTTATCAACTTGTTTTCACTCTCTATTGTTATTGTTGTCATGGACTGAATATGTTATGGCTTCAAATATCCAAGATTATCATTCGTAAGCTTTGCATCTTGCTTGCAGCATTTTGTTCAATTCATTTGGTTGCACTGTTTCATCTGTTGCTAATTCCTGTACTTGTATTTGCTTATCCTTCTTGCTGAGTTGAACTTTCATTTCATTCAATTTTCTTTTCATAAAAATATTACAGCTTGTGCATCTCTTTTAATTATTTGCTTGATGACTTGCTATACTGAGCTTGTGCATCTCTCTCTCTCTCTCTCTCTCTCTCTCTCTGTTTTTTATGTGTTATTAACAATGTTGATAGATTAGGGGCATCATTCTCTCACATAAAGAGGAGCACCAATGTCTAGTCAGATCACCTAACCAAAGAAGGAATTCGGTTTTTTGATTTGGCCCTTTTTTCTGTTGATTTGTCTGCCTTTTGTTTGTATTGGTGGTTTGTTTGCCTTTTATGGTCTTTTTATATTTGTGCCTGAGTCTTTTTGGTGCCTTCATTCCGGCTTTTGTTAGTATAGAATATCTTTGTACTTTATAGTTTTTCTCTTGTCAATACAATTTCAGATAACCGTAAAACCAACATACAATTTCAGACTTTATAGTCTTTTTATTGGTTTTGTTTTTGTAATCTTGGTGTTTTTGTCAGATCATGTTTTGTTCATTATAATTTTTTTGATTTTTGATGTCATGGTTTTTTTTTTCTTTTTTGGGTCTACGACTCTATGAAGATTTTGTTGATTTCCCTTTTAATTGTCTTCCTTAGTTTCATTTTCAAGAGTTTATCGTTAAAAAGAGTTTACTTTTGTTCTTATTTTTTTATTTCTGCAATCTGGGCATTTTGTTTATTATAATTATTCCTTTTGATA
>WHSA01000278.1:0-22500 GCA_012931725.1 Litsea cubeba
GAGACATTTTCTTAGTTTGCCGTGAGTGAAAGGCGATTTTTTTGGCATTTATAGCCGATTTTGGCATTTATAGCCGAGATTTTTGGCGTTTATAGCCGATTTTTGGCGTTTATAGCCGATTTACAATCCTTATCAATAATGAAAGACAAGAGTTGTGATTTTTGTCTCTTTTAAAAAATACAAACTACAATGGAAAGCAAGAAAATGAGGATCTAACTTTCAGGAGTTGTGGGGGACTCGTTTAGATTGACGGTCGCAAGCCATATGTGGGCTTCGCCATCATCCATGCAGATGAGAAAGAGGATGCCATTGATTCGCTTGGCTTGGCTATAACCTCGGGTTTTTTAGAAGACAAAGACCAAAAGGAGGTCCTATATCCAATAAAAAGCCGAGTAGACGGGCTGAAAAGCCACATCTAAGCCATTTGGAGGCAGGAGGAGAAGGCAAGGACCTTGGGGGGGGGTACCCCCCAAGGGACTTTTGTCACCTTGTTGCGGTGGCCGGTGTAGAACTTCCGCAGAGTTTTCCCTCTTTTTCTTTCTCTGGATTTCTGATTGCTGTCTGTTGATGATGTTGTGTGTGTTGTGTGTGTGTTGTTGTGTGTTTTCTTCTTGGAGAGCCCTCCTATTTATAGGCTTTTAGGTAGCCTTTTAGGTGGGTTTAGGGCTTTATTGTCATTAAGCCGCATAATGGGAGGAGTTACAAAATTGAATTGTTTATTTTGTAACTCCTTTTTCTTGGCTTCTGATTGGCCGGAGGAGATTGAGGGCATTTAATCGCCTTTAATCGCCATGATGGGAGGAGTTTCATGGGTTAAATGCCATGAATTTCTTGACTTGTAACTCCCGAATGCTTGCTTCTGATTGGGCCGTCCAAAGAAATGGATTAATGACTGTAATAAAGTTAGTCAATTAATCGCATTAAGTGGTCGCCGAGCAGCTGAAGAGTCGCGGGCCGTGCCACGTCTTTTGGAATTCTGTCGATGATCATCGATGGATCTTCATGTAGATCGACATCAGATGACCATGTAATTTCAGGTGTTTGTTGCCAACAGCGGGTCGTGCCATCTGTCCTGTCGATTTCTCGATCGGTCGGGTGGAAAGCACACTTTTTTGGTTGACCGGGGTGGCGATCAATACTGTCTTCGATACTCTTGATGATTTACCCGTGTTTTGGACAGATATCAGAGGACTTGGTGTCTCAAAAGCATGAATTTTGGAAAGTACCAGAGGCTGGGCTCCTCGAATCGCGAAAAAACGGCGAAAACCGGGGTTTCCGGGCTTTCCCGGCGACCCCGGGTTCCAAGGTCGCCGGCGACCCTGGCCCAGGGTCGCAGGGGTCTGCGACCCTGGGGGAGTTTTCCCCCTTTCGTGTCCCGTTTTGCGTCCGTTTTTGCTGTTTTTCGATTCTTTTTCTTCTGTACTTTTCCTTGACATTTTGACCATTTATTGGCCTAATTTCTTTGTAGGAAACTGATGAGAATCCTGCATTTTATTTTGAGCAAAGTTTCCAATTTCCTGAGAAAGCCGAGACTTTGTCGCGCAGAGCTGCCGATTTTTCCGTCAGAAGCTGAACTGGGTCAAACGATGTCGGAATGACCGGAAATTTGGTGTGAGCCTCTTGAGCAATAAATAAGACCAACCATAGGCTTTTGTTTGAGTTTTGTAGCCGTTTGGGGTCCTATCACCTGTAGACTTGTTTTTTGTCGCGATGAAGATGTCGCGGTTTTGATGTGTGTGTCAACCGATGTCCGATTGACTTGAAATTTGACAGGGAACCTATTGGAGTCATTTTAATATGATCCATAGGTTTGTCTTTGGAAACATGGTCCAGGAGAGCTTTTTGTCAACCGAGAGCTCCTTTTCGGCTGTCGGAGAAGCGAGTTAGGCCAAATGATTTGAAATGGCTCGAAACTGTCTTGGTACTCCTCTTTTGGGCTGTCTGGAAGAATCTTGCAGTTTTTGTTTGATTCTGACAAGATTTGTTTTTTTTGGAAAGCAGTATTGCCTATTGTATGGCAGGTTGCGACTTCATGTAACTCTTTGGATCTTGAAGAGGCAAAGTGACATTTTGGTTTGTCAACAACGGATGTAACCCATTATCGGTGTCCGTCTGGGTGTGGGTAAGGGAACCAGTTCTCGGACGCTTCGATTGAGGTTTATCACGCTTGAAGGAAGTAGTGATCTTCTTTTTCGGTGATTTTGATGTTTGTCCAACATGTCACCATGTTGACGGAGGCAAGACCCATAGTTTTTTGTCAAAGGTGATGACTCCGTTTTTCCACATCTCATTTATTTTCTCTCTCACAACGAAGCATTGATTGAGAGGATGCGAGATCATCTGGTGGTATGGGCAGTACCGAGGATCGTTGGGTTTGCCAACATCACCCGGTCTTTTTGGTTCAGGCAAGGTGAGCTTGCCGTTTGCCACAAGAGCCCTCGAAGATTTCATCAACATCTTCATCAAACGCGTATTTCTTCTCTACTCGTTCTTTGAAGGCATCAGAGAGTTCAGGTCTCTTACCAACAGCTTTGTTTTCAGCTTTCTTTGGTGGCTGAGGAGCTGACTTGGTCTGCACATTGAGGACCGCTTTTTTTTTGGTTTAGAGGTTGCAATGGCGGTTGGCTCTTTTCTGATGATTTCTGACTGTTGAGGTCTTTAATTCACCGTTTCAGCTTCCATGGAAGCTTCTAGGAGTTCTCCCAGGTTTTTTGATTTGTTGCCGATGATCATGGAGCGGATTCTGGCTCTCATGTTGTTTCGGCAGATGTCGACTAGCGACGCTTGTGGCAAATACATCAGAGCATTTGTATGCCATTGCTTTCCACTTGTGAATGAAGTCATATGTTGATTCATTCTCCCCCTGTTTTAGGCTGCACAGCTGAGCCATAGTAGCGGGGATGATCTTCAACCTTTGAAGTGAGTCAGGAAGCGTGTCTCTAGCATGGCCCAGTTTTGGATTGAGTCCTTCCGGCAGAGTGGAGTACCAATCGAAGGCAGTACCTTTTAGGGTACTTGCAAAAGAGGCGGATCTTGAGTGCATCTTTGATCCGCGATAGCTCCCGTCAGGATCTTGAAGTGGATGACGTGCTGTCTGGCTGATCCTTTCCCCGTATATGTTTGGATAGTAGGATGCTTGAATTTGGTGGGGAACGGGAACCGAGTCATCCATAAGGGATATGGTGGCTTGATCCCATGCTCCTTGAGTATATCCTCTTCTTTTGCTTTGGCGAGGATACCGTCTACGTCCTTTTTGGTAAGGGCGCGTGACCTCATTTTTCTCCTCCATTTACCTCGTCGTCTTGATGATTCGGAGGAGGTTCATTGTTCGCCTGATTTTGGAAGGCGAGGAGAAGGTTTCCATCAGAGTTTCAATCCTCTGCTGGCCCTGTTCCAACTGCTGGATGCGGGGTGATCGCATCTTCTGGAGGTGGATTGCGGGGTGGTGGGCTCAGAATTTGTAGCCAAGACATTCATCCTTCGTGATTCGGACGAAGAAACTGTCCTGGTGACTGAGCTGGGGCTCATTCTTTTTGAAGAGGAGCTTGAGGAAGGATCACTCTGCTGTCCTTTGCTTGAAGGAGCAGGGGATTCTTCTGAATGTCTTCTTGTCCTGGAGACGCTGCGGGTCATCGGACGTCGGACATGGATTTCTGTTGCTGATTTTTGGCGCCTTCTGGTTTTTCCAACCATAGGGACGGCAGCAACTTGGTTGGGTCTTTCTTTTTCGACCCATTTAGGAGAGACTTGAAGTGTGGGAGGCTGGGGTCCTTTGCTTCTCTAGTCTCTTTTGTCGGTATGACGCGCGGCGGCGTATACGACGAGCGATTTGAGCTTCGGTCAGCTCTGACTGGGGATTTGATGATGAAGGATGTGCTCCCTCGGCGCAGCAGCCGAGTCTGTCTGCTTTGTAGCTGGGCAAGGACAGGATGCGAACCCTATCCTTCGCCAGTTGCAGCGAAGCTTTGAATTTTTGAAGTTCGGCCCCTGTAGAGATGAAGGGTCGAACTGCAGGTTTTCTAGGCCTTAGCAGGTGCTTGTGGAGGCCTTGTGATGCATGACTTGATTTTGGGCTTGTAGGAACAAGCCGGCTCATGCTGGGATGACTTGGAAGTCCAGTTGGAGATGGGTCTCTCCTCTTTCATGTAGGCAAGAGGATAGAACTGGTTCTCCTTGAGTGGGGCCAGGTATGCTGGCTTAGTGGATGTCTGGGACCTTCTCTGTTTTGGTGAAGGTTTTGGGGACCAAGTCTTGGAGTAGACCTGGTTGTTTGCAGGTTGAGGCTTCGTGGGCTGCCACGGGCTTCAGGCCTTCTGGTGCTCGCCTTTGGTGTCACGGTAGTGACACGTTGAGAGGCGAGTTTCTGCTTCTTGGAGGGAGCAGTTTGTTCCTCGGGAAGTGGGAATGGTCCCAGCGTCCCAAAGACGAAAGTCCGGGGAGTCGAGGGTCGACCCGGAGTTCACAGAGTTGCCGAGGGAGTTGACACTTCGGCAGCTGATGGGGCGCTTGTAGGTGCGCGTGGTTTGCTTCTGTTGAAGCATGAGTTGGTGCTTGTTTTCGTCGAAAGTAATGGTTAGTGAAGCTGCCATTGTTAGTTTTCGAATAGTTCTGAAATAAGACCACATCCATTAGTAATCACAAGAATATAATGATCATAAATGGGAAGTTCTATGGTTTCGTCTTTTCAAATTGCTCGAGGTAGATGACCCAAGCAATATGAGGAAGGCAAAATGCCATAGAAGGTACAATTGTTCTGATCGCAGGTATGGTAAGCCCGGAATGGGCATCCCAGTGACTGCTAGAAGCAATTGTGAACTTAAATTCGACTTATCGAGAAGCAGAGCTTGCTCGAGGTAAAAAAGTTGGAGTTACAGATGTGCCGGTCGCAATACAGTAGACCCTGAAAGGGCGTACTAGTAGCGCTAGACACAATGTTTTGAGACCGCATCCATGAGATGAGATTCTCTGTTTTGAAAGGTCAAGATTGGATTCATCAAAGAGAGCAGATGGTATTCCAATCTGAACACGGGCTCAGCGATTTCCGCGAGCGCCATTGCTCAGAAAGAAATGAACCATGATTTCTCGGATCTGAATCTAAAAGTGACGAGTTTTTTTTTGAAAGGCCAATATCGGGTTCATCAAAGAGAGCAAAAGGCACTCCAATCTGAACACGGGCTCAGCGATTTCCGCGAGCGCCAGTGCTCAGAAAGGAGATGACCAAGATTTCTCTAATCTAAACCCAAAATGACGGAAGTTTTTTTTTTTTTTGAAGATTTTTTTTTTAAAGATTTTTTTTTAAATCTTTTTTTTTATTTTATTTTATTTTTTTTTTACTTATTTTTTTTTATTTTTTATTTTTATTTTTAAGATTTTTTTTTGAAAAAAAAAATTTTATTTTTATTTTTTTATTTTAAAATTTTTATTTTTTATTTTAAAAAAAATTTATTTTTTTTAATTAAAAGACGAGAGAGTACACATAGGCCTCCTAACCCGGTCTTATGAAATCTTGATTGATAGAATTGCCCCCAGGTAAGGGTAGGATTACTTAATGAACCCGTTTGGAGGACCCTTGCCTAGAACAGTCAAGCTGTCTCCACACTCTGGACAAGGCTTTTCTTTGAATCAACCATGATCAAAGAACACAGTTGGTTTAACCTTAGTGGTCTATGTCTTTTTTTTTTGTTTTTATATATATATATTTTTTTTATTTTTAATGAACTCATCGAAGAGAAACAATGGCCCAATCCCTGATCCGAACACGGTCTCAACGATTTCCGTGAGCGCCAGTGCCCAGAAGGGAGAGGATCAAAGTTTCTCAATTTTGAATCCAAACTGAAAATTTTGATTTTTTTTTTTGTGTTTTTTTTTTTTTTTTTGAAAAGAGAAAGAGTGGAAATAAATTCAAAGAATTAGAAATTTCCAAACAAAAAATCTCATCTCATTTTTTTTTTTTTTAGATCTTTAATGAACACATCGAAGAGAAACAATGGCCCAACCCCCGATCCGAACACGGTCTCAACGATTTCCGTGAGCGCCAGTGCCCAGAAGGGAGAGGATCAAAGTTTCTCAATTTTGAATCCAAACAGAAAAATTAGATTTTTTTTTTGTGTTTTTTTTTTTTGAAAAGAGAAAGAGTGGAAATAAATTGAAAGAATTAGAAATTTCCAAACAAAAAATCTCATTCATTTTTTTTTTTTAGATCTTTAATGAACTCATCGAAGAGAAACAATGGCCCAACCCCCGATCCGAAAACGGTCTCAACGATTTCCGTGAGCGCCAATGCCCAGAAGGGAGAGGATCAAAGTTTCTCAATTTTGAATCCAAACTGAAAAATCTGATTTTTTTTTTTGAAAAGAGAAAGAGTGGAAATAAATTCAAAGAATTAGAAATTTCCAAACAAAAAATCTCATCTCATTTTTTTTTAGATGCGGAATTCAACATAGGCCACCAATTATAAAGTAGCCAAGGAATCGAGAAAAGAAATATAAGCATAGAGCAAAATATATGATATGCAAATATTTCATTTCTAGCATCGTGTTCTCAAATAAACGGGTCCCACCGGGTGTGCCAGCTTGATGGACCGCGCCCCGGATGCTCGGGTTCCTACCGAGGTCGGCGGACGTGGGAGTCCGTCGGGTCCGACCCTTTCGTAACCAGGGGGCAGGGGCGTGCATCAACATTTCCTTTTTTTGTGGGTGTGCCAGATTTTCTATTTTTACTTGGAATTGCAAGTGGTGATCCGGAGATCAACCTTCGCAAGTAAAAAGGAAATCAACTTCTTTCAAGTTTTCCATTGCACATATATTTAAGAAAAGAGACATTTTTCTTAGTTTGCCGTGGAAAGGCGATTTTTTTTGGCATTTATAGCCGATTTTGGCGTTTATAGCCGATTTTTGGCGTTTATAGCCGATTTTGGCGTTTATAGCCGATTTACAATCCTTATCAACAATGAAAGACAAGAATTGTGATCTTTGTCTCTTTTAAAAAAATACAAACTACAATGAAAAGCAGAAAAGGAGGATCTAACTCTCAGGAGATTGTGGGAGGACCGTTTAGATTGACGGTCGCAAGCCATATGTGGCTTCGCCATCATCCATGCAGATGAGAACAGAGGATGCTATTGATTCGCTTGGCTTGGCTATAACCTCGGGTTTTTAGAAGACAAAGACCAAAAGGAGGTCCTATATCCAATAAAAAACCGAGTAGACGGGCTGAAAAGCCACATCTAAGCCATTGGAGGCAGGAGGAGAAGGCAAGGACCTTGGGGGGGGTACCCCCCAAGGGACTTTTATCACCTTGTTGCGGTGGCCGGTGTAGAATTTCCGCAGAGTTTTCTCTCTTATTTCTCTGGATTTCTGTCTGTGTGTTTGTGCTTTTTTCTCTGATGTTTCTGATGTCTGTCTGCTGTCCTTTCTTCTTGGAGAGCTCTCCTATTTATAGGCTTTTAGGTAGCCTTTTAGGAGGGTTTATGGGCTTTTAGTGTCATTAAGCCGCATAATGGGAGGAGTTACAAAATTGAATTGTTTATTTTGTAACTCCTTTTTCTTGGCTTCTGATTGGCCGGAGGAGATTGAGGGCATTTAATCGCCTTTAATCGCCATGATGGGAGGAGTTTCATGGGTTAAATGCCATGAATCTCTTGACTTGTAACTCCCGAATGCTTGCTTCTGATTGGGCCGTCCAAAGAAATGGATTAATGACTGTAATAAAGTTAGTCAATTAATCGCATTAAGTGGTCGCCGAGCAGCTGAAGAGTCGCGGGCCGTGCCACGTCTTTTTGGAATTCTTCTGTCGATGATCATCGATGGATCTTCATGTAGATCGACATCAGATGACCATATAATTTCGGGTGTTTGTTGCCAACAGCGGGTCGGTGCCATCTGTCCTGTCGATTTCTCGATCGAGTCGGGTAGAAAGCACACTTTTTTGGTTGACCGGGTGGCGATCAATATTGTTTTCGATACTTTTGATGATTGACCCGTGTTTTGGACGGATGTCAGAGGAACTTGGTGTCCTCAAAAGCATGAATTTTGGAAAGTACCAGAGGCTGGGCTCTTCGAATCGCGAAAAAAACGGCGAAAACCGGGGTTTCCGGGGCCTTCCCGGCGACCCCGGGTTCCAAGGTCGCCGGCGACCCTGGCCCAGGGTCGCAGGGGTCTGCGACCCTGGGGGGGTTTCCGGGGCCTTCGAATCGCGAAAAAACGGCGAAAACCGGGGTTTCCGGGGCCTTCCCGGCGACCCCGGGTTCCAAGGTCGCCGGCGACCCTGGCCCAGGGTCGCAGGGGCCTGCGACCCTGGGGGGGTTTTACCCCCTTTGTGTCCCGTTTTGTGTCCGTTTTGGCTGTTTTTTTATTCTTTTTTCTCCTGTACTTTTCCTTGACATTTTGACCATTTATTGGCCTGATTTCTTTGTAGGAAACCTGATGAGAATCCTTGCATTTTATTTTGCAAAGTTTCCAATTTCCTGAGAAAGCCGAAGACTTTGTCGCGCAGAGCTGCCGATTTTCCGTCAGAAGCTGAAACTGGGTCAAACGATGTCGGAATGACCTGAAATTTGGTGTGAAGCCTGCTGAGCAATAAATAAGACCAACCATAGGCTTTTGTTTGAGTTTTGAATCCGTTTGGGGTCCTATCACCAGTAGACTTGCTTTTTGTCGCGATGAAGATGTCGCGGTTTGATGTGCGGTCAACCGGTGTCCGATTGACTTGAAATTCGACAGGGAACTTATTGGAGTCATTTTAAGATGATCCATAGGCTCTGTCTTGGAAACCATGGTCCCGGAGAGCTTTGCCGCCGAGAGCTCCTTTTTCAGCTGTCGGAGAAGCGAAGTTAGGCCAAATGATTTTGAAATGGCCCGAAACTTCTTGTGTACTCCTCTTTTGGCTGTCTTGAAGAATCTTGCAGTTTTTGTTTGATTCTGACAAGATTTGATTTTTGGAAGCAGCATTGCCTATTTATGGCAGGTTGCGACTTCATGTAGCTCTTTGGATCTTGAAGAGGCAAAGTGACATTTTGGTGTCAACATGCACGCGTGTCTCTTGGTTAAGCTGAGTCGTCATGGTTTCATTCTAGGTCCAGACCTTGCATATAATAATCTTGCTTATTGAGATTTGTGGTGTAATGATCCACATAATGGCCCACAAATTCACTTGCGCGACAAATACTGATATTGAGAGGAAACATAAAACTGCATAAACAAACCTATTTATAAGAGCGAAAAAAAGAGAGAGACTACTTACCTTGATGCATGATTGCATCAGCATTACCCGAACCTTGAAAATGATTTGACAGGCCAAAGGGCCGCCCATTATACTTCACTATTTTGGCACGGTTTTGACATGCCTCTTCATTCATATTTTCGATTTTAGTCTACGAATAAAAGAGTTCGCTAATTAAAATACTTATTATTATATATCCTAGATCAAATGTTTCAAAAACCATAAAACCAATGAGCAAGATGATTATACACAAGGTCTGGATCTACTATGGAATGAAATCACAGCGACTTAGCTTAACCCAAAAGACACGCATGCAATCCAGTAATGATTACATGAGATCACGCCTGAGCAGCCTAATCAAGATAATGGTTACAATGCCTCTCCACAAGTTAATTTGGACCTACTATGGAAACATTTACGTCCTGGAAACAACGCGCACCATCAATCACTAAATCGACAAACTTGTATACAAAAATTTAATAATAGGCTGAAGTTCATCTCCGTTCTGGAAATTGTTTAAAACTTCTATCCACTGTCATCTTTTTTGTTGTTTCGAGCATGTTCGATCGTTTCCTCCCACCTTTTATCCTTTGTGCCGGCAATCTAATTGAGTAGCAGCAGCACAAAGATCTTTACCATCATTCTTAATTTCAGACTACTTTTCACATGTTAAAGCAGTTCAGGAACGTAAACTATATATACTCTTTTCGTACATTTTATAAATTCTTCTGGTCAAGGTTCAAATACTGCAGAAAATTGTTGCAACCGTGTCGATGCTTGCACTGATGGACCGCGCATTCCTTGCTCAGTGCTACCGAGGTTGGCCGACATGGGTGTCCGTTTGATCCGACCCTTTCGCGCCCAGGGGGCAGGAGCGGGTATCAATATTTTTTTGTGGGTGTGCCAGATTTTCTATTTTACTTGGAATTGCAAGTGATGATCCAGAGATCGACCTTCGTAAGTAAAACGGAAATCAACTTTTTTCAAGTTTCCATTGCACATATATTTAAGAAAAGATACATTTTCTTGATTTGCCGTGAACGGCGATTGTTTTGGCATTTATAGCCGATTTTTTGCATTTATAGCCGATTTTGGCATTTATAGCCGATTTACAATTCTTATCAATAATGAAAGACAAGAGTTGTGATTTTTGTCTCTTTTAAAAAATATACAAACTACAATGAAAAGCAAGAAAATGAGGATCTAACTTCTCAGGAGATTGTGGGAGACCCATTCAGATTGACGGTCGCAAGCCATATGTGGACTTCGCCATCATCCATGCAGATGAGAATAGAGGATGCTCTTAATTTGTTTGGCTTGGCTATAACCTCAGATTTTTAGAGGACTGGTCGTGCTGTCGCAGGCACCCCAAAAATAATAAAACCTTTACTCCTCAAAATATATGTAGTAGTGCGAGTAAGGATCGTTCCCACGGAGAGTGTTTAGCCAAATTTTATACTATGTGATCAAAGATGGGGGTTTTTGATTATAATAAAAAAAATGAATAAAAGCAAATAAAGAATAATAAAGTAAGAAATTCAATCAAATTAACAAGCATTGGTCAAAGTTAACATTCACCATTGGAAATTAAATACTGATCATTGATGCAAAAATAAATCAACTAATACTTTGAATATTCATCATTGGAATTAAATTCCTACTTCCTTAATTAGTTAATTAGAAAACACGCGCTCTAATTATCCCTAATTACTAAACAATCCAAGACAAGCGTCAAAGATTTAATCTAGTAACAGCATTAAGACCTTGAGAGATGATAAATCTAAACAACACAAGCACACGCGGTTGCATTTAATTTAGCCAAGTGTTCTTCCTAATATATAATAATTTCCAAAGCAGCAAATTATTAAATACTAGTTTCTTCGCAAATTAGAGGGATCAAACAATTACGGATTTGATTTCTAATTTAGAGCAGTAGATTGCAACGAAAATAAACTAGTATGCATCCTAGCAATTAACGAAACAATCATGATAACAAATTAAGCACAGAAGAACAACCCATATTCAAAGCATAAATTGAATAATGAAAATAAATTAGATCTCACAGTATTTATTCCAAGGCTTCAGTCTTCTTCAACCAATTACATAAAATTAGCCACGCAGGGCCATACTAACTTGCAAAGAAAATAATAAAAAAGAAAGAAAGAGAGAGAGAAAAAAAACTTGCAATGGAGGAAGGTATAAAAGAGAGAGAAAACGTGTAATGGGGAAGGTGCTTTGGAGAATGTGGAGTGAGTTATTTATAGTGGAGAGTTTGATTAGAGAGAGAAGAGAAGTTTAGGTGATGTGGACCCATGTGATTGGAGAGAAAAATAATGAAGGAGAGATAAAGTAGGAGAGAATGAGAGATGAAAGAGATAATAGAAAGAAATCGTTGGAGATGGAATGCTCCGTACAAAGTGTGAGAGAATTTGAAGTGAGGTGGGATTGTAGATGGAATAAAATAATAAATTAAATTCTAACCTAGTCAAAATCTTCTTCTTGATCATATCTTCTCACTCGGGCTTCTGTTGGGCTCGAACCAAGAATTAAAGTTGCATCATTTTTCATTCCGGACAATATGAGCCCAATATTGGATATGTTTCGGGAAACTCCTGATTTCATCAAATTTACCACAATGCCCTTCTGCTTGATTCTTCATCCATTTAGCATCAAATATGAATACTTCTCTTACAAATCAGATCTAGAACTTCTTGATTCAGCAAGAATATCTAAAACTCAAAACATAAAAGTTGTAGATCTTTTTCTTGGCGTTCCATAACATCTTGAATCATCTCAATTGGAGTTCGGAGGAGAGAATTATGCCCAAATTACGAAGTGATGTCAAAACTGTCAAGAATCACTCAATTAGCTTTGTTTTGCACATAGCACCTCCATTTGCATCCTAAAGCAAAATATAAGAATAGTGAGTACATTTAGGCATCAAATAAGTATAAAGGACTAAACATTAATGGAGAAAAATATAACATTTTGCATTCTCATCAAATTCCCCCACACTTAACTTTTGCTCGTCCTCGGGCAAAACTCAAATTCACTTTCCGAAAACACCAAGTTTGAATGCCATTAACAAAGAACAACCAGGCTTTTCAAAACTCAAAACATGTCATGAATAAACATTCTTAAACATCTTACAAATACTTAGTAAGCAATTTCACTCGAAGATGGAGTAGACTAAATACGTAGACCCTCACGGAAATAAACACTCTACTCTCATATGTTTGAAAGGTATCTGTTTCGCTCAAATTCATTCCAATGGAAATGATCTACCATAGGCTTGCTTATCTTCTCATTCTCCACCACTGGGATCACATGCATAACACGAATCATAAGGACTTTTCAAAGGTTGTAAAGGGGTTTAGGATCAAGTTGGGAAATATTTATGAATGTAGTTTAAAAGCCATTGAAACTAGTGGAGCAAAAATGAATCAACTCGAGCTCTAATATATAAGACAATGATAACCATTCACTCCATTGATCAACTTCTTCAATATGGCTTTAAAGCATTCAGAACATGTAAAACTCCCTGCATTGAAAAAGAGATCGTTCAAAAGAAACACTTTTCGTTTGCAGCAAGGAACGATCATTCACAACAGCTTCCAACCTTTTTATGTATCACATATGAACATACCATTTCTTGGAATTTTAGGAGGATTCATGAACATGGACAACAATTGCCCCCATCACTTCATAAACGTTTTTTTTTTTTTTCATCTTTTTATTTTTTTTCATAATTTTTTTTTTCATTTCATTTTTTTTTCTTTCTCTTTTTTTTTTCTTTTTTTTTTTTGAATAACGAAAATAAGAACTCATGAATTGAGAATGAAAACATGTTCCATTTCATCAGTCATAGCCATACCACAAACCCAAAACCGCCCCACACTTATTTCTTGCACACCCATACATATCATAATGAAAAGCAATGCTCCACTAGATCTATGACTTAGGTAAAGGTTTTTTTTTTTTTTTTCAGGGTCAGAGCTTGTAACGTGGGTTTACAATAATGAAAGATATAAAGCTCAAAGGGGTTAAACAAAGGAAAAAAATTAATTGCAAGGTAGGCTATTTGGCTTATGTAGCTTATAACAAAGATGGCCTTAATCATGTTCATGTTTGCATGTGTTTATGTGACCTCGAAGAGAATCAAGGCAAGTTCTAGAGAAACAAATATGTGGAAGAATATCTCTCATGAAAGAATATAGTGAGACTGATATGGATGTGTCAGTCTAAAGGCTCAAAATCTCACCAACTTTTTGTCTACCAAATTTAGTCACTACCATTCTCAAGGAAAGTAATTTCAAAAATCATGTTATGAATTTTTCAAGCTTAATTGAATCTTGCTCATGACATACACAACCAGCAAAATCGTAGCAAACCACAAAAACAAAGAAAAAAATAAAACTTTTTTTTTTCAAAGATATAAAAGTAAAACACAACCTAATATAAAAGTAAAACACAACCCAAATCCCTTCCCCCACACTTAAAACTGACATTGTCCCCAATGGAGGGTAAAATGCAAAGAAAAGGCAAAAATAACCAGAATATAAAAGCAAAAAGAAAGAGAAAAGGAACGAACTCCCCTTGGGTTGCCTCCCAAGCAGCGCCTTTGTGTTATTGTCGTTGGCTCGACACAATGCTTCCTTCTTCAATCAGTATAAATTGGATCCTCAAGGTCCAATTTATCCACCTCCTGTACTTGTAAACCTTCATAGAAAGGCTTAAGTCTATGGCCATTCACCTTGAACACTTTGGAAGTAGCTAAACTTTGAATTTCAACTGCACTATGTAGAAAAACATTAGTAACAACAAATGGTCCAATCCAACGAGAACGCAATTTACCTGGAAACAAACGAAGCCTTGATTGATAAAGAAGTACTTTTTGACCAACTGTAAACTCCTTTCTCGAAATCTGCTTGTCATGAAAAGCCTTCGTCTTTTCCTTGTAAATTCTTGCACTCTCATAAGCATCATTGCGAATTTCCTCTAACTCTTGTAGTTGCAACTTCCTGTGTTCTCCACTGTCATCTATCTGCATGTTGAAACTCTTGATAGCCCAATAAGCCTTGTGTTCTAACTCAACTGGAAGGTGGCATGGTTTCCCAAACACCAACCGATAAGGTGACATACCAATGGGCGTCTTATATGCAGTCCTATACGCCCACAAAGCATCATCCAAGTGCAAACTCCAATCTTTTCTACTTGGACTCACCGTCTTTTCAAGGATGGACTTGATCTCTCGATTTGACACTTCTGCTTGTCCACTAGTTTGCGGATGATAGGCAGTTGACACCTTATGGGTCACATGGTATTTTTTAGCAAAGTCACCACAATTCGATTGCAAAAGTGAGTGCCTCGATCACTTATTAGAGCTCTTGGAATTCCAAACCTGGAGAATATGTTAGACTTGATAAAATCTGTTACAAACTTTAGAATCATCAGTCCTGGTGGCTTTAGCTTCCACCCATTTCGAAACATAATCAACAGCAAGCAAAATATAAACATAACCGAAAGAAACAGGGAATGGTCCCATGAAATCGATACCCCAAACATCAAAAATTTCGCAAAATAGTATGGGGTATTGTGGCATCTCATTCCTTTGGGATATATTACCTGTTGTTTGACAATGAACGCATGACTTACAAAAAGAATATGAATCTCGGACTAAAGACGGCCAATAGAAACCACATTCTAGCACTTTTCTCGCCGTCCTCTTAGCTCCAAAGTGACCTCCACAAGCATAAGAATGACAAAATGTAAGAATAGAAATAATTTCATTTTCAGGAACGCACCTTCTTATCACTTGATCGGCACAATGCTTCCATAAGTATGGGTCATCCCACAAATAGTATTTGCAATCACTCTTGATCTTATCTCTTTGAGCCTTAGAGAAACCAGGAGGCAACATATTAGTAACCAAATAATTTACAATATTTGCATACCAAGGTAATGTCGCACTCGCGGAGAACAATTGCTCGTCAGGGAACGTTTCCGCAGAGGAAGTTCATCTTCCACATGTACTAAACGACTCAAATGATCTGCGACACGATTTTCTGTCCCTCTGTTGTCTTTGATCTCCACATCAAATTCACTCAAGAGAAGTATCCATCTTATTAATCTTGGTTTTGCCTCTTTCTTCGTCATTAAATAACGAAGAGCTGCATGATCAGAGTAAACAATGACTTTAGTACCAAGCAAATAAGATCGAAATTTTTCTAAAGCAAAAACAACAGCTAAAAGTTCTTTTTCCGTAGTAGAATAATTTCTCTGGGCATCATTCAAAGTTCTTGAAGCATAATAAATGGCATGAGGTGCTTTTCCAATCCTTTGACCCAAAACAGCGCCTACTGCATAGTCACTTGCGTCGCACATTATTTCGAAAGGAATGTTCCAATCAGGGGGCTGGATAACTGGGGTAGAAGTCAACAGTTCCGTCAGCTTATCAAATGCCTTTTTACATTCTTCACCAAACTCAAAAATCACATCCTTTTGTAGCAACTTGCATAGGGGTAATGCTATTTTGGAAAAGTCCTTGATGAATCTTCTGTAAAAACATGCATGTCCAAGAAAAGAACGAACTTCCCGTACAGTAGTGGGATAAGGTAAAGATTGAATAATATCAACTTTAGCTTTATCTACCTCAATTCCCTTAGATGAAACAACATGACCCAAAACTATACCTTGTGCAACAATAAAATGACATTTTTCAGAATTTAACACAAGGTTAGTTTCGATGCATCTTTGAAGAACAAGTGTAAGGTTATGCAAACAATTATCAAAGGAGTCTCCATAAACTGTGAAATCATCCATAAAGACTTCTATGATATGCTCAATATAATCTGAAAATATGCTAACCATACACCTCTGGAAAGTGGCTGGGGCGTTGCAAAGGCCAAAGGGCATGCGACGATATGCAAAAGTCCCAAATGGGCATGTAAAAGTCGTCTTTTCTTGATCCTCCGGAGCAATCGCAATTTGAAAATAACCTGAATATCCATCAAGAAAACAATAATAAGAATGACCAGCTAACCTTTCAAGCATTTGATCAATAAAAGGTAAAGGGAAGTGGTCCTTGCGGGTTACAGCATTTAATTTCCTATAATCTATACAAACCCGCCACCCATTCTGTATACGGGTAGGAACTAACTCATCATTCTGATTTTTCACAACAGTTATTCCAGTCTTTTTAGGAACCACTTGAACTGGGCTAACCCAATTGCTATCTGAAATAGGATAAATCACTCCAACTGCAAGAAGTTTGAGGATCTCCTTCTTCACTACATCCATCATGGGCGGGTTCAATCTTCTTTGCGGTTGACGGGAATTTTTGGCTCCCTCTTCAAGTAAGATACGATGCATGCATGTAGACGGGCTAATTCCTTTAATATCCGCAATTGTCCAACCAATAGCCGTCTTATGCTCCTTAAGGACCTGCACAAGCTTTTCTTCTTGCAGTGCACTAAGTATACTGGAGATAATCACTGGTAATGTTCTTCCGTCTCCAAGGAACACTTACTTGAGGTGACTGGGGAGAGGCTTCAAATCCGGAATGGGAGCCTGCAAAACAGAGGGTAAAAGCCTCTCATTAGAAACTGGTAAAGCAATAAAAGAAACGTTACCTGACTGCTGAAACTTTAGAAAATTAGTCTGTTGGATACCGCGATCACTGAGAATGGGGGGGGGTGAATCAGTGATTTCTAAAAACCAGGTCCAATTCAACAACAAAACAAGTCAAACCACACAATGACACCAGATTTAACGTGGTTCATCGAAAGGCTACGTCCACGGTTCAAAGACTGTCCGAACACCAATCCGGGACAGATCTGAATCTTATTTAGTCGCACCAACGACAAAGAGCACCAACCCTTAGTTTCAGATAGCACCAACTATCTAGGAAGCACCGACTCCCCTTACAATTTATCTGCACCCACAGATAGGATCACCAAACCCCAGACACCAAGCACCAACTTGATGTAAAAACAGAATAGAAGATAAATTCTGTCTACAGCCCTTCCCCTCTACAATTCTCTCTCTCTCAATCCCTTACAAATTGAAATCTAAAGCATAAAAGAGAGACACTTAACTCATGGACGAATCACCATCTTCTAGAGCATAATCTCGTCCACAATTGCTGTAGAAAACATCTGATAATGCAGCAACACAGCAACACACACCAGCAGCTTCTTCTTTCTCTCAAGAACTCTCTAAAACTCTCTCTATTACTCTTCTCTTCTGGTGTCTCTTCTGATGTGTTTATGAACGACCCAAGCATGCCTTTATATAGGTTTTAATAACCCTTAATTGTATTCAAAACGGGCTACAATTCGTTTAGAAAGATTCCCAAACGAAATAGATAACTGTGCTGAATTTTCGTGCAAAACTTCTAATTATGCGCAACTCTGGTTCCCGTGCTCGGTCGACATCCTGGCTTGCTCGGTCGACCGAAGACACTGACCGGAAAACAGACAATTTCGAGCTCGGTCGACATCCTGGGGTCCCGGTCGACCGAAGACACACTGTGTCACGAAAATAACTGGGAGCTACCTGAATCTATTTTCTGCAGGTTTCTTCTTGCTCGGTCGACCGCATGAAGAGCCCGGTCGACCGCTGTGCTCTGCATCAGGAATTCTTAATTCCTGGCTGTTTCAATTCTGTTTCTTCTTTTCAGCTCTATCAATACCAGCTTATTAACATCATGTTTGTGACAATGTGTTGACAAGAATTCCAACTCAAAACAATACTTGAGATGCTAACTTCTTCAATTCATCAAAAGACTTCTCAAGTCATCTCAAATTCCAACAATCTCCCCTTTGGAATTGTTGGCAACACTATTGGAACTTCAACACTTTCAACTCCAGCTTGCAGCTCTTCCAAGTTCTTTTCAAAACTTACTTGGAACCAAATTCTGAAATTCTGAAATAACAACCATGCTCTGTCAACAATCTCCCCCTAGCTTTCATAGCATAACATCTCTTCTTGCTATCATAGCATAACATCTCTCCCCCTTTGACAACAAGTCCAAAGGGACCAAACCGAGGAGCGAATAGGATATTCAATGAATGCATTGCTCCCCCTTTCAAGCACAACTCCTACGGTTTAGGAGAGTGAGTAACTCCTAACTTTTTCCGGAGATACTCGAAGACTTCCTTTGGCAGAGGTTTCGTGAAAATATCAGCCACTTGCTCAGTTGTTGGAACATACTCCAACTGACCTCTCCATCAGCAACTTTATCTTTAAGAAAATGATAACGAATTGCTACATGCTTTGTTCGAGAGTGCTGAACAGGATTCTTAGATATATGAATTGCACTCGTGTTGTCGCATAGGATCGGCGTAGGATCCGTTGTAGGAACTCCTAGATCAGAGAGCATTTGCCGCATCCATAACACTTGCGTACAACAAGTTGCCGCTGCAATATATTCCGCTTCCGCTGTCGAAAGGGATACTGAGTCTTGCTTCTTACTATGCCAAGCAACTAATCTTTCTCCAAGATAAAATGCGCCGCCGCTAGTACTCTTGCGATCATCTACGCATCCAGCCCAATCGGCATCAGAATATGCAACTAGAGTGAAGGATTTGCCTTTGGGATACCAGATTCCAAGCTCCATAGTACCTTTCAGATATCGAAAGATTCTTTTCACTGCTGTAAGGTGCGTTTCAGTTGGTGCTGCTTGAAAACGTGCAACCATACATACTGCTTGTAGAAGATCTGGTCTTGTTGCAGTCAAGTAGAGCAAGCTTCCTATCATAGAGCGATAGGTGGTATGATCAACGGACGAGGCCTTATCATCTTTGCTAAGCTTCGTGTTCGTTGACATTGGTGTGCTCACTGGCTTGCTGTCTTCCATATTGAATCGCTTCAGCATTTCCTTAATGTATTTCATCTGTGATATGAAGATGCCATGTTTCAGCTGCTGAACTTGTAAACCAAGAAAGAACTTTAGTTCTCCAAGCATTGACATCTCAAATTCTTTCTTCATCTCTTCAGCAAAATTCCTGCACATCTCCTCATCATTGCCACCAAAGATTATGTCATCAACATAAACAATGACAACCAGCTGTTTGCTTAACTCAGTTTTGACATACAGATTGCTATCAACCATTCCTTTTCCAAACCGATCTTGCGGAGATAGAGATCCAGCCTTGCATACCATGCCCTTGGCGCTTGTTTCAGCCCATAAAGAGCCTTTTTCAACTTGCACACTAGATCTGAATTTTTGCTGATGAGAAAACCATCAGGTTGCTCAATGTAGACTTCTTCTTCAAGTAAACCATTCAAGAAAGCTGACTTTACGTCCATCTGAAATACCTTGAAGGTTTTGTATGCTGCCAATGCAAGAAACATACGAATAGCTTCCAGACGAGCTACCGGTGCAAAGGTCTCTTCAAAATCTATGCCTTCAACTTGAGCATAGCCTTTACAAACCAACCTTGCTTTGTTTCTAATAACTTGACCATCTTCATTCAGCTTATTCCGAAAGACCCATTTAGTACCAATAACATTCTTATCAGTAGGTCTAGGAACAAGTTCCCATGTGGAGTTCTTCTCAATTTGCTCCAACTCCTCATGCATAGCTTTCAACCAACTATCATCGAGACTGGCTTCAGCCACAGTCTTGGGTTCAATGGTGGACACAAGTGAGTAATCGCTAACTACACTTTGTCTAGTTTGAACGCCTGCCTTAGGATCTCCAATGATTTGATCCTTAGGGTGTTGCTCTAACCCAAGTGCTGTGCTTCTTAGGTGTAGAATCTTCTGAGTCATCCTTTGATTTCTCAGAATCATTAGATTCAGCCATCTCATCATCAATCTCACTCGAGTCCTCATAAACTGGACTGTCATTATGAGTTGCATTCTTTGGTTCAATATTCTCATCTATTCTCACATCAGCACTTTCTATGATTTTTCTGGTTCTTTTGTTAAGACACCTATATGCCTTGCTAGTAGAGGAGTAACCCAGAAATATACCTTCGTCAGCTCTTTCTTCAAATTTGCCCGGATTTTGTTCGAGCCGCTTGATGTAACACTTGCTGCCGAAGACTCTGAAGTGCTTGACTGTTGTTTTTCTTCCAAACCATAGCTCATAGGGAGTTTTGACTTCATGTGGCCTGATCAAGCATCGATTTTGAATGTATACAGCCGTATGAATTGCCTCTTTCCAATACTTGTCAGCCATCTTGCTTTCACTTAGCATCGTACGAGCCATCTCTTGTACGGTGCGATTCTTCCGTTCCACAACTCCATTTTGCTGTGGAGTTCTAGGGGCTGAGTACTGTCTTTGAATGCCATGTTGTTCACAATATTTAGTGAACTCTTCAGATGTGAACTTGCCTCCACGATCAGACCTTAAAATCTTGATACGTTTTTCCAATTGATTTTCAACCTGTGCTTTAAACACTTTAAAACGATCAAGTGCTTGATGCTTATGCTTAAGAAACAATACCCATGTCATACGAGTATAATCATCAATGCATAACATGAAATACTTATCTCCATTGGTGCTTTGAGTTCGCATCGGTCCACAGAGATCAGTGTGCACTAGCTCAAGAGGTTTCTTGGAATGATGCTCCTTTGACTTGAACATAACCCTCGTTTGCTTTCCCTTTTGGCAAGAGTCGCAAATGGGATTGGAAGGCTTTTCAACTGTAGACATGCCTCTTACAGCCTTTGATTTGCAAATCTTTGACATGTTATCAAAGCTTAGATGCCCAAGGCGTTTGTGCCACAACCAACTTTCCTCTGTCCGACTCATCAAGCAGGTCTTTTCAACTCCATCTGACAATGTATAGAGATTTCCAGCAGTTCTTGATCCAGTTGCCACTGTTTTGCCGTTGCTACTCTTCTTGATGGCAAACCCATTCTTTGTGAAGATAACTTCGTGACCCTTGTCACAGATCTGGCTCACACTAAGCAGGTTGTGTCTCAATCCAGACACATATAAGACTTCTTCCGATCTGATCTTGTTTGCCATAAGCTGAATAACACCTTTTCCGCATATTTTGGCACCATCATTGTTGCCAAACTTCACTGAACCGCCTTCATAGTGCTGTAATTTGATGAATTTCTCTTTATCACCAGTCATATGGCTTGAACAACCACTATCAAGGACCCATGGTGCTGCCTTCTTTTGTGCATTGAATGCCGTTTGCACAATGAGAGATTCTTTGGGACTTTCTCCACTTTGCTTTGCTCTCCAAGCCTTAACTAACTTGGGTTTCTTTTCAACCTGAAACTTGTTAGCAATATGCAACCTACAATCCCTAGCCAAGTGTCCATAATTATGACACGTATAGCACTCAATTTTGTGGCTACTTAGGATTGAAAAAGGATTCCTAGTCACAATGGACTGTTTCTTACATAGAATTTGCAATCAGCTCTTTTATGTCCAAACATATTACAATGAAAGCAATAACCATAGAATTTGTATCTTCTTTGTGGCTGGTTAGTCTTCATTACCTTTCTAACAGGAATGGACTCCTTTCTAGGTTGAGTGGGCTTCATAGAGTTATAAGGTGCAGTGACTTGCTTCACAAACTCTTTCTTTTCAGGAGGTGCAATCTTAGAGGATTCACCTTTCTCAAATCCTAGACCAAATCTGAAGTGGACAGGTCTTTGAACTTTCAGTAGTTCATTGAGTTTCATAGTCCCTTCAATCGCTTGGAGCGCTTTGAGTTTTTTGCTATTTTCCAAATTTTCAGCCTTTGCTCTAGCGATCTCAGTTTCAAGTTTCATAGCCTCTTCCTTTTTGATACTTATTTGGTTTTCAAGGACTTCTACCATTCTTTTATATTCTTCTACTTGAGTTTTCAAAGCAATAATAGAACTTTCAGATTCATGGAGAAGTTTCAGATTTTTCTTACTTGTTTTGCGTTCCATGCTAAGCTCCTCAAGTGCGGCTATGAGTTCCTCTTCAAGATTGACTTCAGCCTCCTCATCCTCTTCCGGATCTAGCTCTTCTTCTTCTTCAACAGTGACCATGAAGAGAGCTTCGGTTGATTCATCATCGTCTGAAGTTTCAGACGTGCTGTCATCTTGTTGACATAGAAAGTTTTTAGCTTTGCCCCTTTTTCTGAAATTTCTCTTTCCTTTACTCTTTTCAGCATAAGAGTCATTATCATTGTCTTCTTTTAGGGGACACTTCGCAGCAAAGTGACCAATACCTCCACAATTGAAGCATTTAAAGGGTAGCTTCCCTTTGTACTTGCCATTGCTTCCTTTCTTCAACTTTCTAACAAATTGAGCCTCAAGCTCATCATCATCAGAATCAAC
>WHSA01000278.1:27500-37987 GCA_012931725.1 Litsea cubeba
AGAAGCATAAAAATCAACTAGAATCACTCCCCGGCAACGGCGCCAAAATTTGGTCGTGCTGTCGCAGGCACCCAAAAATAATAAAACCTTTACTCCTCAAAATATATGTAGTAGTGCGAGTAAGGATCGTTCCCACGGAGAGTGTTTAGCCAAATTTTATGCTATGTGATCAAAGATGGGGGTTTTGATTATAATGAGAAAAAATGAATAAAAGCAAATAAAGAATAATAAAGTAAGAAATTCAATCAAATTAACAAGCATTGGTCAAAGTTAACATTCACCATTGGAAATTAAATACTGATCATTGATGCAAAAATAAATCAACTAATACTTTGAATATTCATCATTGGAATTAATTCCTACCTCCTTAATTAGTTAATTAGAAAACACGCGCTCTAATTATCCCTAATTACTAAACAATCCAAGACAAGCGTCAAAGATTTAATCTAGTAACAGCATTAAGACCTTGAGAGATTGATAAATCTAAACAACACAAGCACACACGGTTGCATTTAATTTAGCCAAGTGTTCTTCCTAATATATAATAATTTCCAAAGCAGCAAATTATTAAATACTAGTTTCTTCGCAAATTAGAGGGATCAAACAATTACGGATTTGATTTCTAATTTAGCAGTAGATTGCAACGAAAAATAAACTAGTATGCATCCTAGCAATTAAACGAAACAATCATGATAACAAATTAAGCACAGAAGAACAACCCATATTCAAAGCATAAATTGAATAATGAAAATAAATTAGATCTCACAGTATTTATTCCGAGGCTTCAGTCTTCTTCAACCAATTACATAAAATTAGCCACGCAGGGCCATACTAACTTGCAAAGAAAATAATAGAAAAGAAAGAAAGAGAGAGAGAAAAAAAACTTGCAATGGAGGAAGGTATAAAAAGAGAGAGAAAACGTGTAATGGGGAAGGTGCTTTGGAGAATGTGGAGTGAGTTATTTATAGTGGAGAGTTTGATTAGAGAGAGAAGAGAAGTTTAGGTGATGTGGACCCATGTGATTGGAGAGAAAAGAATGAAGGAGAGATAAAGTAGGAGAGAATGAGAGATGAAAGAGATAATAGAAAGAAATCGTTGGAGATGGAATGCTCCGTACAAAGTGTGAGAGAATTTGAAGTGAGGTGGGATTGTAGATGGAATAAAATAATAAATTAAATTCTAACCTAGTCAAAATCTTCTTCTTGATCATATCTTCTCACTCGGGCTTCTGTTGGGCTCGAACCAAGAATTAAAGTTGCATCATTTTTCGTTCCGGACAATATGAGCCCAATATTGGATATGTTTCGGGAAACTCCTGATTTCATCAAATTTACCACAATGCCCTTCTGCTTGATTCTTCATCCATTTAGCATCAAATATGAGTACTTCTCTTACAAATCAGATCTAGAAACTTCTTGATTCAGCAAGAATATCTAAAAACTCAAAACATAAAAGTTGTAGATCTTTTTCTTGGCGTTCCATAGCATCTTGAATCATCTCAATTGGAGTTCGGAGGAGAGAATTATGCCCAAATTACGAAGTGATGTCAAGACTGTCAAGAATCACTCAATTAGCTTTGTTTTGCACACAGCACCTCCATTTGCATCCTAAAGAAAAATATAAGAATAGTGAGTACATTTAGGCATCAAATAAGTATAAAGGACTAAACATTAATGGAGAAAAATATAACATTTTGCATTCTCATCAAGGACAAAGAACAAATGGAGGTCCTATGTCCAATAAAAAGCTAAGTAGAAGGACTGAAAAGTAATGTCTAAGTCATTGGAGGTAGAAGGAGAAGGTAAGGACCTTGGGGTACCCCCCAAGGGACTTTTGTCACCTTGTAGTGGTGGTCGGTGCAGAACTTTCGCAGAGTTTTCTCTCTTTCTTTCTTTTAGATTTCTGATGCCTTTTTTTGTCTGGATTTCCGGATTTTCCGAAGTATATCTGGAATGCTTGGGATGCTTAGGAGAGTTTATGGGCTTTTATTGTCATTAAGCCGCATAATGGGAAGAGTTACAGGGTTTAATTCTTCTATTTTGTAACTCATTTTTCTTGGCTTTTAATTGGCCGGTGGAGATTGAGGGCATTTAATCGCCTTTAATCGCCATGATGGGAGGAGTTTCATGGGTTAAATACCATGAATCAATTGACTTGTAACTCCCATTTGCTTGCTTCTGATTGGGCCATCCAAAGAAATGAATTAATGACTTCAATAAAGCTAGTCAATTAATCGCATTAAGTGGTCGACTTCGCCGAGAAGTTGAATAGTCGCGGGCCGTGCCGCGTCTTTTGGGATTCTTCTGGCGATGATCATCGATAGATCTTCATGTAGATCGACATCGGATGGCCATATAACTTTAGGCATTGATTGCCAATAGCGGGTCGGTGCCATATGTCCTGTCAATTTCTCGATCGGTCGGGTAGAAAGCACACGTTTTTTGGTTGACCGGTTGGCGATCAAAGTTGATTTTGATACTCTTGATGATTGACCCGTGATTTTGACGGATGTCAAATGATTTGATTCCTCAAAAGTATGAATTTTGGAAAATCCCAGGAGTTGGAAGTTTCGAATCGCGAAAAACGACGAAAAAACAGGCTTTGCGTGGCGAACCTGGCGATTCTGGGCTCCATGGTCTTGGAATTCCTAATTAGGGTTCCGTCGCTAGTAAAAAAATAAAATCAAGGGGAGAGGACTGGGTGGAAGACTTAATTTAAGGCAAAATTAGCGAAATGTCTCTATAAGTGAATGTATCCAATCTCCAGTCCAAGGAAAAACTTTTAAGGCCTGTAGTCCATGTAGCTGGACATATTGCGGCGAGAGGTCCTTGGATATATTTTTGATGACTGATTTACCTTTTCAATCATTTTAGGCATCAAATTTTGAAATTTCAAATTTCAAAATTTGTATTATCCCTATTCTTTTAGAGTAGCGTTTTCTGGATCGAGCAGAATTGGAGTGCGATGTGCCTGCCATGTCGGCCCTTCCCTGAAACATCCACTCCCATCCGATCTCTCCTCCATCTTCCACGACCGTATCTTCCCTGTCCTTGTGCCCGATCCAAACCAGTCTGACCGCCGAATCCCCAACCAAACACAGCGCCGACGACGTCAGTTCCGACTCACGAAACACAGGAAGGGGTGATCGGTCCATCGGAAAAGGGGTGATCAGATATTCAGCAAGTCTCTGCTTGCTCACGGTTCTGCGTGTCAATAAAAGAAGAATAAACAGAGGATTGAAACTCTTGATTCTTGCCATTGTCATCGCCTGATTTTGCGCCCATCATCGAAGCAGAATAGGGACCACAGTTCTGTTGTCTCTGTTACAGAATGAAGAAGAGACATATTGAGTTGGGTTTTGTTCTCGGCTTGAACCCACATCGCCAAGCACAGCACGCCGGAATCGCCGCCGCCCCCGCTGCCTCGCGGGGATTAGATGTCCGCTGTCGCCACTGCGCTGTTGCCGTGGAAGGAGAAGACAGCAGGGCCTATTCTTCTGTTCTGGTTACAGAACAGAACGATTGAAGAAGAAGAGGATCACTCATTCCTCATTGGGTCATCAAGTGGGCCCCATTGTGATGGGTTTTGTTCTCGGCTGGAACCCACATCGCCAAGCACGGCACTCCGGAATCGCTGCCGCTGCTTCTGCCTCACGGGGATTGTATGTCCGCGTTGCCGCTACAACTGTTGCCGGTGGAAGCAGAAGACAACACAGCCTATTCTTCTGTTCTGTTTGCAGAACAGAACAGTTGAAGAAGAAGAAGAAGATCACTCGTTCTTTATTGGGTCATCAAGTGGGCCCCATTGTGAAATTTATCTAAGTTTTTATCAAGTTTATCTGAGTTTTAACAAATTTATCTGAGTTTTTCATTGTTTGTCAAATTTATTTGAGTTTTGTGCAAATTTATCTGAGTTCTGAAATAATTTTCTCTGAGTTCTGGACAAATTTATCTGAGTTTTTGGCTAATTTATCTGAGTTCTGTGACAAATTTATCTTTATTTTTGTGAAATTTATCCGAGTTTTTGTCAAATTTATCTGTATTTTTGTCAAATTTATCTGTATTTTGGTCAAAGTTAACTATGTTTTTGGCAAATACAAATTTATTTGAGTTTTTCATTGTTTTTCAAATTTATTTGGGTATTGCACAAATTTATCTGAGTTCTGAAACAATTTTCTCTGAGTTCTGGACAAATCTATCTGAGTTTTTGGCTAATTTATCTGAGTTTTGGGACAAATTTATCTGTATTTTGGTGAAATTTATCCGAGTTTTTGTCAAATTTATCTGTATTTTTATCAAATTTATCAGTATTTTTGTCAAAGTTAACTATGTTTTTGGCAAATACAAATTTATCTGAGTTTTTCATTGTTTGTCAAACTTATTTGAGTTTTACGCAATTTTATCTGAGTTCTGAAATAATTTTTTCTGAGTTCTGGATAAATTAATCTGAGTTTTTGGCTAATTTATCTGAGTTCTGGGACAAATTTATCTGTATTTTGGTGAAATTTATCCGAGTTTTTGTCAAATTTATCTGTGTTTTTGTCAAATTTATCTGTATTTTTGTCAAAGTTAACTATGTTTTTGGCAAATTCATCTGAGTTTTTTTAAAATTTATCTGAATTTTTTGGCAAATCTATTTACGTTTTTTGAAATCTATTTGTGCTTTTAATGTTATTTGGGTCTTTTCAAATTTATTTATTTTTTCTAAAATAAATTTAACTGAGTTTTGGAAAAAATAATTGAGTTTTTGGCAAATTATTTTGAAATTTGAAAAATTGGTTTATTGTAGTTTGGGCAAATGTATTTGCATTTTTTGAATTTTATTTACGTTTTTGAATTTTATTTATGTCTTTTGAAATTTAATTGCGTCTTTTGAAATTTATTTATCTTGTTTGAGTTTTATTTGGATCTTTTGAGATTTATTTGCGTCTTTTGAAATTTATTTGGATCTTTTGAGATTTGTTTGCGTCTTTTTAAATTTATCTTCGCTCTTTTCAAATTTATTACGTTTTTTGAAATTATTGAGCTTTTTTAAAATTTTATTTACGTATTTTAAAATTTATTTACGTCTTTTCAAATTTATTTATATTTTTAAATCTTATTTGGATATTTTGAAATTTATTTTTGTCCTTTGAGATTTATTTACATTTTTTGAAATTTATTTGGATCTTTTGAGATTTATTTGTATCTTTTTAAATTTATTTGCGTTCTTTTTTAATTTATTACATTTTTAAAAGTTATTTGCGTTCTTTTGAAATTTATTTGTGTTTTTTAAAATTTATTTGAAAATCTCATTAATGGAATTTCATTAATTGTGGTCCATTTAAATGGTAGACGACCATTATTAATGGGATATCCCACTAATTGTGGGATATGATTTTGAAGAAAGGGTAAATCAGATATTTTAGGTCTTCAAATTTGAAAAAAGGACCTGTCACACTATGAAAAAAGATTATGGATCTAAGGCAATAAAGTGAAATGTTCAGGGACCCGTCGCCGAATACCCCTTAATTTAAAGCGTGGAAAGGCTGAGGGACATAAATACCATAAAGAAGCCAAAATAAACCTTGATTTTCTAAAATTCTTTCCATGAGTTTCTCGATTTTCGTCATCATTTGTTTTACTCACATAATTTAATATTTTAGTGATGACTTCTTTACTTCTTATGTAGTCACCTACCTCAACCATTGTTCTTGCCGGATAAAGCCCTTTGTCACCTGCTGTTTTTGTTGATAAAGAGGTGGATTGCTTCGGTGATATTGCAGAGGAAGAAGAGGGGTTCTCTGTTTACTACTTTTGAGTTATTGCACCTCTGTGAACGGAGAAGATGGTAATGGAGGACTTGGACGAGGAAGAGATAGAGAGCGATGTAGAGACGAGCAATGCTAGTCTTCAGATTGCCAACCCTCTCCCCCAGCCCCAGTGAGAAAATTCCTGGTTCCGTCCCTTATCATAAGGTGTATAGAGACAACAATTGTTTCTTGGGGATTTTACCAAATAATTAAGCATATAGTACAATTAGACTGGTGAAACTTCGAATCAGTTGTTCTTATATCTTTTTTGATGAAAATATCCAAGTTGACGATATCATCAATTGGGTTGACGATATGACAAACTCAATTGACGATATCATCATCCCAATTGACGATATCGCCAAGTGCCTGTATTTAAATCCATGAAAACTCTCGATTCGATTGTGAATGAGCCCCTCAAATCTAGTCGTATGCAAGTGCATGCGTCCGCTCCACTTCCTTCCCCTGTAGAAGACAAAGAACAAGCCACATTTGTCATTTGATCAAGACAACTGATAAATCCGCATTTCGTCTCTCAAAACCACTTGCAGATCTCCAATCTTCCAACTTAAACATCCTTTCTTCAATCTCCCTCTCATTTTCCTTTACTTTTAATTTTCATAGTCTTGCATGTAAGACGTTAACCATCCATTCTATAAGTTCCTTCCCTTGTGGTGGTCATCTTTGTAAAGGACGGGACCGCGAGCTTCTCCGATTCTACCTTGGCTCATTTGGATGGCTGACATCTCAAAAAAAAAAAAAAAAAAAAAAAAAACTCTCTCTTTTTTCTTTTAATGATGGTTTGGGTCTGGTACAAAATGTTTGGGTAAAGCGGTACGAAAAAAAACCCATGTAGCCTTTGAAATCCCATGAAGAAGGGTTGGACTTATATCATACACGCCAAGTGTTTGTGAAAAAGACGCTTTTTGGAAAGAACAAAAAATGCATAGCATGGGACGGTTTAGTTTAGTTTTATAGGTGCACATGTAATGGGCATGCTTCTTGGTAAATGAATTATAAACCTTTGAATAAGAAAAAAAGAATTGTGCTTGATTAAACTCAATGCTGGTCAAGATGATCATGCTTCCATCTAAGCAAGTTACTGATATAAGTTTCTCATAGAATTTTATCTGCCAGAGCTTCCATCTAAATCCAACTCAATGTTGGTCAAGATGATCATGCTTTCATCTAAATTGTGACAAACTTGCGAATGATTGCAGCAAAGATTGCGGCTTCTTTGTGTTGGCATACGTTGATCATATTCTACACAAGAGTCTATACGATTCACATAAGAGAACGTGTTGTACTATCGTGCGAAAAGTGTCTCTGATTGCTATGTGCTACACTGTGCTCTTCAACTACGAAGAGAAGAAAAACTAACTGAAGGAGACCGATTATGAAATAGATAGTAGAAGTTCTACTAACTCGAATGAAACATTAAGGTTTATTAGGTTTAATTGGACCGCACCTTTTTTTTTTTTTTTTGCTGATTTTGTCAAATGAATTATGCGAGTTGTGGAGAATCAATTGAGTAATAAAAACTCGGGATTGTTAGAATTCAATCAAGCTTTTCAAATTAAGAAATTAAATTTCTTTCTCCGGTTTACTTGTGCTTAGCACGAGCACCGTTTGCTTGTAAAGAATGAGAAGAAACCACAAATAAACACAAAATAAGAAAATAAAAATACGTGTTATTGAAGATTAATTTTACAAACTAGATTTAAGAAAAAATCTATGAGAAATGGAAGCAGGCAACCCACAAAATGAAGAAAGGGATAAAAGAAAGCAGAGTGCTTCACAAAGAAAATAAAGAAAATTCATGGGCTTAAATACATGTAATTGATCGAGTTGGCAATATCGTCAACTTGGGTATTTTCGTCAAAAAAGAAGTATGAACAACAGATTCGAAGTTTCACAGTGTTTTTTCATAAAACAATCTAATTGTACTATATGCTTAATTATTTGGAAAAATCCCCTTGTTTCTTTAAGCCAAGAGGAATAAGAATAAAACATTTGATAGAATAGAACTTTATCAGCATTGTCCAACAACAACCAATTTATATAAAAAAAAAAATGGTAGCCCACATGGCAAAGGTGGTCGGCCTAACTTTAAGAATCCTGTCCAAAATTCCTGCTTAAGATTGAATCCAGTGGGTCAAATGATTCTATCTAAAAGGATAACAAAACCCAGTAGTATCATGAAAAATATATTTTAATTTATTTCCTTTACTCATTCTCTCTCAAAGTACAAGAGAGAAAGAAAAACAGAAAATATATCAATTGCAAGGATCCTTCTGAGTTGATCACTCTTCTTTGTCTCCCCTTTGTTCGTATTTCTTTGAAAGAAGCTTGTCCCTGAGCTCGGCAACGTCGATATCGCCCATGTGGTTCTCTGGAACCCAGTATCCTGTATCTGGGTCTCTCATCCAAAATCTCTGCTTATTCTGTTCTACTGGAGACTCTGACTTCACGTCACCAGAATCTGAGACCTTCTTACTTTTTTGGGCAGATGATGGAAAATACATTCTCTCCTGCTGCCGCTGATAAAAAGCGTCGACTGCGATGAAGAAAAGAAAAGAAAAGAATCAAACTAACGGTTAGAAATTGAAAGGAAACTGCACACCATAGCATAGCTGTCGAATTGTGAATCGTATCGCGAATCATTTAAAGGGTTGAATTGAATCATGAATTACAAGTATTCAGAAGAAAAATTAAAAAAATACTGAAGAATAGAAAAATTATAAATGTCCATAATCTATCTAGTTTCCATTCATATCGACATCATATGACAAATGCTAGCATCTTGATATACTACCAGTTGAATCGCTGAACATATGAATAAGATATAAAAAAGAAATCATATCTATGATATGAGAATTAAAGATAAGCATGTAGCTTTTTTTAAAAGAAGTTAAAAAGTCTTCAATCCCCACTCTAAAATTTCCCATAACAAAAGGTGTCAATTGAAAATAAAATAAAATAAAAAAACAAAACTGCACGTAAAAGAAAGTAAAAAAGGCGTCCATTGAATAAAAACAGGTGTCCACAGTGGGGCCCACCTGTGTGTGTTAAAGATCCTAGACCCCAACCGTATTCATTGGCAGGTCCAATAGATTGACCAAAAAGAAACGCCACACTGAAAATCCTAACTGATCAACATGCCAAAAAAAAAAAAAAACCATTTTCACAATTGGAACTCACTTTTTTTTTTGGTAAAGACAATTGGGACTCACTTGGATGTAGATCCATCATCCATGCAAAAAGAGAGAAAAAAAAAAGGACCAGGCAACAAGATCACTGAAAAAAAAATTTACACATAAATTTTTACTATGTGGATCATCAATGGGCCCATTATCAAATCTTAAATACATTAACGAGTGGCACGCATTGGTGGATCTACATTCATGACAAAAAAAAGTTGAAGAGAGGCCCAGGCAAAAAAAAAAAAAAAAACTCCCGCCCCAAAAAAGATGGCAGTTTACATCCACCAGTGGGTCCCACCTGAAATAGAACCATCAGTGCGGGCCCCTATTGAAATGCAAACTGCCCAATCAAAGGATTTTATTGTCTCTTATAGGTGGGCCTCATTGATGGATCAACAGAAATCTAATTCTCCTCTTTCCCATTTTTAATTCCATCAGTGGGGCCCACCTTGAAATCCACGAAGGCTGACCTTCTTGGTGGGAGAAAAATCACCGGTGGGTCCCACTAATGGGCGAGGAGTAAAAAACGAACTGATGGGTCTCATTGATGTGGGGGCAAGCAGATCTACTTGAGATAGAAGAAGTGCTCAATGCATGAGAGAAGAAGTGAGAGACCCACTTGAGATAGAAGACATTGTTCATAGGAACCTTAGCCATTGAGAGAGGGATAGAGAGCTCTCTGTAATCTATATCCGATTGTATAGAGAGGAAGCTTTGAGTGAATGGTGTTATATAAGCTTGAAACCTCACATCTCATACTCAAGTAGTTTCTGTTTGTAGATATAAAGCATATTAGTGGGAACCACAAGGAAGGCTACTTTAAATGGACCGCCAGGGCCCCACCATTTATTGCTTGAATCCGGATCCCCTGTCGCTTTCATTAAGAGGCTTTCAATGTAATAGATGTGTCAAGCCAGTGGCTGGCGATGGTAGGATTTTCTTTCAGGTGCGGACGGGATCCCCTATCGCATTCATTAGACCCTTTCAATGTTATAGATGTGTCAAATCAGTGGGGAGGTGGGATTTTCATTTGACGGTGCAGATCTTAACAGGGAGTTTGGTTTTGGGGGCAAACTGAGAATTTTATGTAGAATTTGAGGGTGGACTCATGACTTTTATTGGATTTCTTGAAGCTCAAAGTCGTTTAACTGGTGCGACTGCTCCCACGTGCTTGTGCCTAGGTTTGCTCCTGCATGAAACTCCACCAGGGGTCCACATGATGATAAATCGGACCGTTCATCTTGAGTCCCGGCCCAGTCCCTCCAGTGACGTATCCTCAAATTCCACTTCAATAGAAGTTGGTTCTGCTGTTGGATTTTTAGAAGCCCCCAAATAAGATCGAAACTCTAGATGCCGATCTGAATTGGATTGGATCATCTTGACCTTTGATATTCATTTTACGCCATTCTCCGTCAACTTAATCTTTTAGAGTAAGTGGTTGTCAACGTCAATTGGTCTTTTAGTGTATAACAGCCCAATCACGACAATAGAGT
>WHSA01001101.1:0-35664 GCA_012931725.1 Litsea cubeba
TCGAGAAAAAATAAAGCCCTGAGAAAAAATAAAGCCCTGGTGAGAAAATAAAGCCCGAAAAAAATAAAGCCCTCTAGAAAAATAAAGCCCTCGAGTAAAAATAAAGCCCTCGAGAAAAAATAAAGCGTTGAGAAAAAATAAAGCCCTAAAGAAAAAATAAAGCCGTGTGAAAAAATATAGCCTTGAGAAAAAATATAGCCCTGAGAAAAAATAAAGCCCTGGAGAAAAAAAAATCGCATAGAAAAAATAAAGCCCTCGAGAAAAAATTAAAGCCCTGAGGAAAAATAAAGCCGTGGTGAAAAAATAAAGCCCTTGAGAAAAAATAAAGCCCTGAGAAAAAATAAAGCCCTTGAGAAAAAATAAAGCCCTGATAAAAAATAAACCCCTTGAGAAAAAAATAAAGCCTGGAGAAAAAATTAAGCCCTGAGAAAATATAAAGCCCGAAAAAATTAAAGCCCTCGAGAAAAAATAATGCCCTCGAGTAAAAATAAAGCACTCAAGAGAAAATAAAGCGCTGAGAAAGATAAAGCCCATGAGAAAGAAAAAATAAAGCCCTCGAGAAAAAATAAAGACCTGAAAAAATAAAGCCGTTGAGAAAAAATAATGCCCTAAGAAAAAATAAAGCCCTGAGAAAAATAAAACCCTGGAAAAAAATAAAGCCATTGAGAAAAAATAAAGCCCTGAGAAAAAATAAAAGCCTTGATAAAAAATAAAGCCCTTGAGAAAAATTAAAGCCCTGATAAAAAATAAAGCCCTAGAGAAAAAAATAAAGCCCTGAGAAAAAATAAAGCCCTCGACCAAAAACAAAGCCCTTGGAAAAAATAAAGCCCTCAAGAAAAAATAAAGCCCTAGAAAAAATAAAGACCTGAGAAAAAAAATAAAACCCTCTATAAAAATAAAGCCCTAAAAGAAAATAAAGCCCTCGAGAATAATAGCCCTTAAAAAATAAAGCCCTGAGAAAAAAATGAAAGCCCTCGAGAAAAAATAAGGCCCTAAGAAAAAAACCAGAATAGCCCCGAGAAAAAATAAAGCCCTGAGAAAAAATAAAGCCCTGAGAAAAACTACAAGCCGACGAGAAAAATAAAGCCCCTGAGAAAAAAATAAAGACCTGAGAAAAAATAAGGCCGTGGAGAAAAAAATAAATCCCTTGAGAAAAAAATAAGGCCCTGAGTAAAAAAGAAAGCCCTCGAGAAAAAATAAGCCCTGTAGAAATAAAGATAGCCTTGAGAATAAATAAGGCCTCAGAAAAAAATAAAGCCCTCGAGAAAAAATAAAGCCCTGAGAAAAATACAAGCCCCCACGGAGAAAAATACAGCACTGAAAACAAATAAAACACTCGAGAAACAATAAAGCCCTGAGAAAAAATAAAGCCCTCGAGAAAAAAATAAAGCCCTCGAGAAAAATAAGCCCTTTGAAAAAATAAAGCCCTGGAGAAAAAATAAAGCCCTGAGAAAAAATATAGCCCCTGAGAAAAATAAAGCCCTTGAGAAAAAGAAAGCCCTTGAGAAAAAATAAAGCCCTGATTAAAAATAAAAGCAGTCAAAAAAAATAAAGCCCTGAGAAAAAATAAAGCCCATAGAAAAAATAATGCTCTGATAAAAGATAAATCCCTCGAGCAAAAATAAAGCCCTGGGAAAAAATAAAGCCCTCGAGAAAAAAAAAGCCCTGAGAAAAAATAAAGCCCGGAGAAAAAATAAAGCCCTGAGAAAATATAAAGCCCCAAAAAAAAATAAAGCCCTCGAGAAAAAATAAAGCCCTGAGAAAATACAAAACCCCGAAAAAAATAAAGCCCTCGAGAAAAAATAAAGCCCTCGAGTAAAAATAAAGCCCTCGAGAAAAAATAAAGCCCTGAGAAAAAATAAAGCCCTTAAGAAAAATAAAGCCCTGCGAAAAAATATAGCCTTGAGAAAAAATAAAGCCCGTGAGAAAAAAAGGAGCCCTGAGAAAAAATACAGCCCACGAGAAAAAATAAAGCCCTGAAAAAAATAAAGCACTCGAGAAAAAATAAAGCCCTGAGAAAAAATAAAGCCCTTGAGAAAACATAAAGCCCTGAGAAAAAATATAGCCCTGAGAAAAAATAAAGCCCTTGAGAAAAAAGAAAGCCTTGTGAAAAAATGAAGCCCAGAAAAAAAAATAAAGCCCTGAAAAAAATAAAGCCCTGAGAAAAAATAAAGCCCTCGAGAAAAAATAAAGCCCGTAGAAAAAATATATCCCTGATAAAAGATAAATCCCTCGAGCAAAAATAAAGCCCTGGGAAAAAAATAAAGCCCTCGAGAAAAAAAAATCCCTGAGAAAAATTAAAGCCCGGAGAAAAAAATAAAGCCCTGTGAAAAATATAAAGCCACCGAAAAAAACAAAGCCCTCGAGAAAAAATAAAGCCCTGGAGAAAAAATAAAGCCCTGAGAAAAAAATAAAGCCCTGGAGAAAAAATAACGCCCTGCGAAAAAATAAAGCCCTAAGAAAAAATATAGCCCTGAGAAAAAATAAAGCCCTTGAGAAAAAATAAAGCCCATGAGAAAAAATAAAGCCCTCGAGAAAAATTAAAGCCCTAAGAAAAAATAAAGCCATCTGAAAAAATATACCCTTGAGAAAAAATAAAGCCCGTGAGAAAAAATGAAGCCTTGAGAAAAAATAAAGCCCTGAGAAAAAATAAAGCCCTTGAGAAAAAATAAAGACCTCGAGAAAAACATAAAGCCCTTGAGAAAAAATAAAGCCCCGAGAAAAAATAATGGTCTTGAGAAAAAATAAAGCCCCTGAGAAAAAATAAAGCCCTCGAGAAAAAAATAAAGCCCTGAGAAAAAATAAAGCTGTCGAGCAAAAATAATGCCCTCGGAAAAAATAAAGCCCTCGAGAAAAAATAAAGCCCTAAGAAAAAACAAAGACCTGAGAAGAAATAAAACCCTCGATAAAAAATAAAGACCTAAAAGAAAATTAAGCCCTCGAGAAAAAACAAAGCACAAGAGAAAAAATAATGCCCTAAGAAAAAATAAAGCCGTTTAGAAAAAATTAAGCCCTGAGAAAAAATAAAGCCCTCAGAAAACATAAAGCCCTTGAGAAAAATAAAGCCCTCTAGAAAAAATAAAGCCCTAGAGAAAAAATAAAGCCCTTGAGAAAAAATAAAGCCCTCGAGAAAAAATAAAGCCCTGAGAAAGAATAAAGACCACGAGAAAAATAAAGCCCTGATAAGAAATAAAGCCCTCGAGAAAAAATAAAGCCCTGAGAAAAAATAAAGCCCTTGAGAAAAAATAAAGCCCTGAGAAAAAATAAGGCCCCTGAGAAAAAATAAAGCCCGTGAGAAAAAATAAAGCGCTGAGAAAAAATAAAGCCCTTGAGAAAAAATAAAGCCCTCGAGAAAAAAATTAAGCCCTTGAGAAAAATTAAAGCCCTGAGAAAAATGAATCCCTCGAGAAAAAATAAAGCCCTAAGAAAAAACAAAAGCCCTCGAGAAAAAAATAAAGACCTGAAAAAAATAAAAGCCCTCGGAGAAAAAATAAAGCCCTGAGAAAAAATAAAGCCCTTGAGAAAAATTAAAGCCTTGAGAAAAATAAAGCCCTCGAGAAAAAATAAAAGCCCTGAAAAAAATAAAGCACTAGTGAGAAAAATAACGCCCTCTCGAGAAAAAATAAAGCCCTGAGAAAAAATAAAGCCCTGGGTGGAGAACTAAAGCCCCGAAAAAATAAGCCCTCGAGAAAAATAAGCCCTCGAGTAAAAATTAAAGCCCTCGAGAAAAAAACAAAGCCCTAAAGAAAAAATAAAGCCCTGTGAAAATATAGCCTTGAGAAAAAATATTGCCCTGAGAAAAAAATAAAGCCTTAGAGAAAAAATAAATCGCATAGAAAAATAAAGCACTCGAGAAAATTCAATTCATGAGGAAAAATTAAAGCCGTGGTGAAAAAATAAAGCCCTTGAGAAAAATAAAGGCCCTGAGAAAAAATAAAGCCATTGAGGAAAAATAAAGTCCTTGAGAAAAAATAAAACCTGAGTAAAAAATAAACCCTGAGAAAAAAATAAAGCCCTTAGAAAAAATAAAGCCCCGGAGAAAAATAAAGCCTGAGAAAATATAAAGCCTGAAAAAAATAAAGCCCTCGAGAAAATAATGCCCTCGAGTAAAAATAAAGCACTCAAGCGAAAATAAAGCCCTGAGAAAAAATAAAGCCCATGAGAAAGAAAAATAAAGCCCTCGAGAAAAAATAAAAGACTGACAAAAATAATGCTGTTGAGAAAAATAAAGGCCTGAGAAAAATAAAGCCCTGAGAAACATAACACCCTGGAGAAAAATAAAGCCATTGAGGAAAATAAAAGCCATGAGCAAAATAAAAGCCTGATAAAAAATACAAGCCCTTCGAAAAATTAAGCCCTGATAAAAAATAAAGCCCTAGAGAAAAAAAATAAAGCCCTGAGAAAAAATAATGCACTAAGAAAAAATAAAGACCTGAGAAAAAAATAAACCCTCTATAAAAAATAAAGCACTAAAAGAAAATAAAGCCTCGAGAAAAAACATGCCTGAGAAAAAATAAAGCCCTGAGATAAAATGAAGCCCTCGAGAAAAAAATAAGGCCCTAAGAAAAAAACAAAAAGCCCTCGAGAAAAAATAAAGCCCTGAGAAAAAAATATAGCCTTGAGAAAAAATAAAGGCCTCAGAAAAAATAAAGCCCTCGAGAAAAAATAAAGCCCTGAGAAAAAATAAAGCCCACGAGAAAAAATAAAGCCCTGAGAAAAAATAAAGACCTCAAGAAAAAATAAGGCCGTGAGAAAAAAATAAAGCCCTTGAGAAAAAAATAAGGCCCTGAGAAAAAAGAAAGCCCTCGAGAAAAAATAAAGCCCTGAGAAAAAAATATAGCCTTGAGAATAAATAAAGGCCTCAGAAAAAATAAAGCCCTCGAGAAAAAATAAAGCCCTGAGAAAAAATACAGCCCACAGAAAAAAATAAAGCCCTGAAAAAAATAAAGCCCTCGAGAAAAAATAAAGCCCTGAGAAAAAATAAAGCCCTCGAGAAAAATAAAGCCCTCGAGAAAAAATAAAGCCCTTTGAAAAAATAAAGCCCTTGAGAAAAAATAAAGCCCTGAGAAAAAATATAGCCCTGAGAAAAAATAAAGCCCTTGAGAAAAAAGAAAGCCCTTGAGAAAAAATAAAGCCCTGATAAAAAATAAAGCAGTCAGAAAAAAATAAAGCCCTGAGAAAAAATAAAGCCCTCGAGAAAAAATAAAGCCCGTAGAAAAAATAATGCTCTGATAAAAGATAAATCCCTCGAGCAAAAATAAAGCCCTGGGAAAAAATAAAGCCCTCGAGAAAAAAAAAGCCCGGAGAAAAAATAAAGCCCTGAGAAAATATAAAGCCCCGAAAAAAATAAAGCCCTCGAGAAAAAATAAAGCCCTGAGAAAATACAAAACCCCGAAAAAAATAAAGCCCTCGAGAAAAAATAAAGCCCTCGAGTAAAAATAAAGCCCTCGAGAAAAAATAAAGCCCTGAGAAAAAATAAAGCCCTTAAGAAAAATAAAGCCCTGCGAAAAAATATAGCCTTGAGAAAAAATAAAGCCCGTGAGAAAAAAAGAAGCCCTGAGAAAAAATAAGCCCACGAGAAAAAATAAAGCCCTGAAAAAAAATAAAGCCCTCGAGAAAAAATAAAGCCCTGAGAAAAAATAAAGCCCTTGAGAAAACATAAAGCCCTGAGAAAAATATAGCCCTGAGAAAAAATAAAGCCCTTGAGAAAAAAGAAAGCCCTTGAGAAAAAATGAAGCCCAGAAAAAAAAAAAGCCCTGAAAAAAATAAAGCCCTCGAGAAAAAATAAAGCCCGTAGAAAAAATATATCCCTGATAAAAGATAAATCCCTCGAGCAAAAATAAAGCCCTGGGAAAAAATAAAGCCCTCGAGAAAAAAAAATCCCTGAGAAAAATTAAAGCCCGGAGAAAAAATAAAGCCCTGAGAAAATATAAAGCCCCGAAAAAAACAAAGCCCTCGAGAAAAAATAAAGCCCTGGAGAAAAAATAAAGCCCTGAGAAAAAATAAAGCCCTGGAGAAAAAATAACGCCCTGCGAAAAAATAAAGCCCTAAGAAAAAATATAGCCTTGAGAAAAAATAAAGCCCTTGAAAAAAAATAAAGCCCTCGAGAAAAATTAAAGCCCTAAGAAAAAATAAAGCCCTATGAAAAAATATACCCTTGAGAAAAAATAAAGCCCGTGAGAAAAAATGAAGCCTTGAGAAAAAATAAAGCCCTGAGAAAAAATAAAGCCCTTGAGAAAAAATAAAGACCTCGAGAAAAACAGAAAGCCCTTGAGAAAAAATAAAGCCCTGAGAAAAAATAATGGTCTTGAGAAAAAATAAAGCCCTTGAGAAAAAATAAAGCCCTGATAAAAAATAAAGCCCTCGAGAAAAAAATAAAGCCCTGAGAAAAAATAAAGCTGTCGAGCAAAAATAATGCCCTCGGAAAAAATAAAGCCCTCGAGAAAAAATAAAGCCCTAAGAAAAAACAAAGACCTGAGAAGAAATAAAACCCTCGATAAAAAATAAAGCCCTAAAAGAAAATTAAGCCCTCGAGAAAAAATAAAGCACAAGAGAAAAAATAATGCCCTAAGAAAAAATAAAGCCGTTTAGAAAAAAATAAGCCCTGAGAAAAAATAAAGCCCTCAGAAAACATAAAGCCCTTGAGAAAAAATAAAGCCCTCTAAAAAAATAAAGCCCTAGAGAAAAAATAAAGCCCTTGAGAAAAAATAAAGCCCTCGAGAAAAAATAAAGCCCTGAGAAAGAATAAAGACCACGAGAAAAAATAAAGCCCCTGATAAGAAATAAAGCCCTCGAGAAAAAATAAAGCCCTTGAGAAAAAATAAAGCCCTGAGAAAAAATAAGGCCCCTGAGAAAAAATAAAGCCCGTGAGAAAAAATAAAGCCCTGAGAAAAAATAAAGCCCTTGAGAAAAAATAAAGCCCTCGAGAAAAAAATTAAGCCCTTGAGAAAAATTAAAGCCCTGAGAAAAAAATGAAGCCCTCGAGAAAAAAAAAAGCCCCTAAGAAAAAACAAAGCCCTCGAGAAAAAATAAAGACCTAAAAAAATAAAGCCCTCGAGAAAAAATAAAGCCCTGAGAAAAAATAAAGCCCTTGAGAAAAATTAAAGCCTTGAGAAAAAATAAAGCCCTCGAGAAAAAATAAAGCCCTCTAAAAAAATAAAGCCCTAGAGAAAAAATAAAGCCCTGAGAAAGAATAAGGCCACGAGAAAAAATAAAGCCCCTGATAAGAAATAAAGCCCTCGAGAAAAAATAAAGCCCTTGAGAAAAAATAAAGCCCTGAGAAAAAATAAGGCCCCTGAGAAAAATAAAGCCCGTGAGAAAAATAAAGCCCTGAGAAAAAATAAAGCCCTTGATAAAAATAAGCCCTCGAGAAAAAAATTAAGCCCTTGAGAAAAATTAAAGCCCTGAGAAAAAATGAAGCCCTCGAGAAAAAAAAAAGCCCCTAAGAAAAAAACAAAGCCCTCGAGAAAAAATAAAGACCTAAAAAAATAAAGCCCTTGAGAAAAAATAAAGCCCTGAGAAAAAATAAAGCCCTTGAGAAAAACTAAAGCCTTGAGAAAAAATAAAGCCCTCGAGAAAAATAAAGCCTGAAAAAAAATAAAGCCCTAGTGAGAAAATAAAGCCCTCGAGAAAAAATAAAGCTCTGAGAAAAATAAAGCCCTGGTGAGAAAATAAAACCCCGAAAAAAATAAAGCCTCGAGAAAAAATAAAGCCCTCGAGTAAAAATAAAGCCCTCGCGAAAAAATAAAAGCGTTGAGAAAAAATAAAGCCTAAAGAAAAAATAAAACCCTGTGAAAAAATATAGCCTTGAGAAAAATATAGCCCTGAGAAAAAATAAAGCCCTGGAGAAAAAATAAATCGCATAGAAAAAAATAAAGCCCTCGAGAAAAATTAAAGCCCTGAGGAAAAATAAAGCCGTGGTAAAAAAAATAAAGCCCTTGAGAAAAAATAAAGCCCGGAGAAAAAATAAAGCCCTGGAGAAAAAATAAAGCCCTGATAAAAAATAAACCCCTCGAGAAAAAAATAAAGCCCTTAGAAAAAATAAAGCCCGGAGAAAAAATAAAGCCCTGAGAAAAATATAAAGCCCCGAAAAAATAAAGCCCTCGAGAAAAAATAATGCCCTCGAGTAAAAATAAAGCACTCGAGAGAAAATAAAGCGCTGAGAAAAAATAAAGCCCATGAGAAAGAAAAAATAAAGCCCTCGAGAAAAAATAAAGACCTGAGAAAAATAAAGCCGTTGAGAAAAAATAAAGCCCTAAGAAAAAATAAAGGCCTTGATAAAAAAATAAAGCCTTGAGAAAAATTAAAGCCCTGATAAAAATAAAGCCCTAGAGAAAAAAAATAAAGCCCTGAGAAAAAATAAAGCCCTCGAGCAAAAACAAAGCCCTTGGAAAAAATAAAGCCCTCAAGAAAAAATAAAGCCCTAAGAAAAAATAAAGACCTGAGAAAAAAATAAAACCCTCTATAAAAAATAAAGCCCTAAAAGAAAATAAAGCCCTCGAGAAAAAATAATGCCCTGAGAAAAAATAAAGCGCTGAGAAAAAATGAAGCCCTCGAGAAAAAATAAGGCCCTAAGAAAAAACAAAGCCCTCGAGAAAAAATAAAGCCCTGAGAAAAAAATATAGCCTTGAGAAAAAATAAAGGCCTCAGAAAAAATAAAGCCATCGCGAAAAAATAAAGCCCTGAGAAAAAATAAAGCCCACGAGAAAAAATAAAGCCCTGAGAAAAAATAAAGACCTCAAGAAAAAATAAGGGCGTGAGAAAAAAAATAAAGCCCTTGAGAAAAAAATAAGGCCCTGAGAAAAAAGAAAGCCCTCGAGAAAAAATAAAGCCCTGAGAAAAAATATAGCCTTGAGAATAAATAAAGGCCTCAGAAAAAATAAAGCCCTCGAGAAAAAATAAAGCCCTGAGAAAAAATAAAGCCCACGAGAAAAAATAAAGCCTTGAAAAAATAAAGCCCTCGAGAAAAAATAAAGCCCTGAGAAAAAATAAAGCCCTTGAGAAAACATAAAGCCCTGAGAAAAAATATAGCCCTGAGAAAAAATAAAGCCCTTGAGAAAAAAGAAAGCCCTTGAAAAAAAATGAAGCCCAGAAAAAAAATAAAGCCCTGAAAAAAAATAAAGCCCTGAGAAACAATAAAGCCCTCGAGAAAAAATAAAGCCCGTAGAAAAAATATATCCCTGATAAAAGATATATCCCTCGAGCAAAAATAAAGCCCTGGGAAAAAATAAAGCCCTCGAGAAAAAAAAATCCCTGAGAAAAATTAAAGCCCTGAGAAAAAATAAAGCCCTTGAGAAAAAATAAAGCCCTCGAGAAAAACATAAAGCCCTTAAGAAAAAATAAAGCCCTTGAGAAAATATAAAGCCCCGAAAAAAACAAAGCCCTTGAGAAAAAATAAAGCCCTGGAGAAAAAATAAAGCCCTGAGAAAAAATAAAGCCCTGGAGAAAAAATAACGCCCTGCGAAAAAAATAAAGCCCTGAGAAAAAATATAGCCCTGAGAAAAAATAAAGCCCTTGAGAAAAAATAAAGCCCATGAGAAAAAATAAAGCCCTCGAGAAAAATTAAAGCCCTCAGAAAAAATAAAGCCCTGTGAAAAAATATACCCTTGAGAAAAAATAAAGCCCGTGAGAAAAAATGAAGCCCTGAGAAAAAATAAAGCCCTGAGAAAAAATAAAGCCCTTGAGAAAAAATAAAGCCCTTGAGAAAAAATAAAGCCCTCGAGAAAAACATAAAGCCCTTGAGAAAAAATAAAGCCCTGAGAAAAAATAATGGTCTTGAGAAAAAATAAAGCCCTTGAGAAAAAATAAAGCCCTGATAAAAAATAAAGCCCTGAGAAAAAATAAAGCTGTCGAGCAAAAATAATGCCCTCGGAAAAAATAAAGCCCTCGAGAAAAAATAAAGCCCTAAGAAAAAACAAAGACCTGAGAAGAAATAAAACCCTCGATAAAAAATAAAGCCCTAAAAGAAAATTAAGCCCTCGAGAAAAAATAAAGCACAAGAGAAAAAATAATGCCCTAAGAAAAAATAAAGCCGTTTAGAAAAAATTAAGCCCTGAGAAAAAATAAAGCCCTCAGAAAACATAAAGCCCTTGAGAAAAAATAAAGCCCTCTAGAAAAAATAAAGCCCTAGAGAAAAAATAAAGCCCTTGAGAAAAAATAAAGCCCTCGAGAAAAAATAAAGCCCTGAGAAAGAATAAAGACCACGAGAAAAAATAAAGCCCCTGATAAGAAATAAAGCCCTCGAGAAAAAATAAAGCCCTGAGAAAAATAAAGCCCTTGAGAAAAAATAAAGCCCTCGAGAAAAAAATTAAGCCCTTGAGAAAAATTAAAGCCCTGAGAAAAAATGAAGCCCTCGAGAAAAAAAAAAGCCCCTAAGAAAAAACAAAGCCCTCGAGAAAAAATAAAGACCTGAAAAAATAAAGCCCTCGAGAAAAAATAAAGCCCTGAGAAAAAATAAAGCCCTTGAGAAAAATTAAAGCCTTGAGAAAAAATAAAGCCCTCGAGAAAAAATAAAGCCCTGAAAAAAAATAAAGCCCTAGTGAGAAAATAAAGCCCTCGAGAAAAAATAAAGCCCTGAGAAAAAATAAAGCCCTGGTGAGAAAATAAAGCCCCGAAAAAAATAAAGCCCTCGAGAAAAAATAAAGCCCTCGAGTAAAAATAAAGCCCTCGAGAAAAAATAAAGCGTTGAGAAAAAATAAAGCCCTAAAGAAAAAATAAAGCCCTGTGAAAAAATATAGCCTTGAGAAAAAATATAGCCCTGAGAAAAAATAAAGCCCTGGAGAAAAAATAAATCCCATAGAAAAAATAAAGCCCTCGAGAAAAATTAAAGCCCTGAGGAAAAATAAAGCCGTGGTGAAAAAATAAAGCCCTTGAGAAAAAATAAAGCCCTGAGAAAAAATAAAGCCATTGAGAAAAAATAAAGCCCTTGAGAAAAAATAAAGCCCTGATAAAAAATAAACCCCTCGAGAAAAAAATAAAGCCCTTAGAAAAAATAAAGCCCGGAGAAAAAATAAAGCCCTGAGAAAATATAAAGCCCGAAAAAAATAAAGCCCTCGAGAAAAAATAATGCCCTCGAGTAAAAATAAAGCACTCAAGAGAAAATAAAGCCCTGAGAAAAAATAAAGCCCATGAGAAAGAAAAAATAAAGCCCTCGAGAAAAAATAAAGACCTGACAAAAATAAAGCTGTTGAGAAAAAATAAAGCCCTGAGAAAAAATAAAGCCCTGAGAAAAATAAAACCCTGGAGAAAAAATAAAGCCATTGAGAAAAAATAAAGCCCTGAGAAAAAATAAAAGCCTTGATAAAAAATAAAGCCCTTGAGAAAAATTAAAGCCCTGATAAAAATAAAGCCCTAGAGAGAAAAAATAAAGCCCTGAGAAAAAATAAAGCCCTCGAGCAAAAATAAAGCCCTCAAGAAAAAATAAAGCCCTAAGAAAAAATAAAGACCTGAGAAAAAAATAAAACCCTCTATAAAAAATAAAGCCCTAAAACAAAATAAAGCCCTCGGGAAAAAACAATGCCCTGAGAAAAAATAAGGCCCTGAGGAAAAAGAAAGCCCTCGAGAAAAAATAAAGCCCTGAGAAAAAATATAGCCTTGAGAATAAAAATAAAGGCCTCAGAAAAAATAAAGCCCTCGAGAAAAAATAAAGCCCTGAGAAAAAATAAAGCCCACGAGAAAAAATAAAGCCCTGAAAAAAATAAAGCCCTCGAGAAAAAATAAAGCCCTGAGAAAAAATAAAGCCCTTGAGAAAAAATAAAGCCCTGAGAAAAAAATATAGCCCTGAGAAAAAATAAAGCCCTTGAGAAAAAAGAAAGCCCTTGAGAAAAAATAAAGCCCTGAAAAAATAAAGCCCTGAAAAAAAATAAAGCCCTGAGAAAAAAAAAAGCCCTCGAGAAAAAATAAAGCCCGTAGAAAAAATATATCCCTGATAAAAGATAAATCCCTCGAGCAAAAATAAAGCCCTGGGAAAAAATAGAGCCCTCGAGAAAAAAAAGCCCTGAGAAAAATTAAAGCCCGGAGAAAAAATAAAGCCCTGAGAAAATATAAAGCCCCGAAAAAACAAAGCCCTCGAGAAAAAAATAAAGCCCTGGAGAAAAAATAAAGCCCTGAGAAAAAATAAAGCCCTGGAGAAAAAATAACGCCCTGCGAAAAAATAAAGCCCTGAGAAAAAATATAGCCCTGAGAAAAAATAAAGCCCTTGAGAAAAAATAAAGCCAATGAGAAAAAATAAAGCCCTCAAGAAAAATTAAAGCCCTAAGAAAAAATAAAGCCCTGGAGAAAAAATAAAGCCTTTGAGAAAAAATAAAGCCCTGAAAAAATAAAGCCCTTGAGAAAAAATAAAGCCCTGAGAAAAAATAATGGTCTTGAAAAAAAATAAAGCCCTTGAGAAAAAATAAAGCCCTGATAAAAAATAAAGCCCAGAGAAAAAAAAAAGCCGTCGAGCAAAAATAAAGCCCTCGGAAAAAATAAAGCCCTCGAAAAAAAATAAAGCCCTAAGAAAAAATAAAGACCTGATAAAAAATAAAACCCTCGAGAAAAAATAAAGCCCTAAGAAAAAATAAAGACCTGAGAAAAAATAAAACCCTCGATAAAAAATAAAGCCCTCAAAGAAAATTAAGCCCTCGAGAAAAAATAAAGCACAAGAGAAAAAATAATGCCCTGAGAAAAAATAAAGCGGTTGAGAAAAATTTAAGCCCTGTGAAAAAACAAAGCCCTCAGAAAACATAAAGCCCTTGAGAAAAAATAAAGCCCTCGAGAGAAATTAAAGCCCTGAGAAAAAATGAATCCCCCGAGAAAAAATAAAGCCCTGTGAAAAAATATAGCCTTGAGAAAAAATATAGCCCTGAAAAAAATAAAGCCCTGGCGAAAAAATAAATCCCATAGAAAAATAAAGCCCTCGAGAAAAATTAAAGCCCTGAGGAAAAATAAAGCCGTGGTGAAAAAATAAAGCCCTTAAGAAAAAATAAAGCCCTGAGAAAAAATAAAGCCCTCGAGAAAAAATAAAGCCCTGAGAAAAAATAAAGCCGTCGAGCAAAAATAAATCCCTTAGATAAAATAAAGCCCTCGAGAAAAAATAAAGCCCTAAGAAAAAATAAAGACCTGAGAAAAAATAAAACCCTCGATAAAAAATAAAGCCCTAAAAGAAAATTAAGCCCTCCAAAAAAAATAAAGCACAAGAGAAAAAATAATGCCCTGAGAAAAAATAAAGCCGTTGAGAAAAAATTAAGCCCTGAGAAAAAAAAGCCCACAGTAAACATAAAGCCCTTGAGAAAAAATAAAGCCCTGAGAAAAATAAAGCCCTGGAGAAAAAATAAAGCCCTGAGAAAAAATAAAGCCCATGAGAAAAATAAAGCCCTGAGAAAGAATGAAGACCACGAGAAAAAATAAAGCCCCTGATAAGAAATAAAGCCATCGAGAAAAAATAAAGCCCTCAGAAAAAATAAAGCCCTTGAGAAAAAATAAAGCCCTGAGAAAAAATAAAGCCCCTGAGAAAAAATAAAGCCCGTGAGAAAAAATAAAGCCCTGAGAAAAATAAAGCCCTTGAGAAAAAATAAAGCCTTGAGAAAAAATAAAGCCCTCGAGAAAAAAATTAAGCCCTTGAGAAAAATTAAAGCCCTGAGAAAAAATGAAGCCCTCGAGAAAAAATAATGCCCATAAGAAAAAACAAAGCCCTCGAGAAAAAATAAAGCCCTGGAAAAAATAAAGCCCTCGAGAAAAAATAAAGCCCTGAGAAAAAATAAAGCCCTTGAGAAAAATTAAAGCCCGGAGAAAAAATAAATCCCTTGAGAAAAAATAAAGCCCTCGAGTAAAAATAAAGCCCTCGAGAAAAAATAAAGCCTTGAGAAAAAATAAAGCCCTGGTGAAAAAATAAAGCCCTGAGAAAATATAAAGCCCTGAAAAAAATAAAGCCCTCAAGAAAAAATAAAGCCCTCGAGTAAAATTAAAGCCCTCGAGAAAAAATAAAGCCCTGAGAAAAAATAAAGCCCTGGAGAAAAAATAAAGACCTGTGAAAAAATATAGCCTTGAGAAAAATATTGCCCGGAGAAAAAAATAAAAGCCCTAGAGAAAAATAAATCCCATAGAAAAAATAAAGCTCTCGAGAAAAATTAAAGCCCTGAGGAAAACTAAAGCCGTGGTGAAAAAATAAAGCCCTCGAGAAAAAAATAAAGCCCTGAGAAAAAAAAAGCCGTCGAGCAAAAATAAAGCCCTCGGAAAAAATAAAGCCCTCGAGAAAAAATAAAGCCCTAAGAAAAAATAAAGACCTGATAAAAAATAAAACCCTCGAGAAAAAATAAAGCCCTAAGAAAAAATAAAGACCTGATAAAAAATAAAACCCTCGATAAAAAATAAAGCCCTCAAAGAAAATTAAGCCCTCGAGAAAAAATAAAGCACAAGAGAAAAAATAATGCCCTGAGAAAAAATAAAGCCGTTGAGAAAAAATTAAGCCCTGAGAAAAAATAAAGCCCTCAGAAAACATAAAGCCCTTGAGAAAAAATAAAGCCCTCGAGAGAAATTAAAGCCCTGAGAAAAAATGAATCCCTCGAGAAAAAATAAAGCCCTGTGAAAAATATAGCCTTCAGAAAAAATATAGCCCAGAAAAAAATAAAGCCCTGGCGAAAAAATAAATCCCATAGAAAAATAAAGCCCTCGAGAAAAATTAAAGCCCTGAGGAAAAATAAAGCCGTGGTGAAAAAATAAAGCCCTGAGAAAAAATAAAGCCCTCGAGAAAAAATAAAGCCCTGAGAAAAAAGAAAGCCGTCGAGCAAAAATAAATCCCTTGGATAAAATAAAGCCCTCGAGAAAAAATAAAGCCCTAAGAAAAAATAAAGACCTGAGAAAAAATAAAACCCTCGATAAAAAATAAAGCCCTAAAAGAAAATTAAGCCCTCCAGAAAAAATAAAGCACAAGAGAAAAAATAATGGCCTGAGAAAAAATAAAGCCGTTGAGAAAAAATTAAGCCCTGAGAAAAAAAAAGCCCCCAGTAAACATAAAGCCCTTGAGAAAAAATAAAGCCCTGAGAAAAAATAAAGCCCTGGAGAAAAAATAAAGCCTGAGAAAAAATAAAGCCCATGAGAAAAATAAAGCCCTGAGAAAGAATGAAGACACGAGAAAAAATAAAGCCCCTGATAAGACATAAAGCCATCGAGAAAAAATAAAGCCCTTGAGAAAAAATAAAGCCCTAAGAAAAAATAAAGCTCCTGAGAAAAAATAAAGCCCGTGAGAAAAAATAAAGCCCTGAGAAAAAATGAAGCCCTGGAGAAAAAATAAAGCCCTTGAGAAAAAATAAAGCCCTCGAAAAAAAAATTAAGCCCTTGAGAAAAATTAAAGCCCTGAGAAAAAATGAAGCCCTCGAGAAAAAATAATGCCCATAAGAAAAAACAAAGCCCTCGAGAAAAATAAAGCCCTGAAAAAAATAAAGCCCTGAGAAAAAATAAAGCCCTTGAGAAAAATTAAAGCCCTGAGAAAAAATAAATCCCTCGAGAAAAAATAAAGCCCTCGAGTAAAAATAAAGCCCTCGAGAAAAAATAAAGCCTTGAGAAAAAATAAAACCCTGGTGAAAAAATAAAGCCCTGAGAAAATATAAAGCCCTGAAAAAAATAAAGCCCTCAAGAAAAAATAAAGCCCTCGAGTAAAAATAAAGCCCTCGAGAAAAAATAAAGCCCTGAGAAAAAATAAAGCCCTGGAGAAAAAATAAAGCCCTGTGAAAAAATATAGCCTTGAGAAAAATATAGCCCTGAGAAAAAATAAAGCCCTGGAGAAAAAATAAATCCCATAGAAAAAATAAAGCCCTCGAGAAAAATTAAAGCCCTGAGGAAAAATAAAGCCGTGGTGAAAAATAAAGCCCTTGAGAAAAAATAAAGCCCTGAGAAAAAATAAAGCCCTTGAGAAAAAATAAAGCCCTGAGAAAAAATAAAGGCCTTGAGAAAAAATAAAGCCCTTGAGAAAAAATAAAGCCCTGATAAAAAATAAAGCCCTAGAGAAAAAATAAAGCCCTTAGAAAAATTAAGCCCGGAGAAAAAATAAAGCCCTGAGAAAATACAAAACCCGCAAAAAAAATAAAGCCCTTGAGAAAAAATAAAGCCCTCGAGTAAAAATAAAGCCCTCGAGAAAAATAAAGCCCTGAGAAAAAATAAAGCCCATGAGAAAGAAAAAAATTAAGCCCTCGAGAAAAATAAATCCCTGGAGAAAAAATAAAGCCGTTGAGAAAAAATAATGCCCTAAGAAAAAAAAAAGCATCTTGAGAAAAAATAAATCCCTGAGGAAAAATAAAGCCCTTGATAAAAAAATAATGACCTTGATAAAAAATAAAGCCCTAATAAAAAATAAAGCCCTCGAGAAAAAAATAAAGCCGTCGAGCAAAAATAAATCCCTTGGAAAAAATAAAGCCCTCGAGAAAAAATAAAGCCCTAAGAAAAAATAAAGACCTGAGAAAAAATAAAACCCTCGATAAAAAATAAAGCCCTAATAAAAAATAAAGCCCTCGAGAAAAAAATAAAGCCGTCGAGCAAAAATAAATCCTTGGAAAAAATAAAGCCCTCGAGATAAATTAAAGCCCTAAGAAAAAATAAAGACCTGAGAAAAAATAAAACCCTCGATAAAAAATAAAGCCCTAAAAGAAAATAAAGCCCTCGAGAAAAAATAAAGCACACGAGAAAAATAATGGCCTGAGAAAAAATAAAACCCTGAGAAAAAATGAAGCCCTCGAGAAAAAATAAGGCCTTGAGAAAAACAAAGCCTCGAGAAAAAATAAAGCCCTGAGAAAAAAATATAGCCTTGAGAAAAAATAAAGCCCTGAGAAAAAATAAAGCCCACGAGAAAAAATAAAACCCTGAGAAAAAAATAAAGACCTCGAGAAAAAATAAGGCCGTGAGAAAAAAATAAAGCCCTTGAGAAAAAAATAAGGCCCTGAGAAAAAACAAAGCCCTCGAGAAAAAATAAAGCCCTGAGAAAAAAAAATAGCCTTGAGAAAAAATAAAGCCCTTGAGAAAAAATAAAGCCCTGAGAAAAAATATAGCCCTGAGAAAAAATAAAGCCCTTGAGAAAAAAAGAAAGCCCTTGAGAAAAAATAAAGCCCTGATAAAAAAAAAAGCACTCAGAAAAAATAAAGCCCTGAGAAAAAATAAAGCCCTCGAGAAAAAATAAAGCCCGCAGAAAAAATAAAGCCCTGATAAAAGATAAATCCATCGAGAAAAAATAAAGCCCTGAGAAAAAAATAAAGCCCTTGAGAAAAATTAAAGCCCTGAGAAAAAATAAAGCCCTCGAGAAAAAATAAAGCCCTCGAGTAAAAATAAAGCCCTCGAGAAAAAATAAAGCCTTGAGAAAAAAATAAAGCCCTGGTGAAAAAATAAAGCCCTGAGAAAATATAAAGCCCCGAAAAAATAAAGCCCGCGAGAAAAAAAATAAAGCCCTCGAGTAAAAATAAAGCCCTCGAGAAAAAATAAAGCCCTAAGAAAAAATAAAGCCCCGGAGAAAAAATAAAGCCCTGGGAAAAAATATAGCCTTGAGGAAAAATATAGCCCTGAAAAAAACTAAAGCACTGGAGAAAAAATAAATCCCATAGAAAAAATAAAGCCCTCGAGAAAAATTATAGCCATGAGGAAAAATAAAGCCGTGGCGAAAAAATAAAGCCCTGAGAAAAAATAAAGCCCTTGAGAAAAAATAAAGCCCTAATAAAAAAATAAATCCCTCGAGAAGAAAATAAAGCCGTTAGAAAAATAACGCCCGGAGAAAAAATAAAGCCCTGAGAAAATACAAAACCCCGAAAAAAATAAAGCCCTCAAGAAAAAATAAAGCCCTCGATTAAAAATAAAGCCCTCGAGAAAAAATAAAGCCCTGAGAAAAAATAAAGCCCTGGAGAAAAAATAAGCCCTGTGAAAAAATATAGCCTTGAGAAAAAATAAAGCCCGTGAGAAAAAATGAATCCCAGAAAAAAAATAAAGCCCTGGATAAAAAATAAAGCCCTCGAGAAAAAACATAAAGCCCTCGAGAAAAAATAAAGCCCTGAGAAAAAATGAAGCCCTGGAGAAAAAATAAAGCCTTGAGAAAAAAATAAAGCCCGTAAGAAAAATGAAGCCTGAGAAAAAATAAAGCCCTGAGAAAAAATAAAGCCCTTATGAAAAAATAATGCCCTCGAGAAAACATAAAGCCCTTGAGAAAAATTAAATCCCTGAGAAAAAATGAAGCCCTCGAGAAAAAATAAAGCAGTTAAAAAAAATCAAAAACCCTCGAGAAAAAATAAAGACCTGAAAAAAAATAAAGCCCTCGAGAAAAAATAAAGCCCTCGAGTAAAAAATAAAGCGCTCGAGAAAAAATAAAGCCCTGAGAAAAAATAAAGCCTTGGTGAGAAAATAAAGCCCTGAGAAAATATAAAGCCCCGAAAAAATAAAGCGCTCGAGAAAAAACAAAGCCCTCGAGAAAAAACAAAGCCCTCGAGTAAAAATAAAGCCCTCGAGAAAAAATAAAGCCCTGAGAAAAAATAAGGCCCTGGAGAAAAAATAAGGCCATGTGAAAAAATATAACCTTGAGAAAAAATATAGCCCTGAGAAAAAATAAAGCCCTGGAGAAAAAATAAATCCCATGGAAAAAATAAAGCCCTCGAGAAAAATTAAAGCCCTGAGGAAAAATAAAGCCGTGGTGAAAAAATAAAGCCCTTGAGAAAAAATAAAGCCCTGAGAAAAAGTAAAGCCCTAGAGAAAAAATAAGGCCCTGAGAAAAAATAAAGCCCATGAGAAAAAATAAAGCCCTGATAAAAAATAAACCCCTCGAGAAAAAAATAAAGCCCTTAGAAAAAAAAAAGCCCGGAGAAAAAATAAAGCCCTGAGAAAATACAAAACCCCGAAAAAAATAAAGCCCTCAAGAAAAAATAAAGCCCTCGATTAAAAATAAAGCCCTCGAGAAAAAATAAAGCCCTGAGAAAAAATAAAGCCCTGGAGAAAAAATAAAGCCCTGTGAAAAAATATAGCCTTGAGAAAAAATAAAGCCCGTGAGAAAAAATGAATCCCTGAAAAAAAATAAAGCCCTGGATAAAAAATAAAGCCCTCGAGAAAAACATAAAGCCCTCGAGAAAAAATTAAGCCCTGAGAAAAAATAAAGCCCTGGAGAAAAAATAAAGCCTTGAGAAAAAATAAAGCCCGTAAGAAAAATGAAGCCCTGAGAAAAAATAAAGCCCTGAGAAAAAATAAAGCCCTTGCGAAAAAATAATGCCCTCGAGAAAACATAAAGCCCTTGAGAAAAATTAAATCCCTGAGAAAAAATGAAGCCCTCGAGAAAAAATAAAGCCGTTAAGAAAAATCAAAGCCCTCGAGAAAAAATAAAGACCTGAAAAAAATAAAGCCCTCGAGAAAAAATAAAGCCCTCGAGTAAAAATAAAGCGCTCGAGAAAAAATAAAGCCCTGAGAAAAAATAAAGCCCTGGTGAGAAAATAAAGCCCTGAGAAAATATAAAGCCCCGAAAAAATAAAGCCCTCGAGAAAAAACAAAGCCCTCGAGTAAAAATAAAGCCCTCGAGAAAAAATAAAGCCCTGAGAAAAAATAAGGCCCTGGAGAAAAAATAAGGCCATGTGAAAAAATATAACCTTGAGAAAAAATATAGCCCTGAGAAAAAATAAAGCCCTGGAGAAAAAATAAATCCCAAAAAAATAAAGCCCTCGAGAAAAATTGAAGCCCTGAGGAAAAATAAAGCCGTGGTGAAAAAATATAGCCCTTGAGAAAAAATAAAGCCCTGAGAAAAAGTAAAGCCCTAGAGAAAAAATAAGGCCCTGTGAAAAAATAAAGCCCTTGAGAAAAAATAAAGCCCTGATAAAAAATAAACCCCTCGAGAAAAAAATAAAGCCCTTAGAAAAAAAAAGCTCGGAGAAAAAATAAAGCCCGGAGAATATATAAAGCCCCGAAAAAGATAAAGCCCTAGAGAAAAAATAATGCCCTCAAGTAAAAATAAAGCACTCAAGAGAAAATAAAGCCCAGAGAAAAAATACAGCCCACGAGAAAGAAAAAAATAAAGCCCTCGAGAAAAAATAAAGACCTGAAAAAAATAAAGCCGTTGAGAAAAAATAAAGCCCTAAGAAAAAATAAAGCCCTGAGAAAAAATAAAGCCCTGGAGAAAAAATAAAGCCGTTGAGAAAAAATAAAGCCCTAAAAAAAAAGCCCTTGAGAAAAAATAAAGCCCTGAGAAAAAATAAAGGCCTTGATAAAAAATAAAGCCCTTGAGAAAAAATAAAGCCCTGATAAAAAAGAAAGCCCTAGAGAAAAAAATAAAGCCCTGAGAAAAAATAAAGCCCTCGAGCAAAAACAAAGCCCTTGGAAAAAATAAAGCCCTCGAGAAAAAATAAAGCCCTAAGAAAAAATAAAGACCGAGAAAAAAATAAAACCCTTGATAAAAAATAAAGCCCTAAAAGAAAATAAAGCCCTCGAGAAAAAATAAAGCACACGAGAAAAAATAATGCCCTGAGAAAAAATAAAGCCCTGAGAAAAAATAAAGCCCTAAGAAAAAATGAAGCCCTCGAGAAAAAATAAGGCCCTGAGAAAAAACAAAGCCCTGGAGAAAAAATAAAGCCCTGAGAAAAAAATATAACTTAAGAAAAAATAAAGGCCTCCGAAAAAATAAACCCCTCGCGAAAAAATAAAGCCCACGAGAAAAAATAAAGCCCTGAGAAAAAATAAAGCCCTCAAGAAAAAATAAAGCCCTGAGAAAAAATAAAGCCCTTGAGAAAAAATAAAGCCCTGAGAAAAAAATATAGCCCTGAGAAAAAATAAAGCCCTTGAGAAAAAAGAAATCCCTTGAGAAAAATAAAGCCCTGATAAAAAATAAAGCACTCAGAAAAAATAAAGCCCTGAGATAAAATAAAGCCCTCGAGGAAAAATAAAGCCCGTAGAAAAAATATAGCCCTGATAAAAGATAAATCCCTCGAGCAAAAATAAAGCCCTAGGAAAAAATAAAGCCCTCGAGAAAAAAAAAGCCCTGAGAAAAAATAAAGCCCGGGGAAAAAATAAAGCGCTCGAGAAAAAAAAAGCCCTGAGAAAAAATAAAGCCCGGAGAAAAAATAAAGCCCTGAGAAAATATAAAGCCCCGAAAAAAAATAAAGCCCTCGAGAAAAAATAAAGCCCTCGAGAAAAAATAAAGCCCTGAGAAAAAATAAAGCCCTGGAGAAAAAATAAAGCCCTGCGAAAAAATAAAGCCTTGAGAAAAATATAGCCCTGAGAAAAAATAAAGCCCTTGAGAAAAAATATAGACCTTGAGAAAAAATAAAGCCCTCGAGAAAAATTAAAGCCCTAAGAAAAAATAAAGCCCTGGAGAAAAAATAAAGCCTTTGAGAAAAAATAAAGCCCTGGGAAAAAATAAAGCCCTTGAGAAACAATAAAGCCCTGAGAAAAAATAATGGTCTTAAGAAAAAATAAAGCCCTTGAGAAAAAATAAAGCCCTGATAAAAATAAATCCCTCGAGAAAAAAATAAAGCCCTGAGAAAAAAATAAAGCCGTCGAGCAAAAATAAAGCCCTTGGAAAAAATAAAACCCTCGATAAAAATAAAGCCCTAAGAAAAAATAAAGACCTGATAAAAAATAAAACCCTCGATAAAAAATAAAGCCCTCAAAGAAAATTAAGCCCTCGAGAAAAGATAAAGCACAAGAGAAAAAATAATGCCCTGAGAAAAAATAAGCCGTTGAGAAAAAATTAAGCCCTGAGAAAAAATAAAGCCCTCAGAAAACATAAAGCCCTTGAGAAAAAATAAAGCCCTCGAGAGAAATTAAAGCCCTGAGAAAAAATGAAGCCCTCGAGAAAAAATAAAGCCCTGGAGAAAAAATAAAGCCCTTGAGAAAAAATAAAGCCCTGAGAAAAAATAAAGCCCTCGAGCAAAAATAAAGCCCTGAGAAAGAATAAAGACCACGAGAAAAAATAAAGCCCCTGACAAGAAATAAAGCCCTCGAGAAAAAATAAAGCCCTGAGAAAAAAAGCCCTTGAGAAAAAATAAAGCCTCTGAGAAAAAATAAAGCCCGTGAGAAAAAATAAAGCCCTGAGAAAAAATAAAGCCCTTGAGAAAAAATAAAGCCCTTGAGAAAAACTAAAGCAATCGAGAAAAAAATTAAGCCCTTGAGAAAAATTAAAGCCCTGAGAAAAAATGAAGCCCTCGAGAAAAAAAAGCCCTTAAGAAAAAACAAAGCCCTAGAGAAAAAATAAAGCCCTTGAGAAAAAATAAAGCCCTGAGAAAAAATAAAGCCCTTGAAAAAAATTAAAGCCCTGAGAAAAAATAAAGCCCTCGAGAAAAAATAAAACCCTCGAGAAAAAATAAAGCCCTCGAGTAAAAATAAAGCCCTCGAGAAAAAATAAAGCCTTGAGAAAAAATAAAGCCCTGGTGAAAAAATAAAGCCCTTAGAAAATATAAAGCCCCGAAAAAAATTAAGCCCTCGAGAAAAAATAAAGCCCTCGAGAAAAAATAAAGCCCTGAGAAAAAAAAAGCCCCGGAGAAAAAATAAAGCCCTGAGAAAAAATAAAGCCCTGAGAAAAAATATAGCCCTGAGAAAAAATAAAGCCCTTGAGAAAAAATATAGACCTTGAGAAAAAATAAAGCCCTCGAGAAAAATTAAAGCCCTAAGAAAAAATAAAGACCTTGAGAAAAAATAAAGCCTTTGAGAAAAAATATAGCCCTGAGAGAAAATAAAGCCCTTGAGAAAAAATAAAGCCCTGATAAAAAACAAAGCCCTCGAGAAAAAAATAAAGCCCTTAGAAAAAATAAAGCCCGGAGAAAAAATAAAGCCCTGAGAAAATACAAAACCGGAAAAAAAAAGCCCTTGAGAAAAAATAAAGCCCTCGAGTAAAAATAAAGCCCTCGAGAAAAATAAAGCCCTGAGAAAAAATAAAGCCCATGAGAAAGAAAAAATAAAGCCCTCGAGAAAAAATAAATCCCTGGAGAAAAAAATAAAGCCGTTGAGAAAAAATAATGCCCTAAGAAAAAAAAAGCTCTTGAGAAAAAATAAATCCCTGAGGAAAAATAAAGCCCTTGATAAAAAATAATACCCTTGAGAAAAAATAAAGCCCTAATAAAAAATAAAGCCCTCGAGAAAAAAATAAAGCCGTCGAGCAAAAATAAATCCCTTGGAAAAAATAAAGCCCTCGAGAAAAAATAAAGCCCTAAGAAAAAATAAAGACCTGAGAAAAAATAAAACCCTCGATAAAAAATAAAGCCCTAATAAAAAATAAAGCCCTCGAGAAAAAAATAAAGCCGTCGAGCAAAAATAAATCCCTTGGAAAAAATAAAGCCCTCGAGAAAAAATAAAGCCCTAAGAAAAAATAAAGACCTGAGAAAAAATAAAACCCTCGATAAAAAATAAAGCCCTAAAAGAAAATAAAGCCCTCGAGAAAAAATAAAGCACACGAGAAAAAATAATGGCCTGAGAAAAAATAAAACCCTGAGAAAAAATGAAGCCCTCGAGAAAAAATAAGGCCTTGAGAAAAACAAAGCCCTCGAGAAAAAATAAAGCCCTGAGAAAAAAATATAGCCTTGAGAAAAAATAAAGCCCTGAGAAAAAATAAAGCCCAGGAGAAAAAATAAAACCCTGAGAAAAAATAAAGACCTCGAGAAAAAATAAGGCCGTGAGAAAAAAATAAAGCCCTTGAGAAAAAAATAAGGCCCTGAGAAAAAACAAAGCCCTCGAGAAAAAATAAAGCCCTGAGAAAAAAAAATAGCCTTGAGAAAAAATAAAGCCCTTGAGAAAAAATAAAGCCCTGAGAAAAAATATAGCCCTGAGAAAAAATAAAGCCCTTGAGAAAAAAAGAAAGCCCTTGAGAAAAAATAAAGCCCTGATAAAAAATAAAGCACTCAGAAAAAATAAAGCCCTCGAGAAAAAATAAAGCCCGTAGAAAAAATAAAGCCCTGATAAAAGATAAATCCATCGAGAAAAAATAAAGCCCTGAGAAAAAATAAAGCCCTTGAGAAAAATTAAAGCCCTGAGAAAAAAATAAAGCCCTCGAGAAAAAATAAAGCCCTCGAGTAAAAATAAAGCCCTCGAGAAAAAATAAAGCCTTGAGAAAAAATAAAGCCCTGGTGAAAAAATAAAGCCCTGAGAAAATATAAAGCCCCGAAAAAAATAAAGCCCGCGAGAAAAAATAAAGCCCTCGAGTAAAAATAAAGCCCTCGAGAAAAAATAAAGCCCTAAGAAAAAATAAAGCCCCGGAGAAAAAATAAAGCCCTGGGAAAAAATATAGCCTTGAGGAAAAATATAGCCCTGAAAAAAATAAAGCACTGGAGAAAAAATAAATCCCATAGAAAAAATAAAGCCCTCGAGAAAAATTATAGCCATGAGGAAAAATAAAGCCGTGGTGAAAAAATAAAGCACTTGAGAAAAAATAAAGCCCTGAGAAAAAATAAAGCCCTTGAGAAAAAATAAAGCCCTAATAAAAAATAAATTCCTCGAGAAGAAAATAAAGCCGTTAGAAAAAATAACGCCCGGAGAAAAAATAAAGCCCTGAGAAAATACAAAACCCCGAAAAAAATAAAGCCCTCAAGAAAAAATAAAGCCCTCGATTAAAAATAAAGCCCTCGAGAAAAAATAAAGCCCTGAGAAAAAATAAAGCCTGGAGAAAAAATAAAGCCCGGTGAAAAAATATAGCCTTGAGAAAAAATAAAGCCCGTGAGAAAAAATGAATCCCTGAGAAAAATAAAGCCCTGGATAAAAAATAAAGCCCTCGAGAAAAAATAAAGCCCTGAGAAAAAATAAAGCCCTGGAGAAAAAATAAAGCCCTGGAGAAAAAATAAAGCCTTGAGAAAAAATAAAGCCCATAAGAAAAATAAAGCCCTGAGAAAAATAAAGCCCTTGCGAAAAAATAATGCCCTCGAGAAAAACATAAAGCCCTTGAGAAAAATTAAATCCCTGAGAAAAAATGAAGCCCTCGAGAAAAAATAAAGCCGTTAAGAAAAATCAAAGCCCTCGAGAAAAAATAAAGACCTGAAAAAAATAAAGCCCTCGAGAAAAAATAAAGCCCTCGAGTAAAAATAAAGCGCTCGAGAAAAAATAAAGCCCTGAGAAAAAATAAAGCCCTGGTGAGAAAATAAAGCCCTGAGAAAATATAAAGCCCCGAAAAAATAAAGCCCTCGAGAAAAAACAAAGCCCTCGAGAAAAAACAAAGCCCTCGAGTAAAAATAAAGCCCTCGAGAAAAAATAAAGCCCTGAGAAAAAATAAGGCCCTGGAGAAAAAATAAGGCCATGTGAAAAAATATAACCTTGAGAAAAAATATAGCCCTGAGAAAAAATAAAGCCCTGGAGAAAAAATAAATCCATGGAAAAATAAAGCCCTCGAGAAAAATTAAAGCCCTGAGGAAAATAAAGCCGTGGTGAAAAAATAAAGCCCTTGAGAAAAAATAAAGCCTGAGAAAAAGTAAAGCCCTAGAGAAAAAATAAGGCCCTGAGAAAAAATAAAGCCCATGAGAAAAAATAAAGCCCTGATAAAAAATAAACCCCTCAAGAAAAAAATAAAGCCCTTAGAAAAAAAAAAAGCCCGGAGAAAAAAATAAAGCCCGGAGAATATATAAAGCCCCGAAAAAAATAAGCCTTCGAGAAAAAATAATGCCCTCAAGTAAAAATAAAGCACTCAAGAGAAATAAAGCCCAGAGAAAAATACAGCCCACGAGAAAGAAAAAATAAAGCCCTCGAGAAAAAATAAAGACCTAAGAAAAATAAAGCCGTTGAGAAAAAATAAAGCCCTGAGAAAAAATAAAGCCCTGGAGAAAAAATAAAGCCGTTGAGAAAAATAAAGCCCTAAGAAAAAAAAAAGCCCTTGAGAAAAAATAAAGCCCTGAGAAAAAATAAAGGCCTTGATAAAAAATAAAGCCCTTGAGAAAAAATAAAGCCCTGATAAAAAATAAAGCCCTCGAGAAAAAAATAAAGCCCTGAGAAAAATAAAGCCCTCAAGCAAAAACAAAGCCCTGGGAAAAAATAAAGCCCTCGAGAAAAAATAAAGCCCTAAGAAAAAATAAAGACCCGAGAAAAAAATAAAACCCTTGATAAAAAATAAAGCCCTAAAAGAAAATAAAGCCCTCGAGAAAAAATAAAGCACACGAGAAAAAAAAAGCCCTGAGAAAAATAAGCCCGGAGGAAAAAATAAAGCAATGAGAAAATAGAAAGCCCCGAAAAAAATTAAGCCCTCGAGAAAAAATAAAGCCCTCGAGAAAAAATAAAGCCCTGAGAAAAAATAAAGCCCTAGAGAAAAATAAAGCCCTGTGAAAAAATAAAGCCTTGAGAAAAATATAGCCCTGAGAAAAAATAAAGCCCTTGAGAAAAAATATAGACCTTTAGAAAAAATAAAGCCCTCGAGAAAAATTAAAGCCCTAAGAAAAAATAAAGCCTGGAGAAAAAATAAAGCCTTTGAGAAAAAAATAAAGCCCTGGGAAAAAATAAAGCCCTTGACAACAATAAAGCCCTGAGAAAAAATAATGGTCTTAAGAAAAAATAAAGCCCTTGAGAAAAAATAAAGCCCTGATAAAAATAAATCCCTCGAGAAAAAAATAAATCCCTGAGAAAAAAATAAAGCCGTCGAGCAAAAATAAAGCCCTTGGAAAAAATAAAGCCCTCGAGAAAAATAAAGCCCTAAGAAAAAATAAAGACCTGATAAAAAATAAAACCCTCGATAAAAAATAAAGCCCTCAAAGAAAATTAAGCCCTCGAGAAAAAATAAAGCACAAGAGAAAAAATAATGCCCTGAGAAAAAATAAAGCCGTTGAGAAAAAATTAAGCCCTGAGAAAAAATAAAGCCCTCAGAAAACATAAGCCCTTGAGAAAAATAAAGCACTTGAGAAAAATTAAATCCCAGAGAAAAAATAAAGACCTCGAGAAAAAATAAAGCCCTAAGAAAAAATAAAGACCTGATAAAAAATAAAACCCTCGAGAAAAAATAAAGCCCTACGAAAAAATAAAGCCCTGAGAAAAAATCAAGCCCTCGAGAAAAAATAAAGCTCTGAGAAAAAATAAAGCAATTGAGAAAAATTAAAGCCCAGAGAAAAATTAAAGACCTCGAGAAAAATAAAGCCCTCGAGTAGAAACAAAGCCCTCGAGAAAAAATAAAACCCTCAGTAAAATAAGCCTCGAGAAAAAATAAAGCCCTCGTGAAAAAATAAAGGCCTGAGAAAATATAAAGCCCCAAAAAAATAAAGCCCTCGAGAAAAAATAAAGCCCTCGAGTAAAAATAAAGCCCTCGAGAAAAAATAAAGCCCTGAGAAAAAATAAAGCCCCGGAGAAAAAATAAAGCCCTGTGAAAAAATATAGCCTTGAGAAAAAATATAGCCCTGAAAAAAATAAAGCCCTAGAGAAAAAATTAATCCCATAGAAAAAATAAAGCCCTTGAGAAAAATTACAGCCCTGAGGAAAAATAAAGCCGTGGTGAAAAAATAAAGCCCTTGAGAAAAAATAAAGCCCTAAGAAAAAATAAAGCCCTTGAGAAAAAATAAAGCCCTTGAGAAAAAATAAAGCCCTGATAAAAAATAAATCCCTCGAGAAAAAATAAAGCCCTTAGAAAATACAAAACCCCGAAAAAAATAAAGCCCTCGAGTAAAAATAAAGCCCTCGAGAAAAAATAAAGCCCTGTGAAAAAATATAGCCTTGAGAAAAAATAAAGCCCGTGAGAAAAAATGAAGCCCTGAGAAAAAGTAAAGCCGGAGAAAAATAAAGCCCTGGAGAAAAAATAAAGCCCTCGAGAAAAACATAAAGCCCTCGAGAAAAAATAAAGCCCCGAGAAAAAATAAAGCCCTGGAGAAAAAATAAAGCCCTATGAAAAAATAAAACCTTGAGAAAAATGAAGCCCTGAGAAAAAATAAAGCCCTTGAGAAAAAATAAAGCCCTCGAGAAAACATAAAGCCCTTGAGAAAAATTTAAGCCCTGAGAAAAAATGAAGCCCTCGAGAAAAAATAAAGCCCTTAAGAAAAAACAAAGCCCTCGAGAAAAAATAAAGACCTGAAAAAAATAAAGCCCTCGAGAAAAAATAAAGCCCTTAGAAAAAATAGAGCCCTTGAGAAAAAATAAAGCCCTCGAGTAAAAATAAAGCCCTCGAGAAAAAATAAAGCCCTGTGAAAAAATATAGCCTTGAGAAAAAATATAGCCCTGAAAAAAATAAAGCCCTAGAGAAAAAATTAATCCCATAGAAAAAATAAAGCCCTTGAGAAAAATTACAGCCCTGAGGAAAAATAAAGCCGTGGTGAAAAAATAAAGCCCTTGAGAAAAAATAAAGCCCTAAGAAAAAATAAAGCCCTTGAGAAAAAATAAAGCCCTTGAGAAAAAATAAAGCCCTGATAAAAAATAAATCCCTCGAGAAAAAATAAAGCCCTTAGAAAATACAAAACCCCGAAAAAAATAAAGCCCTCGAGTAAAAATAAAGCCCTCGAGAAAAAATAAAGCCCTAAGAAAAAATAAAGACCTGAGAAAAAATAAAACCCTCGATAAAAAATAAAGCCCTAAAAGAAAATAAAGCCCTCGAGAAAAAATAAAGCACACGAGAAAAAATAATGCATTGAGAAAAAATAAAGCCCTGAGAAAAAATAAAGCCCTGAGAAAAAATGAAGCCCTCGAGAAAAAATAAGACCCTGAGAAAAAACAAAGCCCTCGAGAAAAAATAAAGGCTGGAGAAAAAAATATAAACTTTAGAAAAAATAAAGGCCTCAGAAAAAAAAAGCCCTCGCGAAAAAATAAAGCCCTGAGAAAAAAAAAGCCCATGAGAAAAAATAAAGCCCTGAGAAAAAATAAAGACCTCGAGAAAAAATAAGGCCGTGAGAAAAAATAAAGCCCTTGAGAAAAATATAAGGCCTTGAGAAAAAGAAAGCCCTCGAGAAAAAATAAAGCCCTGAGAAAAAATATAGCCTTGAGAATAAATTAAGGCCTCAGAAAAAATAAAGCCCTCGAGAAAAAATAAAGCCCTGAGAAAAAGTAAAGCCCTCGAGAAAAAATAAAGCCCTGAGAAAAAAATAAAGCCCTGGAGAAAAAATAAAGCCCTGTGAAAAAATAAACCTTGAGAAAAATGAAGCCCTGAGAAAAAATAAAGCCCTGAGAAAAAATAAAGCCCTCGAGAAAACATAAAGCCCTTGAGAAAAATTTAAGCCCTGAGAAAAAATGAAGCCCTCGAGAAAAATAAAGCCCTTAAGAAAAATCAAAGCCCTCGAGAAAAAATAAAGACCTGAAAAAAATAAAGCCCTTAGAAAAAATAGAGCCCTTGAGAAAAATTAAAGCCTTGAGAAAAAATAAAGCCCTCGAGAAAAAATAAAGCCCTCGAGTAAAAATAAAGCCCTCGAGAAAAAATAAAGCCCTGTGAAAAAATATAGCCTTGAGAAAAAATAAAGCCCGTGAGAAAAAATGAAGCCCTGAGAAAAAATAAAGCCCTGAGAAAAAATAAAGCCCTGGAGAAAAATAAAGCCCTCGAGAAAAACATAAAGCCCTCGAGAAAAAATAAAGCCCTGAGAAAAAAATAAAGCCCTGGAGAAAAAATAAAGCCCTGTGAAAAAATAAACCTTGAGAAAAATGAAGCCCTGAGAAAAAATAAAGCCCTGAGAAAAAATAAAGCCCTCGAGAAAACATAAAGCCCTTGAGAAAAATTTAAGCCCTGAGAAAAAATGAAGCCCTCGAGAAAAAATAAAGCCCTTAAGAAAAATCAAAGCCCTCGAGAAAAAATAAAGACCTGAAAAAAATAAAGCCCTTAGAAAAAATAGAGCCCTTGAGAAAAATTAAAGCCTTGAGAAAAAATAAAGCCCTCGAGAAAAAATAAAGCCCTCGAGTAAAATAAAGCCCTCGAGAAAAAATAAAGCCCTGAGAAAAAATAAAGCCCTGGTGAGAAAATAAAGCCCTGAGAAAATATAAAGCCCCGAAAAAAATAAAGCCCTCAAGAAAAAATAAATCCCTCGAGTAAAAATAAAGCCCTTGAGAAAAAATAAAGCCCTGAGAAAAGATAAGGCCCTGGAGAAAAAATAAGGCCCTGTGAAAAAATATAGCCTTGAGAAAAAATATAGCGCTGAGAAAAAATAAAGCCCTGGAGAAAAAATAAATCCCATGGAAAAAATAAAGCCCTCGAGAAAAATTAAGGCCCTGAGGAAAAATAAAGCCGTGCTGAAAAAATAAAGCCCTTGAGAAAAAATAAAGCCCTGAGAAAAATAAAGCCCTAGAGAAAAAATAAAGCCCTGAGAAAAAATAAAGGCCTTGAGAAAAAATAAAGCCCTTGAGAAAAAATAAAGCCCTGATAAAAAATAAAGCCCTCGAGAAAAAAATAAAGCCCTTAGAAAAAATAAAGCCCGGAGAAAAAATAAAGCCCTGAGAAAATATAAAGCCCCGAAAAAATAAAGCCCTCGAGAAAAAATAATGCCCTCGAGTAAAAATAAAGCACTCCAGAGAAAAAAAAGCCCTGAGAAAAAATACAGCCCACGAGAAAGAAAAAATAAAGCCTCGAGAAAAAATAAAGACCTAAGAAAAATAAAGCCGTTGAAAAAAAATAAAGCCCTGAGAAAAAATAAAGCCCTGAGAAAAAATAAAGCCCTGGAGAAAAAATAAAGCCGTTGAGAAAAAATAAAGCCCTAAGAAAAAAAAAGCCCTTTAGAAAAAATATAGCCCTGAGAAAAAATAAAGGCCTTGATGAAAAATAATGCCCTTGAGAAAAAATAAAGCCATGATAAAAAATAAAGCCCTCGAGAAAAAAATAAAGCCCTAAGAAAAAATAAAGCCCTCGAGCAAAAACAAAGCCCTTGGAAAAAATAAAGCCCTCGAGAAAAAATAAAGCCCTAAGAAAAAATAAAGACCTGAGAAAAAATAAAACCCTCGATAAAAAATAAAGCCCTAAAAGAAAATAAAGCCCTCGAGAAAAAATAAAGCACATGAGAAAAAATAATGCATTGAGAAAAAATAAAGCCCTGAGAAAAAATAAAGCCATGAGAAAAAATGAAGCCCTCGAGAAAAAATAAGGCCCTGATAAAAAACAAAGCCCTCGAGAAAAAATAAAGCCCTGAGAAAAAATATAGACTTGAGAAGAAATAAAGGCCTCAGAAAAAATAAAGCCCTCGCGAAAAAATAAAGCCCTGAGAAAAAATAAAGCCCACGAGAAAAACTAAAGCCCTGAGAAAAAATAAAGACCTCGAGAAAAAAATAAGGCCGTGAGAAAAAATAAAGCCCTTGAGAAAAAAATAAGGCCCTGAGAAAAAAGAAAGCCCTCGAGAAAAAATAAAGCCCTGAGAAAAAATATAGCCTTGAGAATAAATAAAGGCCTCAGAAAAAATAAAGCCCTCGAGAAAAAATAAAGCCCTGAGAAAAAATAAAGCCCACGAGAAAAATAAAGCCCTGAGAAAAAATAAAGCCCTCGAGAAAAAATAAAGCCCTGAGAAAAAATAAAGCGCTTGAGAAAAAATAAAGCCCTGAGAAAAAAATATAGCCCAAAGAAAAAATAAAGCCCTTGGGAAAAAGAAAGCCCTTGAGAAAAAATAAAGCCCTGATAAAAAATAAAGCACTCAGAAAAAACAACGCCCTGAGAAAAAATAAAGCCCTCGAGAAAAAATAAAGCCCGTAGAAAAAATATAGCCCTGGTAAAAGATAAATCCCTCGAGCAAAAATAAAGCCCTGGGAAAAAATAAAGCCTTCGAGAAAAAAAAGCCATGAGAAAAAATAAAGCCCGGGGATAAAATAAAGCCCTCGAGAAAAAAAAAGCACTGAGAAAAAATAAAGCCCGGAGAAAAAATAAAGCCCTGAGAAAATATAAAGCCCCGAAAAAAATTAAGCCCTCGAGAAAAAATAAAGCCCTCGAGAAAAAATAAAGCCCTAAGAAAAAATAAAGCCCTGGAAAAAAATAAAGCCCTGCAAAAAAATAAAGCCCTGAGAAAAAATAAAGCCCTCGAGAAAAAACAAGGCCCTGAGAAAAAACAAAGCCCTCGAGAAAAAATAAAGCCCTGAGAAAAAAATATAGACTTGAGAAAAAATAAATGCCTCAGAAAAATAAAGCCCTCGAGAAAAAATAAAGCCCTGAGAAAAAATAAAGCCCACGAGAAAAAATAAAGCCCTGAAAAAAATAAAGACCTCGAGAAAAAATAAGGCCGTGAGAAAAAATAAAGCCCTTGAGAAAAAAATAAGGTCCTGAGAAAAAGAAAGCCCTCTAGAAAAAATAAAGCCCTCAGAAAAAATAAAGCCCTCGAGAAAAAATAAAGCCCTGAGAAAAAATAAAGCCCACGAGAAAAAATAAAGCCCTGAGAAAAAATAAAGCCCTCGAGAAAAAATAAATCCCTTGAGAAAAAATAAAGCCCTGGGAGAAAATATAGCCAGAAGAAAAATAAAGCCCTTGAGAAAAAAGAAAGCCCTTGAGAAAAATGAAGCCCTGATAAAAAATGAAGCACTCAGAAAAAATAAAGCCCTGAGAAAAAATAAAGCCCTCGAGAAAAAATAAAGCCCGTAGAAAAACTATAGCCCTGATAAAAGATAAATCCCTTGAGCAAAAATAAAGCCCTGGGAAAAAATAAAGCCCTCGAGAAAAAAAAAGCCCTGAGAAAAAATAAAGCCCGGGGAAAAAATAAAGCCCTCGAGAAAAAAAAGCCCAGAGAAAAAATAAAGCCCGGAGAAAAAATAAAGCCCTGAGAAAATATAAAGCCCCGAAAAAAATTAAGTCCTCGAGAAAAAATAAAGCCCTCGAGAAAAAATAAAGCCCTGAGAAAAAATAAAGCCCTGGAGAAAAAATAAAGCCTTTGAGAAAAAATAAAGCCCTGAGAAAAAATAAAGCCCTGAGAAAAAATAATGGTTTTGAGAAAAATAAAGCCCTTGAGAAAAAATAAAGCCCTGATAAAAAATAAAGCCCTCGAGAAAAAAATAAAGCCCTGAGAAAAAATAAAGCCGTCGAGCAAAAATAAAGCCCTCGGAAAAAATAAAGACGTGATAAAAAATAAAACCCTCGAGAAAAATAAAGCCCTAAGAAAAAATAAAGACTTGAGAAAAATAAAACATTAGATAAAAAATAAAGCCCTCAAAGAAAGCACAAGAGAAAAAATAATGCCCTGAGAAAAAAAAAGCCGTTGAGAAAAAATTAAGCCCTTGAGAAAAAATAAAGCCCTCAGAAAACATAAAGCCCTTGAGAAAAAATAAAGCCCTCGAGAAAAAATAAAGCACTGAAAAAAAATAAAGCCGTTGAGCAAAAATAAAGCCCTCGAGAAAAAATAAAGCCCTAAGAAAAAAAAAGACCTGATAAAAAATAAAACCCTCGAGAAAAAATAAATCCCTAAGAAAAAATAAAGACCTGAGAAAAAGTACAACCCTCGATAAAAATTAAAGCCCTAAAAGAAAATTAAGCCCTCGAGAAAAATTTAAGCCCTGAGAAAAAATAAAGCCCTCAGAAAAAATAAAGCCCTTGAGAAAAAATAAAGCCCTCGAGAGAAATTAAAGCCCTGAGAAAAAATGAAGCCCTCGAGAAAAAATAATGCCCGGGAGAAAAAATAAAGCCCTTGAGAAAAAATAAAGCCCTGAGAAAAAATAAAGCCCTTGAGCAAAAATAAAGCCCTGAGAAAGAATAAAGACCACGAGAAAAAATAAAGCCCCTGATAAGAAATAAAGCCCTCGAGAAAAAATTTAAGCCCTTGAGAAAAATTAAAGCCCTGAGAAAAAATGAAGCCCTTGAGAAAAAAAGCCCTTAAGAAAAAACAAAACCCTAGAGAAAAAATAAAGACCTTGAGAAAAAATAAAGCCCTGAGAAAAAATAAAGCCCTTGAGAAAAAATTAAAGCCCTGAGAAAAAATAAAGCCCTCGAGAAAAAATAAAGCCCTCGAGTAAAAATAAAGCCCTCGAGGAAAAAATAAAGCCTTGAGAAAAAATAAAGCCCTGGTGAAAAAATAAAGCCCTGAGAAAAATATAAGCCCCGAAAAATATAAAGCCCTTGAGAAAAAATAAGCCCTCGAGTAAAAATAAATCCCTGAGAAAAAATAAAGCCCAGAGAAAAAATAAAGCCTTTGAGAAAAAATAAAGGCCCTGAGAAAAAATAAAGCCCTTGAGAAACAATAAAGCCCTGAGAAAAAATAAAGCCCCAGAGAAAAAATAAAGCCCGTGAGAAAAAATAAAGCCCTTAGAAAAAATAAAGCCCGGAGAAAAAATAAAGCCCAGAGAAAATATAAAGCCCCGAAAAAAAATTAAAACCCTCGAGAAAAAATATGCCCTCGAGTAAAAATAAAGCACTCGAGAAAAAATAAAGCCCATGAGAAAGATAAAATAAAGCCCTCGAGAAAAAATAAAGCCCTGGAAAAAAATAAAGCCGTTGAGAAAAAATAATGCCCTAAGAAAAAAAAAGCCCTTGAGAAAAATAAAGCCCTGAGAAAAAATAAAGGCCTTGATAAAAAATAATGCCCTTGAGAAAAAATAAAGCCCTGATAAAAAATAAAGCCCTCGAGAAAAAAAATAAAGCCCTGAGAAAAAATAAAGCCCTCGAGCAAAAACAAAGCCCTGGGAAAAATAAAGCCCTCGAGAAAAAATAAAGCCCTAAGAAAAAATAAAGACCTGAGAAAAAATAAAACCCTCGATAAAAAATAAAGCCCTAAAAGAAAATAAAGCCCTCGAGAAAAAATAAAGCACATGAGAAAAAATAATGGCCTGAGAAAAAATAAAGCCCTGAGAAAAAATGAAGCCCTCGAGAAAAAATAAGGCCCTGAGAAAAAACAAAGCCCTCGAGAAAAAATAAAGCCCTGAGAAAAAAATATAGCCTTGAGAAAAAATAAAGGCCTCAGAAAAAATAAAGCCCTCGAGAAAAAATAAAGCCCTGAGAAAAAAATATAGCCTTGAGAATAAATAAGGCCACAGAAAAAATAAAGCCCTCGACAAAAAATAAAGCCCTGAGAAAAAATAAAGCCCACGAGAAAAAATAAAGCTCTGAGAAAAAAATAAAGCCCTGAGAAAAAATAAAGCCCTTGAGAAAAAATAAAGCCCTGAGAAAAAATATAGCCCTGAGAAAAAATAAAGCCCTTGAGAAAAATAAAGCTCTGATAAAAAATAAAGCACTCAGAAAAAATAAAGCCCTGAGAAAAAATAAAATCCTCGAGAAAAAATAAAGCCCGTAGGAAAAAATAAAGCCCTGATAAAAAGATAAATCCCTCGAGAGAAAAATAAAGCCGCTGAGAAAATAAAGCCCTCGAGAAAAATTAAAGCCTTGAGAAAAAATAAAGCCCTCGAGAAAAAATAAACCCTCGAGTAAAATAAAGCCCTCGAGAAAAAATAAAGCCTTGAGAAAAAATAAAGCCCTGGTGAAAAAAATAAAGCCCTGAGAAAATATAAAGCCCCGAAAAAAATAAGCCCTCGAGAAGAATAAAGCCCCCGAGTAAAAATAAAGCCCTCGAGAAAAAATAAAGCCCTGAGAAAAAATAAAGCCCTGGAGAAAAAAATCAAGCCTTTTGAGAAAAAAATAAAGCCCTAAGAAAAAATAAAGCCCTTGAGAAAAAAAAGCCCTGAGAAAAATAATTGTCTTGAGAAAATATAAAGCCCTGGAGAAAAAATAAAGCCCTGATAAAAAATAAAACCCTCGAGAGAAAAATAGAAGCCCTGAGAAAAATAAAGTCGTGAGCAAAAATAAAGCCCTCGGAAAAATAAGGCCCTCGAGAAAAAATAAAGCCCTAAGAAAAAATAAAGACCTGATAAAAAATAAAACCCTTGAGAAAAAAAAGCCCAAGAAAAAAAAACACCTGAGAAAAAATAAAACCTCGA